>VXAK01002920.1:31837-72275 GCA_013399435.1 Arenaria interpres | reverse complement strand
AGCGGGTCCAGAGAAGGGCAATTAAGCTGATGAGGGGTCTGGAGAACAAGTCTTATGAGGAGAGGCTGAGGGAGCTGGGGTTATTCAGCCTAGAGAAAAGGAGGCTGAGGGGAGACCTCATTGCTCTCTATAACTACCTGAAGGGAGGTCATAGAGAGGCAGGGGTCGGTCTCTTCTCCCAAGTTACAGGCGACAGGACTAGAGGAAATGGCTTCAAGTTGCGCCAGGGGAGGTTCAGGTTGGATATTAGGAAAAATTTTTACATTGAAAGGGTTATTAAGGGTTATTAATGGACTGCCCAGGGAAGTGGTTTAGGCACCATCCCTGGAGGTATTCAGAAGACAGGTTGACATAGAGCTTAGTGACATGGTTTAGTGATGGGGTTTTTTGGTTTGTGTGGTTTGTTTTTTGTTCGGGGTTTTTTTTTTTTATATCAGATGGTTGGACTAGATGATCCTAAAGGTCCCTTCCAACCTAGACAATTCTATGATTCTATAATTTCTATGATTCTATGATTTTATTTAATTTTTTAAAATATTTAAAAAGTATGTGGTCCCTGTGTAATATAGAGAAGCAAAGTTCAAAGAAGTGAAAGTTTGCTAGCTCTAATCTAAAAAATTAATCTAAACTACTGATTTTCAGCATGTGGTCTTTGAACTTACTGCTTTACTTCTAAGGATGCCTGTAACACAAGTAACAAAAGCAAGCTTTTCTGTGCTAGATGGCATTGTGTACTTGGGAGACTTGTATGGAAGTGTTTATGAGCCCACAAATGGAAAAAGTTAAGTATGTTAACAGTAAATAATAAAAAAAAAGGCATTTCAGTGACAATTGCAATACAGAAACTGGAAGTTCCTCTCCTAACAATTGCCAAAACATTCAAGAAAGTGAGGGTCCTTAAATAATCTGAAACTATCCTGACATAAGATCAAAGGGCAAAATACTCCATGTCCCATGACTACCCAGTTTGTGCAATTCCAGGGGAAAAGCAGACTGGTAATAAAGGTGAGTTCAGGTTAAAATTCCCAAATCCAGATGTGATTTCAAAGAGTTATAGAGGGCAGGGCTGTACACATCTGACTAGCTCTGAAACAAATGCTCAGAGATGCTGTGGAGGAGTGTAGACCCCAGAGCTGTCATGTCGTGGAGCCCACAGCTAGGTGAACCCCTCTGCTAGATGAACACAGAAATGTTGTTCCGTGAGCAAAACCCCAAATCTTTTCATTTTGCACATTCTTGCAAAACAAGCTGAAGCTGATAGGAACCCAAGAACTGATAAGAGACCTGGTAAAATATTGGGAAATACATTTTTCCATGTAACTGTTACCTGAGAGAAACCTCAGGCATAATGCACACACTTTAAGGAATGGCACAGTCTAAAGTATGTGGAGATAATGGAGTATTTTATTGCACTGCTATTTGCAAAGGTACAACACACAGGGAGACCTAGAGCACAAACATAAGTGATTACAAGGAGCTGGCTCTGACTTAATGTTTAAATATATTCAAATGTTCCACCTTTTCCATAGAAATATCTGCTATGCATTTATATATTTAGGTTCTTTTTAACACTATCCTTAAGAGTATTTCAAAATGGATAAGCAAATAAAGGAGTACTCATCTGGACTTTAAAGGGGAAATTTGGAATAATGACCAGGGCTTTCCTGGGAAATACAGTGCTGGCATCCATTCAGAGAAGCCGCTTGTTGTATTCTGTCAGTCAGAATTTTGGGCATTTATAATTACTCTTTGGTTTTTGGTTTTACTTCCATGCCAGTTTGACTTTGCTTGGTTTTTCTAAACAGAAATTATTTGGGCTTCGTAACTGAAATTCAGGCGACTGCTGTTGTGGTCTTCAAGGATCGTTGTCTTGACTGACCTCTGGGGAGACAGAAACCAGACCAAAGTCATGGCCTGGCGATGGAGCTACAAAGAAATGGTCCGGCAGTGCTGAGGGGTAAGAAAATGGGCCTTTTCTGGCCCAGCAGTGCTTGGAGAGGGGCATGGACACAAGTGTCAGGCCCCATTCAACACATGAAACAGCTCCTGGGCTGCAGTTGGCCAACTCCTGCCAAGAAAAGAATAAATTATTCCTCCTTCTACCATCTGCTCCTGCTTGCCAGGAGGGAAAGATCTCTAAAGGAAACTCAGTGGGGACACCACAGCTTTCCCTGGGGCTGGCACAACATTACCATGGTATTCACACAACAGACCTGCACAATCTCAGCAGGAAAGGGCTGTGGTGTAAAGCCACAGGCAGCTGGCACCATGGCTTCCTAGAGATGGCACATACCTAGAGGAGTTATATACGTAACTGCTGTATGCAAGTCTGAGTTGGACACGACCCGCCACAATGCCTGTCCCTTACGCTGAGGGAATACAGGATGTTTTTACACTCTCATGCGTCTGAAAACTCCCTGCAAGTGGGTGTCCCACAAGCATCTCTTGGAACAAGTGTCCTTGGAGCCAGCAGGAAAGAGCTCAGAGTGGAGAGGCAAGGCTGAGCCTCCTGCTCCAGCACAGCACAAGCAAGGCTAGCTGCACCTTTGTTTTATTTTCAGATTATCTGGACACTCATTACTCTGTGTTAAACATAACTCCACGCACATGTAGCCGTATCTGTACCAAAGGACAGAGCACATCACGCTATGACGCTGCAGATTCCCTGACTCACCCATCGCCGGCAGGAGAAGCTCTGCAGAGTTTTGTGATTGTGCATCCTTCCATCACTGTGACGGCCAGCCTGGCCAAGTCTCAAATAATCTGTTGCTATATGCAGCCACAGTGTAAAAATACAGTTGAGTGCTGAATCAACAAGTCTAATCTAGCTGATTGCCTCCAAAATGACATATCTCTTAAGAAATTAATCTACTTTATGAGATCAAGAGACAGATGGCCTTAAATAAAAACAAAGGAACTATTTATGCCCTAAGCAAAATATGGAAAGTTCATAAGACAGAAAATAGCATTAATATTGGATTACAATATGACACTTTTGTCTTGAAGAATGAAGCTCAATTTTTCATGTTGGCAGAAGAGGATGACAAAACTCTTCCTGCTCTGAAAGGCAGTGTGCAGGATTTTGTGTTTGTGCTCACAAAATGGTGTAATGCCATCATATAAACACCCATCATCCAGGCTAAGTTTGCTGGGTTTCAGGGCACAATCACTCTTAACTACATAATAAAACAGAATTAAAATACATAAGTGTAACAAAAGAAGCGTGGATAAAATTTGAGAGGGATATGAATATGACACCAACCCTTTTATTGGAAATTTCCGACTCCTCTGCATGATACACTGCCATAACACAGCACTGAGTGCTCCTGATTATTGTGTGCTCAATACAAAGGAAAGATAACCTTCAATGACCCATATCCTAATGAGGTCTTACCTCTTCCTGAGTCACTAAGCAAAATTCAGACCCTCTATTTCTTCAAGTCTTGATAAATCTGAGCAATCCAGAAATATCCTTGTTAATGGAACTGGCCTTCTCTCCCTGCCCAACCTCACTGCCCTTTCCAAACTTACGTTGACTGCCTGACACTTGCTTCTTAACTAAACTTACTCCTCCTCACCCCCATTTTATGCATCATCACTGAACTTGACCCAGTAGCGTGACTGATTTGATTTGTGCCTCAGAGTAATAGAAACTTGCTGTAAAGAAACCAAGGTACTAGAGAGTATGGGAAGCTGGACACGAAATGATATTATGCTTCCTTCTGGTGTCAGCATCCTGAGTCTGTGAGTACAAGTGACACCTCTTCTTTCTAGGAACACCTTCCAGGGCCATCCAATTTTCCTTTTCTTTCTTAATGTCCCTGGTAGGGGCTTCAAGTCTTCCTAAGGATGCCACCCACAGGCTGCAGTCCCTGCCCTTCCTCCAAAATGGGAGTGAGGAACTGGCTCCCACCAGTGGTGTGTGCCCAAACTGACTACCACACTTGCTGCTGAGCGAAATATAACATGTTTCTGTTACCCACTGAGCTGCCTGAGTAGAGCAGAGTCATATTTAAAAGGGTTGGAAGCACTTGAGTTTGGAGTGTTTTGCAGTAGAAGCACCACATCAGATGCTATGGTGAGAGATATTTTGCTGGAAGGTTTTGGGCAGAACCTGACAGCAGGTTGACCAGCTGGGTAGCAGAAGACAGGACGTGGCCAGAAAGCGGCACATGAGAACAGAAGCTTCCCAAAGTTTTCACATTGTGAAATACTAGTAATCGGCATGGGCTGATGCTGTTATCCACATTCTCAGCCAGCTAATCTCCCAGTATCAATACTGGTGTTTATTTAACACTAAAGAAAGACGTGGAGCCCTTCACAAGACAAGTTAAATGCATCTCCGGCAGGACTGTTTTCTTTCCTCTGTGAAAAATAGCTTCTCTCTGCAGTCGCAAGTCTCTCAGACAATTTGTTACTGCTTTATCTCCCTCCAGGCACTTGTTTCTCCCTCCCCATCCTGCCTGGGGCGGGAGGCAGTACATGTGAAGCCCTTCAGAGCTCAGCTCACCAAGGCTTTCAAGAGTGCTGAGTAGTTTTCAGCTCCCATGAAAACAAAAGGAAGCTGAGGGTACTTGAGACTTGGCAAGGGATCAGGCTGTGACTGATTTACGGCACTGAACTCTCTGCGTTTCTGGGGCTGCCTGAGAGACAGAGCAATAAGAAATTTTCATTTCCTTCTCTTCTGCTCTTCCTTGGCAGAAAAGGCCGCATTTCCCAGCTGGTTATGGAGTTTTATCTGGTGTTTAAGCACCTGGTGTAAAGACGCCGGGGTTTTGCACAGCTGAACTTCTGCGGTGTGGGACGGAGGTAACCTGCTCCTGTATGACCCTTGTGCACGGAAGCTCTTCTTTACCATCCAGAGACAATCATCATGTTCTTAACATTATTGCTGCAAACAGAAAGGCCAAAGTGTTTATACCTTTCATCACTCCATGTAGTGCCTTATTGCTTCAGTGAATTAGTGGGAAAAATCCAAGAGTAAAGCACTCACAGGCTGATGTGATGAATCCAAGGACAAGACTACTGACTTCGTTAGAGCAAAGAGTCCCTCCTGCATTTAAACCTAGTCCTAAATAAGCTGTCCTACCTGTTTTACCTTGCAGCTTCTCATGACGCATCCTGAACACAAAGAATGAGGAATACATTCAACACTTCAAAATGGTCTTAAAGCACTTCCATGACTATATCGTGCCTGCAGTTTGAGGAAGGAGGCCAAAAGCTATTTAACTGTTTTATGGTTTGAACTGTTTTACATCTTTTTAAATGTTTGTTATTTTAATGGGAAAAATAATTTCTGTGTCGGTTTTACAAACTGCAGCAAATCCCTTAAGCCTACCAGCAGTTACCAAAACCAGGGGTTTGCTGTCACAGAGGAGGGTCTCTCGACAGTTTCAGAAGTGATCTGGGATCTTTTTTGACTAGGAGTGCTTATGGTCTTTGTTAGAAGTTTAGCTCCAACTTTCAAAAGCACTTGAGGTCCATAAAGACTCTCAGGGAACCCGCAGCTATGGGCTAAAGCACAGGAAACCCTTGCTGAATAGGCTAATAGAGCTCACACTTTGTGGAAACAAATATTGGGGCCCTGCTTACTCCGCTTTTTCTTGGTTTAATCATTGACTGAAATATGTGCAAAACATGTGAAAGTGCAACATCAGGCTCCTCCTGCCTCTTCTCCTCCTAAACCAATGTGGATGACTGTCCCTCCAAAGTACACAGGGTGCCCTTCTTCATGCCATGCCCTTACACCAGATGGAGAAAAGACTTTCTTCAGGGACAGTGGCTGTGATTTCAGACCCACAAAGGCTAAGGCAAGCCCTGGCTTCCAGCCCAGAGGAGTGCCTTAAGGAGTCGGACACCCTATGATATTCCTGGTAGCACGACTGAAGCATTTCTAGGTGTTTGTGGTACTATGACCTAAGGCAAGTGTCCTAAGGATGGTTTCCATTGGAGAACTTTGATGCTATGCGGTCCCCAGCACCTCAGCACCGAGGTTTTACTGCTCTCCTGAACACGGGCACCTGCTACCAAAGTTACGGCCTGAGGCATCAAAACCACCTTAGGTGGTTTTAGGTATCTCAGGGAAATGTTTACAAAGGCTCCATTGGCCTAGGGAGAGTGATTTCCCTCAGCTCCTCTGTATGCAGTGGAGGGGAGCAGGGTCCTGCAGGACAGTCCAACCAACCTACGCCACATTCATGCCCCAACACTTGACTGCACGCATGGTCTGCACGCATGGTCTGCACCTTTCCACCAGCTGTCACAGGATGCTGCACCAAGTCCAGTCCACCAAGTCACAGCTGGCTGATGAAAATCCCTGCAAAGGCTATTTTTGGCAATGATCTGAGCACACAGGAATTGCTTCTGGACAGACAATTTAGGGTCCCTTAAAGGTGCTTGGGAGGAAGGTTCACTGTGGCACACCTCACTCAGAGCTGGCATGCCCAGCAGCCCCATCTGCCTTACCACTGGCTCATGCTCCTTCAGAAGTGAAGGGTACCATAGCTGAGCTCTAGTCACCACTTCCCACCACGCTCAACAGAAACCTGGCAGATGCACAGGACAGGATTGCAACAGTCAGTCCTTCTTATTCATCTCTATTTTCCCATATTTGTCTCTGCAGACCAATCAGAAACAGTTCACCAAACAAAGTTAAGCAATATCACAGAGAACTTTAAGAAATTACTCTTATCATCCCTCCTGAGGATAGGCTCAATGGTCAAGGCCACAGTGAAATCTTCCTTTTCTTGTAAAAGTTAACTGAAGTTAGTTATTAAAATGCTGCCACTATTTAGGGAGGTTCTGAAATGAAGAACAGCACAAGATACCTGCACTGCACTCAAGGATATCTTTTCCCATAAAATCTTGGTGTGGTTTCTTCCAAAGAGCTTCCTGGAAGATACATCAGGTATGATTTTGACTTGCCAATCTGGATATGGGATATGTGAAGTAATATTTATAAATTAAAATCTTCTAGTCATGTGCTGTAATTCTTGTAAAATTTAAAAGGTTCTTTTGTGGAATTTGTATTTTTCAAATGTTTGTATTGCAGAGAAATAGAGTTTGTGAGTGATTGAAAAGTGGGATGAAGTGTGTTAATATTTAATTATTCAGTTAAAGTTACCAGATTTTTGTGTACTTAGTCAATAGTTAAGATAAATTAATAAAGAGAGAAAATTATCCCTTTGCTAATCCCCTCAACAGAATGAAACATATGCATTGTGCATTACCAAAGGTTCACAGATGTGGGGAATTAGCAGTGGAGTTGAATTAGCAGTGGAGCATGTGAGAGATGGTAATGCTGTTAATTGCTGGCCATGAGAACAGGATCAGAGGGTATACGGAATAAAACAGAACCAGAACGTTATCTCTGGGGTTTCAGTTCAGACCTAGTCTTGGTCAATAGCGAGTGAAAGTTGTTACCACTTGATAGGTGTGTGGTGTAAGCTTGGTCGTGATCCTGGTCCCCATGTGTGAGTGGGCACATTATAGAAGTCATCAGAGGAGCTGCAGTAATTGCTCATGTCCCACAAGCAGTCCAAGGACTTAATGATGGGAGCACTCTGGAAAGATAGTGTGGGTTACTGGGGTAGACTTCTCTTTTAGGGGATTTGTGGAGGAGGTTGGCCTCCACTATGCTGGCACTCATCAGAATACCTCCATTTTCTTTAAAACATCTAAAACTAGTAAAGGTGCTGACAGCAAAAAAAAATATGTCCCTGTGCAGAGGGCATCCTATCATTCTAAATGTGTATGGGAAGCAAACAAGAGTAAGAAGAAGGCAATTCTGACTGAAGTTGTAGTAGCTGATAGCTGCTGATAGAGCCCATGGAAGAGGGAACCAGATGGGACAAGCTCAACTAGCAGGTAACTTGCAGCAGCAGTCATTGAGCTGCAGCAAGGTGCCACGCTGTATGGTCTCATTTACCTGCCAGGAAACAGGCTGAAGGCGCTTTACACTGCACTTCAGGTGTTCAGGCTGGCTTCGTTAAACTTGGTTTGAGTAATGCCATGTGGCACCACGGTCTTTAAAGCAGACTCATGGTCAGACGGTTCAAGCTGATGAGATCCTCAGGGTGAGATTCCAGGACTCCTTCTGCAGCTCTAAGCCATCCAACCAAACCAAAAGGAGAGTTGGTAAATTGGGGCTCCTATCAGTAAGGAAAAAACACATGTGAAATGCTTACTCCTTCGACAAGACCAGCACTAATAAACCATAGTAGATTTAGAGAGTTGTGAAGAGGCATATTGTATGTTCCCTGAGATCAGGGCATTAAATTTGGCCCTAGGAAAGAATAATGGCTGGGCAAGAACAGGAGTGAAAACTAAAGTACCCAGAAAAGCTACAGCAGCTGCAGCACTGGGGAAAATCTGAAACGAAAGAGTAATCTATGCACTCGTTTTATTTTTATGGCTGATGAACATTTCAAAGGGTACAAATAGTACATCTTGTGCCCTACAATGTAAAGAACAACACTATTAAACAGGGCTTTCAGCAATAGTCCTCTCTGTCATGTGGAGTCTGAAAGACTGATACCCAGACTAGGAAACACAGCAGTTCTAAAATCCTTGATAGATAAAACTTCATCTTGCAAACTTAAGTACACCAAGATTTATGACAGAAGGAACTAAATTAAGCAATCTTTTTCATTGAAATTTCATCAGCCCCAGGTTGGGAGCTCTGATCCCAACAGAGGGAGGGACACTAGTGTACAATTACCGGATTGGAGTATTATTTTAACTGACTTTGGATCAGGGTCTTGAATGGGCTTAGATTTTGAGTATTAGTCGGTTAGAACAATTACCTGCCACTTTTTGGAAAATATTACAGATCTGATTTTTTTTAGCTTAAAACAGTTAGCAAAAATGTTTAACCCATTGCCAAAATAATGAGTCCTTTGTGGAAAAATAGTATATCAAAAAAATCAGCATGTCTAAGATGTTCATGTAACATTATTTGGACTTCTACATATCCGTGAATTTCCCCAGAACGAACTGGGAGGAAACTAAAATGAAATCACTTGAAATAGGTCAATAATGGGCCCTGAGCTGTAGCAAAGTTTCAGGATGGGAATCACGTTTTAATGCCAAAATTGTCGTGGATAAAAAGCTTTCCATCTGCTCATAACTATGCAAACTGCTTTGTGCCACTTGAAAATCTGTCCTGTGATATCTCCAAATATCGAGGACACACAAGTCTGAATTAGAAATGCACGTAGGCTATTTCAGCACGAGTCAGTCAATGGACTTGGGCGAGGAACTAGTGTTGGCTGGGCGTATCTCATGAGACCGAGCAAGCACCAATGCACGAAGGAGCATTTGAAATCGCTAGGGAAGAGAAAACAAAGAGAAACTATCATCAGCTTCACAAAAGACTTTTTACATCCTACAGTACATCTTCACCTCTGAGTCAAAAGAAAATAGACTACACTAGACTAGTTCGCTTAGAAGGGACTTAATACAATGATCATCTAGTCCAACTGCAACTACCAAGAACAAGTCCCACAGCTCCTGCCTAGGACTAGCACTGCATTACATGTTTAATGGTGGCTACAGCAGAGAGAAATGTTTTTAACAGGACATTTATTTAGGCGAATTGCACATGGGAAGAATGTGAGGCAGCAGAGTGAAGGCATCAATTAATTGCTGCAAAATACCCAGTGATATTGACTGAAACAAATCTTGCATTTCATGTGCAATGTGGGCTTCAGGGGTCATTTCTGGAGTGGCCAAGGACAGTTTCTATTCAGTACAAACGTGAATGTGGGTTGGGACACAGCAGAACACAGTATTTAGGTCAGACATTGCAACAACTGTTTGTGAGCATGAAACGGAGGAGAAGCAGTCTAGACAACCTGTGGAAATAAGTCCTACAAATAACAAGCAGCAACATTGTGCTTTTTTACTACTGACCCTAACCTCCTCGTCACACACACCCAAGCTGAAAATTTGCGCTGTCTCTGGGCCCAAGAGAGGATGACTGAGCCCTGCCTTGGCTCTGCCTTTCCCCTCACATGTCGGTGGGTTCCAATGAGCTCCCACCCTCCTGGCGGTGCCACAAAGAGAAGCTGCTTAGGATCTGCTTTTTTATTCTTTAAAGAATTAGTCTGCCTTGAGGGAAGCAGGTTTTGGTTGTAGACAGCTGACTTGGAGATAAATTAACTGAAAATCCATCTTGTCTGCTTTCTGGCTGCATCTTTAGAAATACTTCATGCTCCAGTGAAACACTGCCCTGCAGTGGGAGGAGGAGGTGGGCAGGAGATCACCTTGGCAAAGTGAAGCAGGTGTCCCAACCATCTCTCTTTTGATCTTCAAAGGTGGTAACGCTCAGTTTGGAGCTCACTCATCTATGCCATGGCTACCCACCCCACAGTACATAAGCAGCTAACCTTGTTCTTCATTTCAGGTTTTTAAGTGACTAAGGCCAAAGAGAAGCACACACAAGTCACCATCTTCGCCTGACATTTCAGAAGAAATGGTTGAACCTGTGGGCAATCACTATGTTGTAGCCAGACCTGTGTACTCGGAGAATTTGTTCAATGAAGACCATGAGAAATTGCACAGATATCATAAAACCTTTTGGGATCACCTGAGACTATATTTTAGGTAAGGAGATTTTTATTTTTTAAAAAAATATGGATCTAAGAAACAGGCCAAACTGCCACTTTCAAACAACATGAACTCCATCCCCCTCTGACAACTTCCATCTCAGATTCCAACAAAGTAAATGAAAACTCATTAATCAATGTCAGATTTTTCTAAAGAATTTTAGCTGATATTACCCTTAGAATCTTCCTACAGTTGTAGCCCAGGCAGCTTCTCTTTTCCTGGGCACTCGGCAGCACAAAATCTGGGGAGACCTTATTGCAGCCTTTCAATACTTAAAGGGGGCTTATAAGAAAGTTGGGAACAGACTTTTTAATAGGGCCTGTAGTGATAATAAGGGGTAATAGTTTTAGTCTAAAAGAGGGTAGATTCAGAAGAGATATAAGGAAGAAATTTTTTACCATGAGAGTGCGGAAACACTGGAAGAGGTTGCCTGGGGAGATGGTAGATTCCCCATCCCTGGAAACATTCAAAGTCAGGGTGGACGGGGCTCTGAGCAACCTGCTCTAGTTGAAGATGTCCCTGCTCATGGCTGGGGAGGTTGGACTAGATGGCCTTTAAAGGTCCCTTCCAAGCCAAACCATCCCATGATTCTATAAAAATTTTGGTTGGAAAAGACCTCTGGAGGCCACCGAATCTTCCATCAAGCACAGCTGGCAGGGATGTGTCCGTGTAAGATTTGACCTCTAGTGGCCTGAACCTGAATCCTTTCCCTTTTGTTTCGCCTGCGAAGACAGGCTGCAACTCAGCTGAGCTGTTCACCAACAGGGCTCTGTCCTCTTGTGTCTTTACAGCTGCTCCTCACAAAGAGTCAAAAAAATTGCACTGCGTTCATTCCCCGTCATCTCGTGGCTGCCAGCGTACCGCTTCAGGGAGTGGATCCTGAGTGACATCGTCTCTGGCATCAACACGGGGCTCGTGGCTGTCCTGCAAGGTACCTCCCAGACATTTGTCCTCTGACAGAGCCTGCCATGCCAGGCGCAAAGGAACTGCTGGCCTCAGCCTGTCAGACGCTCATCACCTTTCCCGGGTCTCTGTCCTTGCAGGTCTCGCTTTTGCTTTGCTGGTGAACGTCCCCCCGGGTTATGGACTCTATGCAGCGTTTTTCCCTGTTCTGGTCTATTTTATCTTTGGCACATCTAGACATATCTCAGTGGGTAAGTTCCGTCACACTGACTGCCCTCCTCACTGGTGAAGAAGTACACGCTTCCCCTCCGTGTCTCTAACGAACACCTTGTGCTGCTCAGGTCCCTTCCCTGTCCTGAGCCTGATGGTGGGAGGGGTCGTCGTCAGGCTGGTCCCCGATGACAGTGCTGGAAATGGCACTTCCACAAATATGTCAGCAATAGATCAAGAGAGGGTGATGGTGGCTGCGACTGTAACCTTCCTTTCTGGGGTTTTTCAGGTTGGTAAACGTAGGTGTGTGTGTGCCCGCGCGTGTCTGTAGGCATGTATAGGAATAGATGGATGGTGAGCTGGCCTTCCCCTTTGTTTTCCGCTGGGGAACCAAAGTACCAATTACCAAAGTAATTCTCTTCCCCTTCCCACATAACTGACCCTGGTGCACTGATCAGGAGACGTCCACCCCGCTCCAGTGATGAGGCACTGATCCGTGCTGTGAAATCCCTGGGTTTTCCCAGAGACCTGAGCCTACAGCCCACACAGGGGCACCGCGCCTACAGCAAAACACAATCTGCTGGATAGGAAAAAAGTAGCTGTGAGAGAAATGTGAATGACGCAGACACAGCAAGGGGAATAAAAGCTCTGTCTCATAATAGTAAAGTATTTGGATTTGTCTTTAAAAAAAAAGTTCCTTCCTTCCTTATTAATACATCTATGCTTCGTGAAACACTGGTACCATGTAAAAATGTGGGTACTGAAAACCCTAAGACTAAGGAGGTTATTTTAGCTATAAAACAGAAATAATAGTTTTTAACTGCTCTAGCAATTGCTCTTACTAGTCTTATGCCTCCTGTTTTATTGCAAGTCTGGTGACAGTGTTTTCCTTAATCCCTGAATGTATGGGATTATGTGAAAAATCTTTGTTCCCATTAAATATGGTTCTCTTTGTTGCAGAGATTACTTAAAAGCACAAATGAATCACACTGACATATGGTCATTTATCATTTCAGTTGCTTCTGGGAGTTCTCCAGTTTGGATTCATCGTTATTTATTTATCACAGCCATTAATCAGTGGTTTCACAACTGCTGCGGCTGTCCACGTTCTGGTATCTCAGCTGAAATTCATGTTTCAGCTACCTGTCCCTGGATTTAATAAACCATTTGGCATCATCTATGTAAGTGCTAAGTGTTCATTATTTGATAATGCTTTTGAAACGTGTGAGGTATATCTGACCATATATCACAAGGCAATAATTACAGAACTTAGCATAAAAACAGGCAAGCAGGAGGAAACACAGGAGAAAAGGATGAGATGTGTTATTAGTATGTCACCAATCTTTAAATTTATTACCAAACACCAAGTTAAACCCTGTTGGGCTAATTAGATAATATTTTCTATTGTGTGTTGGCATATTTTAATTAAGTGTTCAACTTTGCCTCAGTCATTTAATGAATCACTTTTTCTGGAACGATATTGTATACATTTCATTTGGATATGACTCCATGAGGGCTGTTGGATGAGAAAGGAGGAAGGAGAAGGACAGGAAGGGAGGAGTGGAGAGAGGCACCTGCTCAGTAATTCCACTGCTGGTGCGTGTTGCTCCCATCTTCCCTGAGGGGGAGGCCAGGAGGAGAGGGTTGAGAGCCAGTGAAAAGGGTCTTTCACAGATGCTTCTGTTGTTTGGTTGGTGCACGTGCACATTCACTGCGGCTTACAACCCACATTGTGCCACGGGGACTAAATCCCCACCGCCATAAGCCTTAGAGCAGCTCAGAGACAGGCCCTTCTGGAAAAGACTGTGCCAGGCCACTACTGTTTCTAAAGCATAACACATTTCTTCCTGATTTTGCAGACTCTGGAGAGCATTTTCAGCCAGATCACAGATACAAACGTCGCTGACCTTGTCACGTCCCTCATTGTCTTGCTTGTCGTGTTCGTGGTGAAAGAAATGAACGATCGATACAAAGAAAAGTTACCAACTCCCATCCCGATCGAACTCCTTATGGTAACAGGCACTTCTCTTTGATTTCGCAATGGCTCTATCACTATAGTGAACAGGAAGCAGATTTTTAACTATTTCCTGTCCTGTTCTGCATTAAATAATGGGTTATCATTTCATCTATAAGGAAAAACCGACAATGTTCACGAGCTATTGTGAGATGTTTTACCTCTACTTACCTGTTCTTAACTGAATACAGCTGTAGCGAGTAAGATGTTATAAACCGAATTTTTATCTTGGATGAAGCTGGCTCAGCCTGCACCCCACCTGCAAGCAGCCACCGAAGTCCTGGCCAACTGTGGCCAAGCACAAAACAGTTTTGTCCTCCAGCAGCAGAAGGTTTTGTCCCCTGCCCCGAGCAGCAGTGGGCTGGGGGAAATGTGACACGGGCAGCGAGCTCCTAACGTCCTGGGGGATGTTGCTATAGGTGCAGGTGGTTCTTGTTTTCTGCCAGAGTTATCACAGCACCTGTTAGAAAACACCTGGCTTCTTGGGTGGGATGTTCTCTGTTCTTAATGGGGTATTCTGATATATTCTCTGTGTGATTAATGGACATGTACCTGTAAGGTGCTTCAGGAATTACATCTGAACAACAAAAGTATGTGCAGACTTAGGGCATAATTCTGCTTCTGGTGATGAGACTGCAGAGCGTGTAGGAGAGGGAAATAAATGTTTTTAAATAGTTTCTTCATCATACTCTTACTTGAATGTGCCTAATGGAGGTGGGGTTTATTATCTTCCAGACAGTCTTAGCAGCACTGATTTCCTATTTTGGTAAACTTGAAGAAAAATTCAATGTAGCTGTTGTCGGAAAACTAGAGGAAGGGTAAGTGATTTGCTTAAAATTTACCAGTGGAGCAAAATGTTCTCTCCAGCTTGTCAGTGCTAAATCGGTTCAGCTCTGCTTTCTGCTTCATCTTCTTTTAGCAGGGAAATAAACATTTTTCTCTCTACAATATGAGGACAAACTTTCAACTGGCAAAAGTTATTCACTAGAGCACATGTCCTATGTGACAAAGAATACACTGCAACATGAAATAATCACATGCTTCATTTTCTAAGACAGCTGTTGAGCAGGAAGTTGACGTTTGTCCCTTTTCCTGAGCTACTCATTCCTGAACACTTCCATTTCCCTCAAAGTAAATGCACAGTTGAGCAGCCACTACTGCTGTCCTGGGAAGCCACTGGGATACTGCGCAGTTGTCCTGTGTGGTGCCCTGTGACCAGCCACCAGCATCCCTCCAGACACCGTTATCTTCCAGAGGACTCAACATCTGCTCCTCTATGATTATATCCATATAGAGAGTATATATCCACATATAGAGTATATATCTATATAGAGAGATTACATCCAGCTATGCCAGAATTTTGGTATGAAGAATTAATAGGCACACATTAAGTTAAAAAGAGGGAGGAAGACATGCGCTAGGACAGCAGACTACAGCTGTTTACTCACCGGGGCACTCTTGGTTGCCTCTTGTAGCCCAGGGGTGTTAGTGGATGAAGTTTGCAGAAGAACTCAAAGTTCTTCTCAAGAATTTCTGCTCAAGAGTCTCCATTCTTCAGATTTCACATCACTGTGGATGTGGTTGGCGGGAAAGGGGGCAGTGAGGGAAGCCCAGAGAAGAATTCTGTCTTCCCTAGGATCTGCGAAAGGCCTTGATCAAAGGAGCAAGAAATGGTACAGCTAAAGCATCTAGCAGATAGCCTGAGAAAATAGTCAATACTACCTGACTTAGTAAGTATTTGTTTAGCTGTCTAAAGGGCTTCAATGAATCATGCAGGGATTTATTATTTTTTTTTGGTCACAATTAAGTGAAATCCTTCCGTGTGCAAATTGCCTGTGCAAGGGCCCCAGCGCCACATCAGATCTTACATCCATGCGTAACTAGAAGGCAGAAGTGTGCATGCACCTCAGACCAAATGAACTGTGGCTGGTCCTGGCCAAGGAAATGAGAATCTGCTGAGACACAAGCTGAGCTGACTGCAGATAAACTGAGTCTCTGTTCCAATCAAGAAATCCCCAAAGTTTTACAGGGTTCAGATCAATTATTCTGTGTTGCAGCTCTCCAAAGTATGAGCTGGACGCTGCCTTGCTCGCTTGAGAACTTGTCTCCTTAGGCATATCCTCAACGAGTAGATTTTTCTGTCTTTCAGATTTCAAGCGCCTGTTCCACCTGATGTAGGTATCCTCCAAAAGTGTATTGGTGATGGCATTTCCATCGCAATTGTTGGGTTTGCAGTAGCCTTCTCCGTGGCTAAAGTGTATTCCATCAAGCATGACTACCCAATAGATGGCAACCAGGTAGGCGAATAACACAGAAATAAATATGGTGCATTTGTAAATGGGAAATAAGTCATTTTAGGAATGCTTTGCCTTGTGAATAACTGTCATCAACTAGCTTTTAAGAACAATCTCTTTTGTTTTTATTTCAGGAACTAATTGCTTTTGGGCTGGGTAATATAGTTGGTGGATCATTCAAAGGATTTGCCTCCAGCACCGCTCTGTCAAGATCAGGTGTACAGGAGAGCACAGGAGGCAAAACACAGGTATAGAAAAAAAGATCATGATGGTGTTTAATGCAAGAAAGCTCCATTTTTTCCTGGATGACCATAATGCCTTCAGGCACTTATTCATGGTGGAATTGCTCTCTCATGCAGATTGCTGGTATTATCTCGGCTGTCATCGTCTTGATTGTGATCTTGGCCGTTGGGTTTCTCCTGGAGCCATTACAGAAGGTATTCACTGGTTTCACCTCACTCTTCCTCCTACTTGCCAAAGGCAGGGCTGCTCTGGCTCTGGCGGTCACTGGGCACGTTCAAAGAGTTCAGTGGGATTAAAATAGAGTTTTGCAAAGCTTGGTTCTTCTTCCCAGATCATGACGGAGAGGACCACTACGCCTGGTCCCTCAGAGGGAACACAAGTACATAAACACCAAACATCACAGCACCAGCTTTTAGGTGCCACGGATAGGTGGGACTTGCAGCCTCAGGTCAGACACCTGCGCTGCACCATGGCTAGGGAGGTTCCAGCGCGATGGATGGGGCATCCCAACTTACAGCAGTGGCAGAATGTGAGGAGCTGCCTGGCCTCAGCTGCGCTTTGGCCCTATTTGCACGGTCTTCCAAGTCTTAACGTTCAACGTTTTCCTTGCTTGCTTTAAAATTCAACGTGTATTTTGGTCTTTTTAACAGTCAGTCCTTGCATCTTTGGCTCTTGGCAACTTGAAAGGAATGCTCATGCAGTTCAAGGAAATAGGCGTCCTATGGAGAAGGGACAAGTATGACTGTGTAAGTTGAGTCCCACAGGCGTTCAGAAATGAGGCACTCTGGGAAAGTCACCTATTATGCAAATTTGCTACTAATAGTATGCCTTTTTCACTTTTATATCCCTTGCTCATGTTTTCCATTTTGTCCCATGTATTTGGAGTTGATTCTCTCTCCTAACTTTATTTTCATCCGTTTTATCAAAATCTATTAAAATACAGTTCCTTGCATAAAGTCATATGTAATAGAAGGCAGCTACAGAAAATGTGAATGCTCAGCGCATTGGCTACACATTCAGGGGCACTTTCTCACTCACGCAGCACATTAGGTGGAGGTTACATACCAAAAAACAAGACCACGGCTTGAAGAGTTTATTCCAAATGATAAAGCTCGTGGCTGGCTCTGACATTCCAAAAGTTTAGACTCTTGGCTTCCTCATGGGCCAATTCCTTGTCTTCCCAAACAGTTCCAGGCCTCGTTTTTCCCAGCTACCAAACAGTTATTTACTATGTGAAAAGGCTCTGAGATCTGTCGCTAAAAATACTCAGTATTATCTAGTCATTTGTGCTTATCAGTCATGTACATTCACAGAGCCTACATTTGCCTGTTTTGATATCCAAAGCACATTTACAACTCTTGGCTTTACCAGGATCGTGATTTACTTGTAACCTTGCCTTTCTGCTGGATTTTGATTGAGTGTTTAATGGACTACCTACAGAAAATTCACATCTCTATTATTCTAAGCCTTTATTGAATAGAAATTGTCATCCCTAGAAACACTCCCTGGTGAGTCTGGCCCCATTTTTCAATTAAAACACAACCTAGGAAACATGCAACTCCTCACCAAAGGTGGGTCAACAGCCTGGACCAGGTCTAAACAACAGTCCAGATATCGCTGCTCCCACCTTGGGCTCATGACGCTCGTCCTTGACACACTCTTAACTGCTGCCATCCATCTGCTCGTTACAGGTTATATGGGTGGTGACTTTCTTAGCTGCTGTTTTTCTTGGCCTGGATATTGGGCTAGCAGCCGCCGTGGCGTTCCAGTTGCTGATGGTGGTGATCCGCTCCCAGATGTGAGTACTTCTTGGACATGATGAAAAGATATCTCAGGGCCTCCTGTTAAAAATTAATTCCCCCCTGTACAGAGAAGACCAACAGCCCTGTGACTCTGTCTGTGCAGCAACCGTGTATGGAAAAATCACTTAGAGGCATAAACCCTTAGATGTGGTTCCCACTTCAGTCTGAAGGAGCGGAGCTGGGGTTGCTTTCTCTGATCCTTCCCTTCCGCCAGTTCTCGGTATGAGGTACAAATAATTGTGTGTGTGTCTGTTCACAGTCCAAGCTGCACTGTTTTGGCTAATGTTGGGAGAAGTAACATCTACAGGAACAGGAAGGATTACACTGATGTAAGACGTGTCACATTTCTTTTATTACTTGCTGCATTTGTGTTTCTATAGCAGATGTCGTTACTGACACTTTTCCTTCATTGTACAGATCTATGAGCCAGAGGGAGTGAAGATTTTCAAGTGCTCATCTCCTATCTTCTTTGCTAATATTGAATTCTTCAGAGAGAAACTCATCACTGCTGTAAGTGTCTGGGGCTTTCATTCCGAGAATAAGAATTGCGTAACACATTAAGGTGAACACAATTTCCCAGTAATTACTGCATGCAGTCAAGCCACAGTTCAAAGATGAATTTTTCATTAATTATTCAAATATTGTTGCCACTACTGTAATGCCACATGTATGTACACACCTCTGAGAAAGAGAACAGCCTGACACGCACTGAACTTATACCATAACAATGTATATACATATTTTAAGTCCTTTAGAAGAAAGCAGTGCAAACATAGAGAATGTAAAGGGATGTTATTTTATTTTATTAACATTTATATTATTTACACCCAATAAATGCTAGTTTACTCATCTTGCCCCAGAGAACTTAACCTCAACAGTCAGAAGAAAAGCTGAACAAAATCACACTATCAAACAGATCTGAATTTCTTCCATGGCAAACTGGACGAAGGCAGACAGACTTTCCATAACCAGCACAGACAGCCAGGAGCCCTGAACCCTGTCTGTGCCAGAGAGGCTCACCATTCCCAAACGGAACCAAAAACCAAGGAGATGGGTTGTTGTAGTGTGTATCTACTACTGATCACCCAGCTAGGATGTAAGCATTGATGAGTTATTCTAGAGGCAATTAGGAGAAATTTCAGGATCAGTAGCCCTTGTCCTTATGGGAGATTTCAACTTCCCAGACATCAGCTGTGAATATCATACTGCTGTGACAAGCAGGTCTTGGAAATTCTTGAAGTTTGCAGGAGACGATAACTTCTGGTCACAGGTACCCAGTGAGCCAACTAGGAAAGATGACTTTTTAGACTTGCCATTTGTGAATAAAGAAGGACTTGTGGGGGATGTGATGGTAGGTGGTTGTCTTGCCTACAGTGATCATGAAATCTTTAAGTTTAAAATTTTCAGCATAATAAGGATAAAGGACAACAGTGTTGCTACCCTGGACCTCAGGAGAGCAAACTTTTAACTGTTCAGGGAGCTATTTAATGGAGTACCTTGGGAATCTGCTTTTGAGGGCTTAGGAGTCCACAGATGCTGATCAGCCTTTAAGGACCACTGTTTAGAAGCACAGGAGCAGAAAATTTCGCTGTGTGAGTCAAGAAAGAGGGTCAGAAGTCCACCTTGGCTGAACAGGGAACTCCTCATGGAGGTCAAGAGGAAAAGAAATGGTATGATCTCTGGAAGCAAGGTCAGGTCTCACAGGAAGATTACAGAGCTGTGGTTCATATATGCAGGGAGAAGACACAAAACATTGGACTGATACTTGTTAAAGATGGTCACCTGACTAAAAGGGATGAAGAAAAAGCAGAGGCATTCAATGCATTTTTGGCCTCAGTCTTTAATAATACTGATAGATTGAAGTGGTCATTGTAGGTCCCTTTCAACTGAAATAAGTTCTAGTTTAAGGCAAATTCTTGCTCCCGTAACCACCCCTTCCTGCTGTTCTTAGAGGCGAGTCAATAAGCAGTGGCCACCCTGAGCATTGGTAATGAGAAGTTCATTCCTTACTGAAACTGGCAGAGAAACAAGGGAATCCGGCACGTTTGGTTCCCCATGTGCTTGTCTTTTAGATCAGAAGAGCCTGAAGGGTTTTTTCTGCAAGTGCAGATGCTGACACCACTCTCCTTCTTTAAAAACACAGGCATTTCTAACACCTCTCTCCTCCACCCACTAGATAGATGAGACAGAAGACTTGCAAGAATTTTTGTAACCCTTACTAACCTAATTTACCTGCCATATACTTTTGCTAAAACTAGCTAAGAGGTTCAAGAGACATATGCAGTCAGCATGATCAACTCAGTTTTTCTTCTTTGAGAAAACAAAACGGTGTGTACAGGACACTGCAGTCAGGTAGCACAGAGCAGACACAACCTGTGAGCTTTCTAATCTTGGTCGCCTGGATGGCTGCCTCATAACAAAGATGAGTCGGACAAGCTCTGGGTTAGCCGTCACTGCACCAGCCTGCTGGAGTTACTGGTCTGTGCTACAGCATTGTCACTGCTATAACAGTGTCCATGCTGGTATCCTAGAGCTAGCACAGATGGGCCTGCCAGGTTTGCAGTCATACCCGTAGACATCCTTCCAACCAAGAAAAGGCACCCTTGCTTGAATTTATGAAAAGTGGTAGGCAACATCAAGAGCAAACTACACTCATCATGACTGTAAAGAAAAGCCACATGAGATACTGAGTCCTTCCCCTGGTGTCCCTGGTGTTTGGGTTTTTCTAAAATTATTCAAAATGCTGTTTCTGCAGGTCGGCTTCAACCCACTGAGAGTCCTGAGGAAACGCAATAAAGCTCTGAGGAAGATCAGAAAGATGCTGAAGAAAGGAGAGCTGCAAGTGACACCTGTATGTAAGGCAACTCCACCCAGCAGGGGTTAAGCAATCAGCTTCCTGGCTTGACATGGCCAAGAAGTCCCTCACAGGCTCCTGTCCTAATTAGATATGCTATTCCCCAAGTTGCCACTTCGTGACATAAACACATATATAAAAAAAAAAAGATTTTAAATTACTCTCACAGTTAGAGACCTACAGCTTTACCATGGGCAGAGCTTGTACATGTCCACTGGAACTTTCTTTGACATCAAATGGCAGGATCAGATCCCACAGAGGCGATGTTCATGCGGCATTAATGGCAGGATAAAGCTGGTTTTCTTCCAGCCCAAACCCTGCATGCTTTTTCTTGACTTGTTCAAAAATTACTGAATCAAAGCATATCTGACCATTGACTACAGGGAACAATAACAAGCCATGTCATATGATCATGATTCAATGATTGATAAGAGGAAAGTCAACATTTCCAAACTCCTCCAGGCAAGGGAGAGACAGAACCTTTTCTAGAGTAAAGAGCAGGTGGGTCCTGCTCCATCTCATGGGTACATCAGCTTTATACTGCCTCCACTCCCATCCTTGCATAAGATGCATTACTTAAAAGAAATATTAAAAAAGAAGTATTAAAAAGACTTCTTTAAGTCCCTTTAAAAGTCTTTAAAAGAAGTATTAATTATTACACTTTTCTCTGTCACGCAGAAAGGCTTGATTTGCATGGCTAACCATACACACGAGTCAGATGAAGAATTAGACAACAACAGCATAGAGGAGTTGGACCAGCCCACCAACATGACAGACTTGCCCATTCAGATCAACTGGAGCACTGACCTCCCCCCTGGCATCACTGTGCCCCAGGTCGACATCCACAGCATCATTCTGGATTTCTCAGCAGTGTCCTTCCTTGATTTTTCTGCCATGAGAGTCCTCCAAAAGGTAAATGTAATTTACAAAGCAAACAGTGATCATAGGAAAGAAAAACATATAAAAGTAGTTACACTTGAGGAATATGCTTGAGTGAAGGGATGGCATAGAATCATAGAATTGTCCAGGCTGGAAGGGACCTCCAAAGGTCTTCTAGTCCCACCTCCCCGCAGTCAGCAGGGACACTCCCAACTAGACCAGGTTGCCCAGGGCCTCATCGAGCCTCACCTTGAATATCTCCAGGGAAGGGGCCTCAACCACCTCCCTGGGCAACCTGTTCCAGTGCTCCACCACCCCCACAGTAAAGAACCTTCTCCTCATCTCCAATCTAAATCTGCTCCCCTCTAGCTTAAAGCCATTGCTCCTCGTCCTGTCACTACAGGCCGTTGTAAACAGGCTCTCCCCAGCCTTCCTGTAGGCCCCCTTCAGGTACTGGAAGGCTGCTATTAGGTCTCCCCAGAGCCTCCTCTTCTCCAGGCTGAACAACCCCAGCTCCCTCAGCCTGTCCTCATAGCAGAGATGCTCCAACCCCCCGATCATCCTTGTGGCCCTCCTCTGGACCCGCTCCATCAGGTCTATGTCCTTCCTATATTGAGGGGTCCAGACCTGCACACAATACTCCAGGTGAGGTCTCATCAGAGCGGAGTAAAGTGGAAGAATCACCTCTCTGGACCTGCTAGCAATGCATCTTTTGATGCAGCCCAGGATGTGATGTGCTTTCTGGGCTGCAACTGCACACTGCCTGCTCATATCCAGCTTCTCGTCCATCAGCACCCCCATCCAGAGGAACCTTGACAGACTGGAGGAGTGGGCCAGTCTGCACGTCATGAAGTTCAATGAGGTCAAGTGCAAAGTCCTGCACCTGTGTTTGGGTGATTCCCAGTATAAGTACAGGTTGGGAGATGAAGGTATTGAGAGCAGACCTGAGAAAAAGGGCTTGGTACTGGTAGATGAAAAGCTGACAGTGAGCCGGCAATGAGTGCTGGCAGCCCAGAAGGCCAACCATATCCTGGCCTTCATCAAAAGAAGTGTGGCCAGCAGGTCGAGGAAGGTGGTTCTGCCCCTCTACTCTGCTCTGGTAAGACCCCAACTGGAGTACTGCATCTGGCTCTGGAGCCCTTAGCACAGGGAAGAGGAAGACATGGACCTGTTGGAGTGGGTCCAGAAGAGGGACACAAAAATGATCAGAGGGGTGGAGCGCCTCTCATATGACAAAACACTTGAGAGAGTTGGGGTTGTCTAGCCTGGAGAAGGCTCTCAGGAGACTTTATTATGGCCTTTCAGCACTTAAAGAGGGCTCATAAGAAAGATGGAGAGAGACTTTTTAGCAAGGCCCTTTACAGGACAAGGGGCAACGGGTTTAAACTGAAAGAGGGTAGATTTAGAATAATATAAGGAAGAATAGGTTGTCCAGAGAAGTCATAGGTGCCGTATCATTGGAAGTGTTCAAGGCCAGGTTGGATGGGGCTTTAAGCAATCTAATCTATTGGAAGATGCCCCTGTCTATGGCAGGGGGATTGGACTAAATGATCTTCAAAGGCCCCCTCCAACCCAAACCATTCTGTGGTTCTGTCCTGTGTTTCTAGCTTGCTTCTTAAAGGTATTTGTACATCAACTGGAAAGGTAGTGGCAACCTTCAAGTTTATGTGAATTTTAATGTACATATTCCATAAAAGATGTTTAGGAAATGGATTAAATAATCAACCCAAATTTTCTTGGAATTAGAGTGTTGTCACCTAGAGAACTTCCTTCACCTGCCAAGATTTCGGGAAGTTTTACAGAAACGTACATATGAAATACGGTTTTAAACACCAGGCTGGGAGTTGGAGCATTGGAGTTTCATTTCTGCTCCTGTTCTCACTTTCCAGGATGACCTTGAAGAAAGCAATAAGAACAACATTTTCAAACAGTAGTAGCTAAAGTTAACGATTGAGAGCCACCGAGGGTGTATAAATCTATTTCCATAGAAACTACCCCACCATGTCAGTGGGAACCGTAATTCTGCTCAAATTCCCCGTAATAAAAGTCTCCCCAGAAGCTTGAATATGTCAAGTAGGTACAATAAAGCCATACAATTTATGAAATAATATATTTTTCACTGTGGACTAAATGTATTTAATACTGCCTCTTCCCAATATAATCGGTCATCCTTGTCTGCAGCCATGTGAAGAGACCATCCTGCCTCTATGTGCAGCAGAGTTTGAGTTTAGAGCTGCTTACCATCATAGATCTTAAATATCTTAAAGTGGTTTGTGTTGTCTGCTGTGGCTAATCACAATAATGGCTGTTATCAGAACAATTAGCAGTATCTAAATGGTGCCTCTTTCTGGTTTAACAGATTTTGAAAGAATTTATCCGGATTGATATCGACGTTTACATTGCAGGGGCGCCTGGTGAGTACTTGCCTTTCTGTCAGCATCGTCACGGGTGCTTTGTCCCATTGCCTTCCCCATTTGCCATCGAGCACAGCTGTGGATGATCACCCCAGTTTCACGTTCCAGTCTTGGACAGCAAACAGGTCCAGCTGGGAGGAGGCATCTTCCCTCCCATGCTGTCCCCAGCAGTCTGGGACCATTCACGATGGCTCACTTTACCTATGGCCATCACTGTGCTCTTCAGCTCTCTCTGGGCTGTGAGAACTGCTATTGGGCAGCCTGGGTTAGGCATTAAATAAGAAACGGGGCTCAAACTCCCTTCTGCCTGTCATCGAGCACGGCAGTGCTGATGGACGTTTATATGCCACCCTCTCCACAGCAGTAAAGAGGAACTCACCTGCTCTGAAAAAATAAAACAGTGCAGTCTACTATCAATTCCTGTGTTTGCTCAGTGGACACGCTCAGGATTCATTATTTCTTCATTTTCAAGGCCCACACGTCACTTTGTGCTTTGATTTTGTCCCCCCACAGAGGGCTTCCTGGAAAAACTGGAGAGAGGCGCATTTTTTGACGAGGAGATCAAGCCATCCATGTTTTTCCTTACCATTCATGATGCGGTTCTACACATTTTGCTGAAGAAGGACATAGCCAGCTCCCCCAAATTAAAGCTTGCTGAGGTAACACTACAGTTTTCATCTTTTGCTGCTTTAGTGCCTTTACATTACTCACAGGCACCCAGCAGTGCCCTGTACAGTGAGCCATGTGCCCTCCAACATCTCTATATTCAAAAAGTTAATGATTAAAACTCAGCTGGTCTTCAATAAATTTGGAGAGTAAGAGTGGCCCCTGGTGCCTGGAAAACCACTGGCAAAAGGAGTGAATAATTCCCACTGGAGGCTGGCCTGGCCAAGGACTTCACTGGAAGTCACCTCCTTGGGAAGGGCAGGGTGTGTGGCGAAATCCTGACCCATCCATCAGCAGTCCTTTGTCGTCACCCATCCAGCGGGAACTACTGCTTTATGCGGCAGCGGCTCTTGCAAGGCAGCCTTGATGTGGCTTGCATGTAGGCTTCACAGGCCTGTCTGCCTTCAAAGGGAGCACTGAAGTAGTGCAGACAAATCACTACAGCCAAATTTAGTGTTGGCCTTTCTGGGAACATTCTTAAATCAAGAGCAAGAAAGGATCCTGCATATGTTAAATCTGTTTAAAAGTATCAAACCCACAATGATACTCACCTGGAAACTGTTTAATCCCACATAGCTGAACTGGCCCAGTTCTTCTGCACTTACCTGGAGACTGCTAGGGGGGCATAAGGGGCCGACAAGCAAGAGCTTCCTTCTGTCCAGGTCGCCTTCCCAACCATGTTCCAGAGATTTCAAAGAAATACCTTCTTCAATGTGAAAAAGGGAAAAAAAGAAACAACCCATTTCCTAACCCACAACTTCTTGTGTTCACCGCAGGATAAAGGCAGCAGTAACAACTATATTGTCATCCCCAGCAACGGACTGCGCAGCCGGGAAGTCACGGTAAGACTCCCAGCTCCGGTAGCGGCACTCCAACCATAGGAAACACAGCCCAGAAGCTGCTCAGAGAAACTGCTAGGTCAGATAACAAAGCATCTTCATCCCTGAGGCCTTGTGTCAGCCCAGGGCGGAAAGTATGCAGACAGGTTATTAACGGGATTTGAGTTAAGACAAAGCCCTACAGGAGTAAGAGGGATGGGGCTCAGCTCACAAGCCTTGCCTTGCGCACTGAGAGTCTGCTGAGGGAAGGCAGGTGAAGGCCATCTCAGCAGGCTCTGCCCTGGTCTCCTCGCCTGTCCACCACGGTTCCCCCAAGACAAGCTTACTGGTAGCACATCTGTGTGGCACAGATGTCAGCATTAGTCCCATTTATCTAAATGTCACAGGCAGAAGGGGAGTCCAGAGACGGGGATAACAAAGAGACAAACACAGCCTTTCGTCATGGACTTTAAGAGAAGGGCAGTACCCAGCTCATGGCAACCCTATAGGGAAACAATGACAGACCACAATCTTCCCACACAAACACCTTAGAGGAGCAAATTTTTACATACCACTCACCAGAGGGCACCTGCCATGGTGATTCCTTACAGAAGGTGACATTTATTTCCTTTTATTTCCTACAGATTCCAGCAGAAACAAAATTTTAGATTTAATTTTCTAAACATAATATCCTCCAGCAACACAATGTCACTTACAGAAGACAAATGCAGATGCAGTGCTGAGCATGAAGATGGAAGGATACTTTCATATAACTTAAGAAGGATTTACTATGTATGGCTATGTTCCAGGTTTTGGAATGGGCTTGTTAGTCTTTATGTGTCTCTGTATATATAGAAATGTATTTATGTACATACATGGAGGCAAAAATCACACACATTTTCTTATTTCATACCTTGCTGACAGCCTACCCATACAGTTGAAAAAGCAGGTAAAGTTAACTCTATTTGCGTATACTTGTACATATATCCATATTATTCCAACTATTTGTAGACAACCTGTACAGTTACTAAAGAATATATAAATATTTGAAATCTTGTAATTTATAATACAGACTAATAGTTGGGAGTGATATTTCAACTTCAGTTTGTACATAACTTTTATAAAGTTTTCATTACGGTTTGTAAGATACCTAGTAGACTGAGTTATTAAACTTGTTTTCAGCTCACTACCATGAGCCACAGTGACCAATGTGTCTACTGTAAAACATAAAGATCGTTCAAGAAGAACACAGCATTTTCAGATCCAATGATTCATGATTTGGATCGCGCTGCTGTAAAGTGCACAAGAGAGAATACACTTATAGTGAACTATTAAATAATGATTTTGGTAAATCTGCATCGTTTTCTGCACTTGTCAATGCACCATGGAGGTAGCTCATACTCAGTGAGTGTGCCCCCAGCAAGCAGACCGACCCAGAGCCCCAGAGCTCTGCTCAGGAGGAGCTGCAGGTACGGAGCTGCCAGGCAGGCAGCTGGAATCACTCAAGTCTCTTGAACAGATGCTCAGATGACTTTAACCTAAAAAGAGTCTGTTCTGATCCTCTAGTCTGCACAACCCAGTTGTACAATTGCTGTCAATCAACCCATGCTGGAAACTCTAATCTGAACTGCGGCACATCTGTCAGAGAAAATGCAAGAGGTGACAGAACTTTTAACTTAACATAGCAAGTGCTGGAGGTATAAAAATCTTCAGCCTAGAGGAAAATTGAGTCATCTCTGGAGTCTGAAAGAAACAGCACTCTGAAATCACAAGAGTTTTGAGTTTTCAAGCCTAGTTTTGACTTTCAACCAAGCTGGGGTGACCAGAACAGTCCATTTCAACTTGTACTTAAGAAGGGCTGAAGGGAAGGAGAAAGTGTTCTGGGTAAACAAGAACCACAATTTTTGTCTCCATAGCATGCAAGACTTCAAAACAAAATCTGAAGGAGAACCAGGCAGAAATAAGTGGGGAGAAATGCTGTTTGGTTTTATAGAAGGTAAATATACACATGCCATGTTCACCTGGTATCTTTAGAAAACCAAGCTTCCAAAGAGAAATGCCACAGATGTCACCCCTCTGGACCCAAGTAAAGTCTTCCATGACACACCAATGGGCAATTGTTAATAGCACTGGGAATAGAAGATGGGAAGCCTAAAGGCATTGAGAGGTAAAGAGAGATTAGACTGGAGAGGAGGTGACAACTAGAAGCTTTGAAAGGGAAGTACCAGGGTAGAGGGAACACTGATCTGTTAAATATTTTCATTAATTGTTTTTTTTTTTTTTTTGCAAAATTCTGGAGTTATGTAATGAAATCTGCTACCGAAACCAAGCTCAAAGATACTATTAGGAGGCTTTGAACACAGAAATAATGAGGTGACCTTGAAGGTTGAGGTAAGAGAAGTTCAGCATTCAGAAAACACTCATGCATTTGTGGTTCTGCAGTGGCTGATCATGTGCCCAAAGTGGCGTGGGAGAGGTGGCAGAGCGAGATGTTACAGACTGCTTTCTGCAGACGTCAGATGGATGGTGGGCAGCTGAATTAGCCCACTGCTCCTCTGAGCGTGGCATGGCAGACTTGCTGGCTAAGTCAAGTACATGCCACGTGCCAGACAACCAGCACAACAGTACTTCAGGTACAACCAGGACATCACCAAATTGCAGCTTTCCAAAAAACTTCATACATTGTAGCAGAACAGATTTTCCCAGCAGAATGAGGAAGATATTAGTGCTACTGGGCAATGCACAGGGCACATTTCACTCTAAATACTCCAAACTTCAGGACTGAGGCCTCCAGTTCAAGAAAGATGAAGTCAAACAGCAATTAATGAGGAAAATTAGCTATGAGGGTCTTTGTGGAATGGAAAGCCTCTATCTAAGGACTGCCAAAAAGAGATATAGATACATCAGAGCTTTAACCTAAGAGAGAGGAAAGGCTATACATGATGAGAAAAAAACATATATAAACTGGCCAAACATAAACTAGATACTGGAAATGGTTCCTAGTTTTTACAATGGTGAGATTCTGGGATATCTTTTCCAGTCCAAGCAAGAGGAGCAAAAAGCCTAAACTACTTTTAAGATGAGGCTTAACATATTTTGAAAGTCATGATACCACATCATACCAGTAGAATCTGGACCTTCTCACTCAGACTGTTCTTTCCAGTCCTGTTCTCACGTGCACCCACACAGACTCAGGCAAATATCTCTGGCAAAAGCAAGTCAGTCTGGTGGAACACCATGTATTGCACTTCAAAACCATACTGGATTTGCTGACAGGCTTCAGGTTAAGAAAAAAATATTCTTTCCTAAATTGCACTCCTTAGAGCAATTAATTTCCATACTAATGACTCTTCTGACATTGCACAGCGCCCCAGAGCATAAATCCCCCTCCCAGAGCTATTCACCATTTCTTAAATGGACATGATACCTAGACAGCCTTAACCAGAGAGTCATGCACTCCCAAGTCACACATCCCTACCAGCTACTTGCCATCCTCTTCAATCACTATACTCCTTATTTTTTTTAACGTTGACAAGAGCAGCATTGTATTTCTGATGCGTCATGTGATTTCCCCCTCCAGATACTGGTTATTTTTGCATTCAACTCTCTGTTACCCTAATACCAATGTTTCTCTGGGCAGTTTACCCTAATGCAGATTGTCGCAAAGACATCTTGCGCTGTTGTGGGATGTTGTGATGATGCAGATTCAGCGGCTCTTTCTTGAGACAGGGACCTTTGGAAACCTGGATATTTACTGGTCCTCCATTGGGCACTGTTGCTGCTCAGTTAGAGCAATACCATGTACTGCTTTTTAATATTTTACTCAATAATAAGCTAAAAGGATAACTTCATTCGTACCTGCTTGCTTTGTGGAGAGCTGACAGGTATCATGCTAGTTCACCATCACATATCCTGAGCCTACCTCTCCTCAGCACAGCGCAGAAGCGCGGTAGCTAACTAACAGGCATTCCACAGCCAGCAGAAGGGATGGAAAATACAGAGGCTGTGGAGCCTGCGATGCTCAAACCTACTCTCAAGCCTGGTCTTCACCAGAATAGATCGCCTGTGTGAAATACAGACAAAAATATCCAAAGTCATTAATTATTCAAGGTCTTGGGCCCAATGGGGACAACACTATAACATGCGCAGTTTTTTTTTCATTTTCAAACTAAGTGTCTATTAAGGAAAAAGTATTTTTAAGCACTTCTTTACTGGGAAGAAATGTCACTCACAGTTCTCTACTCCTCATCCCTGTGCTGAGTGTGGACAGCTTTCTTTTCTCGCTCTTCTTTATGCATCTTCTCCTTTCTGCTAAGAATATGCCAGAAAGTTTACCTGATCCAGAAATGGCAAAGAACAAGTGCAGAAGCTCTCATTAGTACTTATATGATTTTATTTAGTATAGGAAATAATTCACCATAAATTATCTTGGAGTTGTGTTCAAGCATTGGTTTTCACAAATAAAACTGAAGAAAACTCTTGACAACTGACACATACTCACATCTATTTAAAATTATTCATTTGGGGTTTTTTTTTAAGCAGCGTAAGCTAAAGTTCTTTTGTGAAACTACTACATAAAACCAGAAACATTCCTGCCCGCTTGCATACATTATCACTCTCCATTACCAGAAGTGGTGTATTACAATCAGTCCTACTAACACTCGGGAATTGCATTCCATTATTAAAATAAATTACTGAAGTTTCAAGATAATGGATCTAACTCACCAGCTTCCTGCTACTATTCCACCCCCACCTTTCTGGATGCATGTTGGATTTTTCAATCTTTTAATCTCTTGTACTCATGAACTGAGTCAAAACGGAAAACAATTTTCAAAAAAAGTCCTCAACAAATTAACGCCCCATACTTAAAGAACAAGGACATACAATTCAGAGTAGGAAAAGTTTCTAAAGTCACTCTGTCTCATGGCTAAGTCAAGACTAAAAGGAGCCTTAAACTTCATTCTTCTCACTCACATTGCCCAAACAAATGCAGGTAGTTCAGTTTACAAACTGCTCCGTATGAATCATTCCTGTGAATGTAACACCTCACAGCTGTGAAGGCACCATTACTATACAAAGATGATTTAACAATTGCTAAGAATTAACACCATAAAACAAACAAACAAGTAAACAAAAACAATCAGGGGAAATACAATTTGTAAAATACTTACATTTCCTTTAGAAATGTAGTTAGGATGAAAATGAATATAAACTTTGCGCATTTCTCTGCTCCACTGGACCCTTTAGTGCCATATATATGAACAGGAAAAGTTCAAACTTATTTCCCATACTTTCCATATTACGTTGCAACTGCAACCCGCTGTGCTCCTCCAGTTTCCCAGGCTCGCCAGCACCTTCTGATGCGACCCTGTGCATGCTCTTGTCAGCAACACGGCAATGGATGCGGAGAGAAACATCACAAAATCAGACAGAGCAGAAAACTTTTTAAGAACAGAGAGATGTGCTCAGACTCGACCCACAGAGACAGCGTATCCATGAACGTGCCTTTGAGAACACCTGACCACGTAGTACAGGGGACTGTTTTACTCCCTTGCCACGTGTGCAAACTCTTAACGTGGAATGAACGCGTGTTACTTCCACTTTATTTTTTAACACACAGAATTTCACACTCCTTTGAGAGCAGTAAGTGAAAAAAGCGGAAACTCCTTCTCTTGGATCAGGATTTTAAAAAAAAATTCACTTTTTTTTTCTTTTTTCAAAGGCATGAAAAATATCACCTAACACATTTAGGTATCCGATCTTCATGTTAATAGCATTTAAAAAAACCCCACCAAACATAAAGTACACGTTCATGCCATTAGCCTGCTGGTTGTAAAGCATGCATGGTTGCAGGCAATCCTTAAGCAAAGTTATAGATGGAACTGAAGATAAAGTGTAAGGAGACAAGCATCTAAATCTCAGATGTTTTCAGGCTGTCTGCTGGTGTCCTTTCATCCGTTCCATGGTGGACACAAACCACCATCAAACGCCTTCTCATTCCCTTTTGTGACATTATTAGAGGAACCTACGATGGCTGACAAATCCAAATGTTGTCAGGGTTCTCTTTAAACCTTAAGATCTGCTCGGCGATGCCTCGGGAGGGAGATCACTGCCACAGATGGGGACTCAAAATAAACATCAAATATTTGTCTTTACAGGACAAAATAAGTAGGAATCCAAAGAACTTGCAAGTACATCTCACCATTTCTATCAATTATACAATTAAGTACAATATATAGCATTTCTGAACTTCCCACTGAAATGACACGGTATTCTGCAGAACAACCCCAATCAACCAACTGAACAAAAACAACAAAAAACAACCCCAAACCACCGTAAACAAATTAAAAATACTGTTAACATAAGGTTTTGACCGATGCAGGCATTTTTTAACTTTATAAATATGAAAGCATCCACAGTCCCCTTAGTTACACAGGTATTCCTAAGACTTCATAAAGAAAATGGATTTAGGTCTTCCCACACAAGTAAGACAGAAATTTGACCCAAGCCCTGCCTACATAAGTTGACCTTTCAATCCCACCAATTTCTTTTTTTTTTGGCAATATGTCACTGTCCATATGACATGTCAACTTTGCCTCAAATATAAACAGAAAAAAAGTCTCACACTTTCTCTACAGTGACATTTATCATTCGTGTTTTTTGCTAGAGCAAAGACTGCTGTTTTCCCTTATTAAAGTCAACTGTCCCAGCGTTTTCAGAAAAGCACTTCATCAACAACTTCAAGAATAGCCCTGGACCCAGAATTACTAAGTTTGAACCCTTCACCTCTTTCACAACAGACTAGGTAACACGTAACACAAGTATGTAGCTCACTTATTTCTGAAAACTAGCATTATGGAAAGAGTTGCCCGATTTCTTCACCACCTGCAGTTGACAGGGAATAGCTGATTTCACAATGTCTTATTTTCCAAACCAGAGCACACTGGTGAGGCTGATGCACCTCCCTGCACCAAAGCCTGTCACATGGTGTCCTCGTAAACCCGCGTGCCTTACCAGCAGTAGGTCTGTTTCACACCTAAGTTTGGCTTTGCAGAGTCAAAGATCAAAGTCAAAATCAGACATGCAGATTTCCCCCCAGATGAAGTTATATGCTGTAATATAAACATGCTTAAACCTACCTCCTACCAAACCATTTAACAATGACAAAAGGGGATCCTTAAAAGTTCCTCATGTGTTTGTTGTAAGTTACTGAAATAAAATAACGCTGGCAGAGTCATGTTCACCCTCATTGACACTGAAACAGTTAATTTTCAACCAACCTCATATCATGACACACAATCACAATCAGCCTCTTCTTCACCAGTGTGATTTAAAATGATTTATTTTTCAGAGAAAGCAAACCAAAGAACTGTGTCTTAGAAAGACGCATATTACAGCTAAGCAGACTTTGATCCAATTGACACTTACTAGCAATTTGTATACCCCAGAATTTATCTGCACTTCTCTATAGAAGTGTTTATTTGAAAGGTAATCTAAAAGATTTGCCCATGGTCACAAGGAAATCAACAGCAGTCAAGGACAGAGAATAAATTTAAAGAGCCCTCGCGGTGCTAATTAAAATTATGCGGCTTATACGTAAAATTAAAAAATTTGGAATGTCATGCTGCCAAAGCTCTTTCATAAATTTATCAGGAAAAAAGGTTTACAAAATAAATAGTAACACTGAGACTTTAAAATGGTTCAGATTATTCAAGAACAGTAGGAAATTGCAAACCTTAGAAAAAACCACAAGATTTCTTCATCTAAAAGCACCACTGCTAGAAATGTGGCATTTTGAAAAAACAAGCATTCAGCACTAACGGTGATTAGAAATGCAAAGATAAGCACTCTGAACAACAGACAGTATTGTCTTATTATTGTCCAGTTCTGCGACCAGCTGCACTAAAATAGAACATTCTCACTTTATATTTATTATATTTCTCTTTCAAAAAAGTATGCTCATAAAACATAAATTTTGGGCCAAAACAGACCTGAGGGCCTGCTAACGTTGCTACTTTTTTAAAAAAAGCAAAACAAAATACCTAAATATTGTCTGTTCAATTAAATCTGTATCACAGAATTGAAACAGATAAGTGACATGTAGCTTTTTTATTCCTTTATATCTACATACGGGATTTCAGACCAGTTCTTTCAGGTTATCTATATGGGATGTTTTCCTACTGTACATTATATGAAGTGACAGAGGCAAATACCATTTCTCTACCAAAAATAATCTGCTTCTCACAGACATGGCAAGCCAATTCACAGCCACTTCCACGCCATAGATAAACATAGTTAACTTGTGAGTAGTGTACACGTAAATAGAACCTTCTGAACCAAAACTAGCTTTAAAACAAACCAACCAACCCAAAAACCCAACCAAAACCAAACCAACCAACCCCCACCAAAACCCTCAATACATGGTTTCACGTCATGCCCAAAGCTGTATTTGATAAATTTATCTCACTGCATGAATTTAAAGGAAAAAAAAGAAAAAGCCAAAACGCAGTATTCTGCACGTCTGATTTCTAGTGCCACGATTTCACCATAGGCTGAATTAATCATAAGTTATGGTAATTGTTAGTAGGAGAAATATTAAAGTTCCCTTAATATTTCATTATGCTGCCCATTCGGAAAGTGTCAGTGCCGAAATGGTGTTCCAGAACTATGTCTGTGTTAACTTCATATAAAAACCCACCACTTTTACAACCATATTTCAATTTAATTATTGTACACAGGTTAACAAAAACGTATCACAAGTGAAACTAAACACTGGATTTAACAAAAATATTCAGAATGGTACAACACGTGTTCATGTTCTCCAGGAAATAATATTACAAGTGTTCATCTTAAGACAATTCAGCCACACTAGAGACAGAAGTTCTGTTAAAATGCAACTGTGGTCTACTAAGCCACTCATTTTAGCACTACAGAATATTTGAAGTCAGAGTCCTACAGCCAAGGCTTAAAAATCATTTAAGATTCAACCCCCAAAACGTCTTACAGTCAAAATGACAGTATTTAAAAAAAACACAACAAAATAATCCCGAAACAATTAATTAAAAGGTTGTCGTATATAGTTTTATCCTCTTCATAGCACTCTCTATTCATACAATTGCTCGTATCATTGGTAATAGGGTCTGTACCTGGCTTGATCAGGGTGGTGTGGTCCAGGAAGCGGGGCCTGAGCAGGAGGCCCTTGCATCCTTGGAGGTGGAGGCGGCCCCCTTGGAGCTGGCCATATCCCTGGACTCATTCCCCCAGGCTGTGTGAAAGGGGGACTAAGAGTTCCTTGATCTTCACTGAACTGTGGCAAAGAGTTAGGATTATAGTGATGGGGAGGGGGTGCATTTACATTTACAGGGGGGCCCCCGTGCTGAGGAGGGGGAGGTCCTGGAGGAGGATGATTCATATATGGTGGCATCTGGGCAATTATATGTCCAGGCGGAGGGGTTATTGGAGGAGGAGCAGAGGTCATTGGTGGTGGAGGAGCTTGGCTATATACCATGTGAGGAGTACCTGCTGCCTGGGGAGGATGCTGCAGTGGGTGGCTTATTGGTGGAGGTGGTGGTGGGGGCGGTGCATAATGTTGCTGTGGAGGCATAATATGATGAGGGTGCGATACCACTGGTTGACCCTGGTACTCAGGATGATGGTGAGCAGGTGCAGGGGCTGGTGGAGGTGGTTCTCGAGCACCTGAATTTGAATCATCCTGAATAGGGACAGTTATTAAGTTGCTGTGTTTTCTCGTTGAAATGCGGAAGGTGTCCTGACTGACTGGGCGAGGTGGCGGTGGAGCCATTGACATCTCTGCAGGCGGCGCACGAATGTCTTCGTGTGGCTGGTTATAATGCTCATGTGGCACATGCTGTAAAGGAGGTGGTGGCATCATGATGTGCTGCTTTGGCGGAATGTGGCTCATATGATGTTTCTCAGGTGGCATTATGAAACGCTCAGGAATTTCGGCAGGCGGTGGAGCAATAGGAGGATGTACAGGTTCAATCGGAGGACGAGTAACAGGTTTTCCAGCTCTCATGTGGCGGTGGTTGATGTGAGCTTGTAAGTCCCTCTGCGACAGGTAAGTTCTCTTGCACCCCTGAACAATGCTACACATGAAGAGAGACCCTCGGACACACTGCTCAATTCGCTGCACAGGTTCATTACAGCTAAACCAGAAGAGAATATTGGTTTACTGTCATCACAGAGAGCTCAATCTGCCTTTTTTTTTTTTCCTAAAAGTCAACCAGTTTACCATAATTACCCAAATTAGAACTGACAATTTTTTCCTCCGATGTAGCCATAAAAGAAACATTTAATTGATTTTGAAGTTTATCTAGCTTTTAAGTCTCCAAACACAACTATGAAAGAACATAAAAATTTCATGAGGTAGAAACGTATAAATAGCATTGCAAATGCCTTCTGTGCATTAAGACTTACCAAGAATCACTCCAAGTAAATTAAACTTAAGTCATTTATTCCTTTTCAAATTAGAGCAATAACAGGTTATCTACACAAATACTTCAACAGCAAAGTAAACACTGTTCTCATACAATCCCAAAATATGGTATAGAAAACTACAATCAAGCAGTGTAGTAAAGAATACTCTACTGCCTCTCCTAAATGGACATAAATAAGGACCATGTTAATACAGTATCTGAAATGAGATATTTAGTTATTTTCCCACATTTCCTTTAATAATAAATCTTGAGGTAACTTACCCTGGACACATCTTGTCTCCTTTTTTCTCATGTAGTATAGCACAGTCATAGCAGAAAACATGCTTGCAAGGTATCTAGAGACCAAAAAAAGTGCTCTGTTAAGACATCGTAAGTAAGCGTCTATGTCATTTTGCAGAATACAGTTCCTCCCTCCAGCACACAATTTCTAATAATAAAAGCAACTAAGTTACTTATGAGGTGAACAGGCACAGCGGTAGCTGCCAGTTTACAGCATCTTTGCACAGAAACTTCCTAAAAGAGCTTCTCTTGAGTTTGGGGGTTTTGGGGGTAGGTTTGTTTGGGTTTTTTTTAAGAATTGGCAAAAACATACATGCAGAAGTTTAAGTCTTGCAATAATACCAACACCAAACATTTGCAGAAGCTGCATATGCAATCTAATTACACTTGTCTTGCTGGCAAGGAAGGCATTTTAAAAGCATTGACTGTCATTAAGTCAGATCCTGAAGCCTGTTACATCATGCTTAGAAATCTAAATTAATCTCAAGGATTTTGTTACGCTAATTTTAAAGGGATATAAAAACAAACTGTGTATTCTAACTTCACTGAAAGTCTTTTAATAGAGACAAAGAGCGTATTTTTAAAGCTAAGCTGTGTAAGGTCAAAACACACTGAACTTGAAGGTTTTTTTGTTGGTGATGGTGTTTTGATTTTTTTTTGTTAAATGTTTTTCAAGCTCACTTTATTAAATTAGGGGGTAAAGTGAAATCAGCTGGACAGCTGGAACAAAAACACTTCAGCAGTGAAGGCCCCAGTTCCATCCTGATACTCTTCTGCTGTTTGTGCAGAGGCCTGCTGAAATCACTAACCTCTAGCGCCCTCACAGAGGCACAGTAAAATCTAATTTTACCTAAACGGAAACCATGGCTGCATCTTCCACTGATAATTTCACTCACCATGCGTCCATACATTTTGATGGGCAATCCACACTTGTCACAGAAATGGACCGGTGTATCATCCTTTTCCCCCAGCAAGTTTATCTGATAGGATAGAGAAGGGGGTGGGAGAACAAAACATCACTAAAGATTCTCATTTCAATTATAACCAACACCCCCCTTATTTCTGAATTAGTTAAGAAGGATGGAAAAGCACCACAAACGTGAGAAAGCAGAGAACTTACTTCCAGTCAGTCAAAACTAATGGAACCACTTTATTTAAGGTATCTAGCAGGGTTACCTACAGTTTGGTACGATTCACAACTTCCCGTTCATGACTTTACCTTATAGTCCCAAAAAATGGGTCCAGGGAATCTCCTTTGATTGCCGAACATTTCACCTCCTTTGCATTCGTATCGCTCCTCTTCGTTATAATCAAATTCTTCTGTGGAAAGAACAAAGCGAAGAAAGACAGGAGCTGTTTACAACACTTGCCTAATTGACGCAGGTTGCTATTAAGAGTGTGTGTCACTCTATACTGAAATCATCAAGAAATGCGCAGCGCTTCTCAACTGCTGGACCCAAAGTACAGGCAAAATAGTAAGACAGCTTGTTTTGGAAATGTACACCATTTAATCCTTATAGTGCAGCAGTACTAGAAAATTTGAGAAAGCTTCTTGCACTTGGACAGAACCTTGGATTCCAAGACTGAATGAAGTCTTGAATGAATAATAATATGCTTGAATATACTAATATTCTTGCTGAATAATAATATGCTTCCCTACTACAGCTCTAGTATTTATATTAATTTACCTTCATCACCAGCTTGTGTCTTTGAAGGCATCCTGTTCATATTTCTTGGAGTTCGAGGCGCAGGTTTGGTTTTATTGGTCTGTTTTGAGATAAGCTTTATAGGGATTCTTCTACGAACATCAAGACCACCCAATGATCCTGAACTATTTGTTCCTTGCAAATCATTGTCTAAGAAAGAAAAAAAAAAGTTTATGTAATTTTTCATCTATGTAATAGTTTCTAAAGAGGCTAAATCTTAACAGAAGTTTTAAAAAAATAATTTTAAAGGTTTTTTGAGACTCATACAACATATCAAAGTTTAATCACCAAATATCTTCACATACAATTTCTTCTACAAGTCGAGTCACAAAACTGTATTGGGAGCAACCATGATTTTAGGAAATCTAGTTCTAAAAGTAAAGCTACTTTAAAAACTTAGCTAGTCTGTCATTTCTCCACACAGGAAAAAACCCCCCCAAAACATTAACTGTATAGCTCCTCTCACAGCATGAATAGTACTGAAAAGTCAATTCTTTGTCCAACCTTGACAACATAGAACTTAGGAGACAAGGTAATTTTTACAATTTTTGTAAATTGTTTATTAAAGTTAAAAGGAAACTAGTTTCCATCTTGACATATCAGCATCTTGAAATATTACCTAGAAATTTAGCAAAAAGTATTACAAAAATATTGGTACTTAAAAGTATGTAATAGTATCCTTGCTAAACCGAAAAATATTGTTCTCCACTACATAACAGAATTCTCTTTAACCAGATTTACATCTGAGTAGCAGGGCAAAGGAAGCAAGAAACAGCCTGACACATACATCAATAGATACAGGCTCTAAGAGCTACTCTAGAGGGCCCGCTGCAACAAGCGACACCAACAAAGGGGGTACAACTCCCTCAACTTCCACTGAGACTACCTTAACCTGCTGAATAACATCTCATTCACGGAAAAATAAAGTTATATCCTTCACGAATCTACCCAGCTCACTTTCATTTTAACTGAAAACAGGACTTTGACAGGTGTTTCAAAGCAGGACATGCTCAGCCTTGAAGGAGTGTGCCACAGCCACCAAAACTATGAACTGAGACAAAGTTTCAAATTGGGACTGTTCCCTGACACTCACCGTATCTCAAAATCAAGACCCATCAATTTCCTCTGATAGATTAAATTTATTTATTCCTCTTAGCACTATGGTTTACAGGTTTCATTCTAAAAGGCAATATGCAAAAAGGCAAAAACAATAAGGCCTGTTTTTACTTTTGTTCACATGTTGCTTTTGTTTAGGCCTCCTGTTGGTGCAACAGATGACCCAGCAAACACACAACTACAACACCAGGCTTCCCCAGAGACTGCTGGACTAGAACATCAGAGATAATAATGTTGAAGCTGTCTAATTTCTACTTTTTTGGGAAACTGTGTTTTCTATCAGAATACAAAAAATTGCAACACAACAGACCAGAAAAAGTCTCTACAGGACCTCAATCCATTTGCAAATAGGGATAAACAAAACAAAATAAAAAAAAACAAAACCAAATAAAAATACCCCTTGCATATTACTCAGTCCATTGAGCTGCCAATAGGAAACAACTAAATTCTGATACTTTTCTTCCATTTACCTTTGCAAGCTAGGAATATTTACACGAGTTAGCTATTCAACTAATCCAAATGAGCAAGTTTATTAGTCACAAAAGGGTAATAAATTCCAGCCTGTGTAAGCAGAACTACCAGGATTAAGCCCAGGAAAAAAAAAAATAAAATCATAACAAAATTGTTAAGACTACTTAGAGAAGCTCTAATTAGAGGTGATGCATCCTCCTGATTTATCAACATCATCACCTTAAGTTTTATTATTGCACTTAAGTTGTTGGGTTTTTTTAATCATAAATACAGCTCAAACACTATAATCTTATATATAAAATTTTATAATGTGATCTTCGCTAAGGGGAAGAGAGAAAAAAACAAACAACCTAGCAAAAAACCCATGTCCGCTCATCTATTCACTGGACTACACCAGCACACCAACCAGCAAAGTATCAAAGCTACAAAACCAAATTTAAGCACAGGAGAATGCTTCCCCTCCGCAGCACAACCACCCAACCAGAAAACACGTTATCGGCACCGATCTCGGGAAACGCAGCGGCCAGCGAGCGTCCCTCCGCCATGCTACCGGCTGCATCCACCTGCTGTAGGCCCGGGGCTCCGGACGCACCGCACTACGGGACGCGGGCAACCCGCCCCGGGACGGGAGAGGAGGCTCCGGCAGCGGGGCGCCCCCTCAGGCCGGCAGCTGAGCCCCGCTGGTGGCGGCGGGACGCGGCCGA
>VXAK01002920.1:5241-31641 GCA_013399435.1 Arenaria interpres | reverse complement strand
CGCTCGCTCCCGACAGGCTGCGCGATGAGGCCGGGGGAGGAAGGCGCGGCCGGCGCGCGGTGCCTGCCGGGATGGCGGCGGTGGAACCGCTGCCCCCTGGGGGGTGTAGTGCCGTGCGCACCGCGCCTGCGCGCTGCCGCCCGAGCCGGCGGCGGCGGAGATGGCGGCGCCTGAGGTGTTCTACCTCCGTGCGGGCCGCCGCGGGCTCTGGGGGTTGCTGACCCGCGGGGAGCCGCTTCGGCCCCAACTCCCAGGCCGCAGCAAGGAAGAGTGGCTGGAAATAGGCGTGACCGACGCTGCGGCTTCTCGGAGAAGGGTCTTGTCTGCCGAGGAGCCGCCACAGCGCTGCCCGCGGGCGGGAGGGCGGCTGGTGTGGAGCGGGCTTCGAGAAATCGGGACAAGTCCCAACCCGCACTGGGCTTTCCCAGCTGCTCGTGGTCAGGCTGCGGTTTTACCGGTGAAACGGCGGATTCCTGACAACGGGTGCTGCAGAAGTGCCAGTGACTCCCTGAGCCTTCACTGCAACAGAGCTCGCCGCCTCAAGAGACCACCGTGTGTCATTCCCACAAAGATAGCGTCTTGTAAATCCTATGCGATTGGGCGGGGTACTGTCTTGATGGAGTGCTTCTGTAGCGCTGGAGAAAGGAAAGGAATACAGATACGATTAAATCAGAGGTTATAGTAGAAAGTGGCCTCAAGCAGTGCTTCCACAATCCTGAGGTAGGGGCGACTTCACTCCACCCACTGCTTTACTAGAAGCCTCCAGGATTGGGATCTTGTCCCTGCAATGTCTCCCATCATCTTTACAGCCTTAACATGTAAAAGCTGTCATTTAACCCTAATGTTTCTTGTCTGATCCCCACAAGGCACAGAGAACACGTTTTTCCTTTTGTCTTTGTTGTTCCTCAAAAGGCAAACCCAAGGGAGGCATGATGCTCATCCCTCCATAATATGCTTTATTTCCCCATAGTAAAAATTCACAAAGAGGAGAGTTTAAGAAAAAAACCCAAACACAGAGATGCATGGAGCATGTTTTCAGTGTGGACAACTTTATTTTCTAGTTAACGGATACAATTATTTTTAAAATACAGCTTTTTTTAAAGGATAAAAAACTTAAAATATATCTCCAAATTCAAGACATGACATGCAAAGACAGAGTAGTAATACTCAAAACGCATACAAAAATACCGCTTCTTCATTCTACTCAAAGATAAGCACAGCTAGTCACGTTACTTACAGATGTTTGAATTAGTATAAAATTGTACAGAATTTTAGCTTCATTGAAAAATCCATTATTTGGGTATCCTTCATTTTGATGGATACACACATAGAAAATTAAGAAGCACGTACCCCCTGACCCACTGAGAAAGGTATTTGAATGCCTTTTGCATGTTGCCTCTTAGTGTTCTGTGTAACTGTAGGCTTTGTGTGCAATGCTTTTTGTTGGGAAAAGTTGAATATTTTGTGCCAGTTAAATTAAGAACAAATGCAGCCATGCCTTGAAGAAATATGCAGGCCAAGAATAAGTGCATTGCATCGTATTTTATCACAATTAATTCCAGACAAATGTCGTATTTGGAAAGGAAACTGGAAGACTGTTGAATGTTTAATTGCTTTTTCTAAATACCTGTGTGGACAAGAACTGGAGAAGGTTCAAAAGATAACCTAAGCCCACATTTCTGTCAAGTAAGAATCTATACTCAAACTTCACAGTCCAGATGCTCTCTTGAGGAAGAAAAGTACTCAGTGCTATAATTTTTAATACCATCTTTTCCATAGTATGTGTTCTGCATAAAAAATTAGACGAATGTGCAGTTATCAGTCTCAGGTAGGATATTTTACTTTTTACATTAAATGTACATCCGCTTTAGAAAAGCAAGACAGCTTCTGAGAGACATGCTTCTGGCCGTGTCCTTCATCACTATGTGCTGTGTGCACTGGCACCAGTGGCTTATGTTCAGGTTAATGTAAGCTGGGGCCACGGCCCGATAGGGAAATTTTGTCAGTAATTTTGCCTGCATTCGGCTGGCAAATGGAAGGAAGGGGCGGGAATGAGGACAGGCAGCACTGAAAGCGTTGCGTTTTCAAATCACAGCCTGAGCCTAAGCATTAGCGTAACTAGAAATGAATACTCCCGTCTGAGGAGGTGCAGATCAGTCTGATTTGCCGCTTAAACACGTGCCTCATTCTCAGCTTGTGGCAATGCCAATCCAACCCACAAATGGCCTGTGTCTGTTTGTAAATACAAACCTGCATTTTTGCAGGTTTGGACTGGAACATCAGTGTCATCTAGGTTGAAACCTGTATTGCATTTGAAATGAGAAACTTCACTGACTGTCACAAGGACTGAAGTTTTTGCCTTAATTAGAGAATAAAGATGTCAGTCTGGTGGTGTTATCTACTATGCAAGGTGTGGTACAACTGACTGAAGGTTATGGGATTTTTTTCACTGATTTTGACTCAGGCTCTTAGGACAGAATAATTTATGTAGTGCTTAGCTTTTAACCTGAGATGTTCCTCCAACATTACTTGCAGCAAAGGTCTTCTCTGTGCAGTGTGATATTGGAAAATTTCTCTGACATAATCAAACAAGGAGACTTAAATATGTGAACATATTGAAGCCTGCATTGTGAAACTTGTATCTGAACATTTCTTAGACTTCTGTTACTATTTATTCCCTCACCGTGCAGGTGTTTGGGGTTTTTTTCGATTAAAAAAATTAATGTAGTGCTAAGAATTTTAAGGAAGCAGTCTGTTTTCCATCAAAACACATTTCTTCTTCATGAAAAGTAAGAGTACTGATTTCCTGCCTATTTTATATAGTCCTAAAGTAAGGATTGGAGTTTTGCAGGACAAATCCTTTATCTTTTGTAAATTATTGCACTTGTGCATTATGGACTGTCAAATTTAAAGAACAGCAGTGGTTTGATGTAGAATATTAAAAGAAAAAATATGCTATATAAAAATATAACTATTCATAAAACTAAATAAGCTCCTATATTCTGTTTAAAAAAACCGCATAAACCTGTATACTAGGCCACATTCTGACTTTCTTATTTGCAGTCAGTAGCAGCCAGTTCTACAGATTCCATTAAGTACTTGGGGACAAAGGTTTTCCTTAATCTAATTTATGTCATCATCTGCCTCTTGATGAAAGATATGTACCCTAGCCAAAATAATCCTCTGTGTATACTTCATTTTAGGGACAATCATTAATAGTAGTGCATGATTTTCTATCATGGAATTAATACAGAACTAATGAACCCACATCCAAGGGTCTTTTCTATTGAAGTTTGTCCTATTTAAAGTTTTGTAGTAGTTCAGTGCCATTTTCTGTTCATGTGACTGTTTCACTGTCACCTGTTTCATTTATCTAACAACCTGCAGCAATTTAAGGAACTGCTTGGAAAAAATGATGATGATGATACAGTTTTCAAGACTTGTCAGTGCGTATGCTCACACTAACGTTCTAGAAATGCAAAGCCTTGACCAGCTGGAACTCCTGCCCTTTCACTGGGCATTGTACAAATACAGAGCAAAAGCTTTGCTGTCCAAAGATTTTGGTCACTTCAGCTCTCCTGGGCAGATCACAAAGCAGCTTCTCATCCTATACACACCGATAAAACAGCATCATGCACCCCTGCCTCACTAGTCCCAAAACTGAGTATGTCTTTCATAATAATCTTCTGATTTTTTTTATCAATATATCATATTGGAAAGTGCTTGCTGAATCAAGGTCCAGAATAGTTCCAGGGTAACCTTAGCTAAAATTTAGAGATTTCTAGAGATCTATATCATTCGGATAAACAATCAGGGTTTTCTTCAAGTGCAAAGATTGGTTTCATTGCAGAAAATGCTTATATAGTACTGGTGCATAAATATTGCTGTGAGTTCACAGGGAAGACAGTACCAGCAGTCCGTCTTCATGAAGCAAGTCTGCGCATCGCCTAGGGAAATAGTTTTCAAAAGGTGGAGAGAAACAGGCCATGGTTAGTTCTGAGTACACACCGCTTGGAAAAATAAAATATTTGTGTATGTGTTAACATAAAATTACCAAGTTCAACCTGGCCTCAGTGAAAGCACAGAGAAAATAACTGTTCTGAGCCAGCATCCCTCTGACTTGTGTCTGCATCGGACAATTCAGTCAGGAAGCTGGAGGTCTGAAGGTTACAAGCCCTCACTTTCAAAATGTGGCTACAGAGGTGCAGAATAGAAACCTTTCAGAACACCCTTTGACCTTGGATTGGTAGTTTTGTGCCTGACTTCTTTTCTTATTTAATGACAATAATATAAATATCTAAGCAATCCTATGAATAGAAATCAGGATTTGAGTCTTTTTGGCCCACAATTCCCAAATGCTTCTGTTACAGAATCATAGTGTCTTTCTAGCTTTTTTAATCCTTTCTGCACAGTGACTTAGGAGTGGAAAGTACTTCTCCCCATATTAGTGATAAAGAATAGTATTTGTGTCTCTTGCAATATTCATACCAACCAAAAAAGGAGGGGATCAATCAGGAGCACCAATTATCACGATCTACTTACCAAGCCCCGATGAAGTTTGAGAGGCTTTTTCTTAGGGTCTCCGTTTCTCCTCCCACCAACCTGCCTTCCAAGCTGACCTTGCCTTTTCCTATGGGACTTCATGCTATGGTGGAAACTACGATGCAGGGTGATGCTGAGAACCTCTGCCCAGCCGCAACCTCCTCTTACCTACTTGCCTCCAGGGACCTCTACCTCCCACATGCACAGCGACCTTGCTGCCACGTTTTGCTGGAGCGTGACAGAGAGAAGGGTCACAGCACACCTCCAGCCCCTGTCCGTTCCTGCTGCTGGAGCAGAGAGGCCAAGCACAGGGCACTACCCCATTCCGACAGGGAATTCAGGATGGAGACTAGTGCTACAGTAGCATAATAGGAGGGACACATAATAATCATGCCTTTACCTACATGGACTGTTATAATGCTTCCAGGGTATTGATGCATCACTAGTTTAATCCATCTCAGGCTATAAAAGGGCATTTAGCCCAATTTTTCTGAATAACTGGCCTGTGTGCTGCAGTTATTTTACCAGTAAGTGCTACTTTCGTTTCTGGCAGTATTCTGTAAATACCAAATACCATGGTATTTCTTTAATGGACTTGTATTGTTGCATGATAGTTATGTTCAGTACACGGCTTCGCTGCAGCTGCCTGTAAAATGTTTAGATTGTGCAAGAAGATGCCTGCTGCCTCAAATGCAAGGATGAAGGGGGAAAGTTTGCCCTAATTTTGGACTCGGGTGCCTCAAGCCCTACCAAGTCTTCTCTTAGGAACCTCACTCATGCCTGTGTAAGGCAAAAGTAGTCCTAAAGTGAGAGAGATCAGGAGGTGCTTTGCACATACAATCTACTACATCCTCAAAAGACCTCACCTTCCTTCAGTAAGAACTGACAGCCAGGGCCCCAAATAGGATATTTATTTATGGGGAAGGAAACTGGTGAGGGCTCAGTTCATCCACCAGCCTCTCACAGCATGACTCAGCGCAAAGGAATAAAGCCAGCAATATTCTGCAAGTAATAGACACGTTCAGTTTTAAAGTGCGTACCTCTTCCTGAACATCAAGTTCATCATCAGGACGGCTTGTTTCTGTGAATTCTATGGGTTCTTTAGACTCCTGCATGAGTGAAATCTTGGTAGAAAGAAATTAAGAAACATAATGAGTTACGCATTGTCCGTATCATTGAAATTTATTTATTACTCTGAAGTACCTTAATATAACTTCCCCAGCTCGCAAGAGGAACTTAAATGTTGGAAAGCTTTTAGTCCTGCCTCTCCTGATATGCCTAGTTGTGGCTTGTAAAAATAATAAAAGCAGAGGCGATTTCTAAACTGCTGTACGGCTTTGTCAAAATGTCAATCTTGATTATAAGACTGGACAACACTTCTAGATCCTGGGTAGTAAGCAAAAATTATCAAAGAAATAAGGGCTCCATCCCAGTTATTTAACGGTAATATTAATTACCATTTATTCATAATACTATAATAGCAATTGCTAGGAAGGAATTGTGGTGAAAAGAGGGAAGAACATTATAAGGTCATTTGTCTAACGTGGGCCCACATCTTTAAACACTACAGAGTGTTCTGATTATCTCAAAAACCCCAGAATACAATTAGGAAGTGCACAGAGAAGGGCAGTAGGAATGAACACTAGCATGGAACAGCTTCCATGCGCACTCGCACCAAGTAGAATGGGACTCTTCAGCTTTGATCAGAGGTATATGAAATTATTAAAAGTGTTGGTTAAGGGAGCGGGGAATGACTATTCCTTGCAGCTAACAATCCAGAAATCACACAGGATTAAAACAAATGGGGAATATTTGTCATGTAACACATTCAAATTACAGAACCCATTGCCACAGGATAGCGTCAAGCTAAAACATGTATAGGGGTTCCAAAAGGAGTACGACAGACACATTGAAGAAAACTCCGTCTGCAACAATTAATATATTGGTCCAAATGCAACCTCCAGCTGAGGAAGTTCTTACACTGCCAGTTGTCAGAAACTAGAAAATGTGTCTTAGGATTAAATGTTCTCCATAAGTCCTTTTCTCCAGTTCTTTTCTCTAACAAGATCCTAGGATTGACAGACCTTTCCTTTGAGCTAGCAAAATATTCATGGACTACAGAAGCTGTCCAGTTTACTGGACTCTCGCTTTGTTTGTACTACAGCTCTATGTCTAGTTTTCAAATGTGCTGTGCTGTAATGGAAATTGCAAGACTGAATGCTAGATGATAGAAGGAAGAGAAACACACTACTGGATGTCCTTACCTTCTCAAAGACGGGATCCTGGTTGTCACTGTATGTCATTTGATTCCTTATGTAGAGCACAGCATCATGGACAGTCAAGAAGAATATGTCTTTTCTGATAATGTCATCAAAGAAGGCACTCCGTTCCAGTTGAGATATAAGGTTGTCTGAATAAAAGAAAGTCAAATCAATCAATCGATCATAGCTTTGTCTTTACTTTTACTTTCCATATTTCCTTTAAACCCCACCATTCTTTGTGTCCCACTGCAGCCCGCCATGCTTATCAGTGTGATAATTCAAATCTTTATTAGAACAAATGCTCCCATAGACACATCTAGAGATCCCTTTTCATCCCTTGTTATCCTCATTTTATTCTTTGCATGAGTGGTAGTAGAAATATTTGGATGTTTACCTTGATATGAAGCAAAGTATACTCTCACATCAATTCTCTCAAACTCTCTAATTATCTAAAAAAATAAAAGTTTGCAACAAGAACATAAATAATAAAGTCTGTAAGGAGAAAATACATATATGTATATATATGTCATTATATGTAATGTATAGGCGCACACACACACTTGATCTGTTTCTGAGTGTCTTCATTCCAAACTGTATGTTCTGTTCATTCATCATAAATAAGGAACTGCAATACTTTTTGCTATACTTAAAGATCCAGTAGGTAAGTACCTGGTTGCTGAAGTGGTCTATCTTTGTGTAAGTGGAACTATCAATTTTACACATACATACATTGCTGCCCATTAAGATTCTCATTCTATTCTCATTATATGAATAATCACGTCTCTTCAAGTAAGAAACACGTGGGCCTGAGCAAGCTTTATTTCCCACCGTGTATACATGATATACAATCTCTCATTGGCACATGCAAATTTTTTTACAGATATTTTTCCTTCTTGCGGTACACCAGATGGACCTGTTCTTGGACGAAAAAGCTGCATATGGAAAGAGTAATGTTTGTGGACCCCATATCTCTTCTGTATCAGAAGTGGGAACTGAATCAGAACTAGACAGAAGGCTGAAGCAGGGCAGACAGCATTCTTGTATTTATTTCAGTTAGTTAAAAGGTAGGAGACTGGATTCTAACCCTGGCTCCTTGGTGGCAGGCAAGTCCCTTAGAACAGTGTTTTCAGAGGTGATTGGTAATTGCATCCCCTTCTGTTCATTAATAAGCTAAAGTAAGATGTGGTTTATAGATAGACTAAGCAGTCCCAGCTGCAAAATGAAGTTAATGAAAGCAGCAATCTGAACATACAAAGTACCATAAAAGACTAAAGATTGAACAATCTATTCCTACACACTTGTATCTGAGAACCAAAAAATAATGGAAATACTTGGCCTTAATCTCTTCACCTCATTTCCCTTTCCCTAAACTAGGAATATTATCACCTTATTACATAGTGTGGTGTTTGAAGATGAATTAATGAATGTTGATGAAGTCACAAAAAAACCCTATAAAGAAATGAGTCTTTCTTCCTTTATTCATAATTTAAATAATATGGAATGAATAAATAAATCATGTGGCTAAAGACTGAAAAGTGATGGTAAGATTAAATTTTTACTACCTCTGTGCTGAATGAGCATCATCCTGTGCCCAGATTAAAGCAGGAGGCATGTGGAAAGAAAATATATAACTAAAATATTTCATAACATATGCATACAAGGGGTCCACATTTTGCAGTTCTAATTTTAGAGTGCTTGACTATGCAAACTTCATATTGTTCTTTTAATGCATCTTTTGGATTTTTTTTTAATCTAAAATATGCACACACCAATATTCTACCTCTTGCTGTATAAGTTTTGAAGGTATTTTTCAACAACAGACTTTTAAAAACTCAGAAATTAATTTCAGCTAACAGCTCTTGATTTACATACAACTGACTAGTTTCATTTTCAGGGAACAACAGAAAAAAGTGCACTTACGGTTTTTATTGATTTCACAGCCACAATATCCAAGAATGTTACTGCTCCAAAATCAAGAATGAGACTGTGGATGGGCACCTTGGGGATGTTTACTTTGACTGGGAGTTCTGAATTCCAGTCCACCTGTATCTCTACTTCTTTGGTGGGAACTTGAAGATCTTCGTTGTCTTCAGGTTCCTCATCAGGCTCAAAAGCTTCATTATTAATACCAGGCTCGCTGATAATGCCATTCTGATGTGCAGGTAATATATGGAATATATCATTTAATTAAGGAGAAAGTTTTGGAGTTACAGGAAATACTTCCCTGTGATACCTTCCATTTCAGGAATGAACAAGACGGACACTTGTGACCAGTATCCCCTGCTCCCAACCCCTAGTAACATGGTTAGCATAACTAATGCCACTTTATAAGGGCCATTCTCTGTGACCAAGCAGGTCATGTATTTGTTCTCCTTCCCCTCATTCTCAGGCCTTAAAGGTCCTGTGAACCAAGCAGACAAACAGATTTTTTCTTCCCCTCCCTACCAGCCTCAAAATTCCTGGGCGCCAGGCAGATGACTCCCTTCCTTGCCAGCCTTGAAGGTCCCAGGCACCCGGTCAACTAGGTGTTGTTGATGACCCTGGCACAGAACAGGTAAGTGTAACAGCACACTGAGCACTGTCCATAAAATCAAGTAGTTGCAAGTCCCTAGTGGGGAATTGGAGTGGAACTGCTGCTGGACAGTGAGACCCATGAAGCCCTGGTGGCCAGGGACACCTGTACTGTCATCCGCTTCCTCTGAGGACTGGGAGGGTGACTTGTCTTCTTGTATGTGACATTTGAGTCTAGATTATGATTGTTATACTGATACATCAAAGCATGATTAAGATCTGACCCAATCTGCAGAGGGTCCAGGCGATTAGAAACCGTAAGTTAAGGTCTAGGTGATTAGAAACTGTAAGTTAAGTTGTATTATAAATTCTGTATTAAACCACTTATAAATTGTACTACATTGATTCTGTTTGTAGAAATCTTGTACCATTCTAACAATAAATTCTGGGCTATACTAATCGTAACATCCTGTTAAGGAAAATAAAACTTTAATTGTAACTACAATTTAGTGCCATCATCATTCTGCCAAGGATCCCTAAAAGAACCTATCTGTCCCTTTAGTCTTGGGTGACAATACTGCATCCAAGAATTTAAAGAAAAACAAGATAGAGCACATTACCTCCTCCTCTGTGCAGTGTATTTGCCTTCCTCTTTTTTTCTTTGTTAAAAGAGCATCTTCCTGCAAAAAGGCCACTATCCAGAAAAATAAATACCTCAAAGCTACTCCCTCCCTCAATAGCTTTATTTCTACGAGATATTTAAGACCAGTGCTTTCAGATTTGAATGAGAGTTACTATATATGATACCATCATAAAATGGTCAAAAGCCGGAGTGTCACATAAATGAGCATTTAACTGCATCATAAATTGCAATATATACAGGAAATACTGCATCCTGCACTGAGAGCGATGACAACAGAAAACCCATTTCTAACTTCCAGCTCTGGAGATTTAATAGGTTGCCTATACCTATCCACTCCTGCAAGCATTTAATTACTGAAATGTACATTCCATATGCAGAGGAACATATGCTGCTTTCTTTAAAGAGGATGTAGAAGGCTACGTCTACCAGCCAACTGATACAGCCCACCTCTGCATAGGAAACTGGGTAACAGGAGCGTGTACACATGAAAGAGCCAGCACTTTTACTGCACAGAGACAATCTGAGGTGTTGAGGGGTAGAGGTAAATTCAGGGACTCTCTTGCTTCCACTGCTGTTAACACTGTGGCTGTCACAGCTGCTTGAATCTGTGGGGTCTTTGGCAACAGGTGTACTGCTCTGCTAAGTCTCCTGCAGGTCCCAGATTTCCTGCCATAGTAATAAGTCTCACTTTTCCATCTTTATTTTAAAGATGAGTAAAGAGGAACTCATAATTAAGGCTAAAGGAATAACCTGTAACTGTAATCACTGGAGAAAGAATAGAAAGAAAAAAAATAGGTTTACCTTAGTAGCTTTTAATTTCCCCTTCTTGATTAGCTTTTGTATCTTCCTCAGTGCTTTGAGTCTCTTATTATATACCTTAACTGCATCAAATCCCACCTACAGAAAAAGGATCAAAATTATTTGATTTTACCTAAATATAATCCTCAGAAAATCACACAGACAGTTAAGAAGAACCAAAACCATTACATATCACTTACTGTGGATTTGAGGCTGCTTTTCAGTCCATCGATATTAGCATAAAAAATTGGACTTGAAAACTTGAGAATCTTCACACCTTCTGGTTCTATAACCTATAGCCAAAGAATGTATGGTTAAAGAGCAACAACCATATTTTAGCTAATAAGAAGCAGTTTAACTGTTTCAACAGTTCAACTATGTATCTAATTCACAAAAAATGGCATATCTTTGCTGATAATTGAGGTGATTCAGTTTTTAGAAGCTTACAGTCCCAGCATGCGATATGGACCAGCAATCTGGATCAAGGTGAAGAATTTAATGCTGAACTTAGTTATCTTTGAGCACTCCACTTCAAAATTCAAGTTGCCCAGGATACGCAAGGCACAACTTCGTCTTACACTGGCTTGTAGAGTGAAGGGAAACAGCTGAGCAATGACTTACGTTTTTGTAGTCCTTGACCTTCTTGTAGATGTCTGTGCCAGGAATGTTTCCAAAGCCACCCCATGAAGGACTAACAGAAACAAAAAGACAGTGAAGGTAAACATCATACTTAGGCATTCACAGAATTTAAGAGATCGCTGCATACAAACTGTCATAGGCTCTTGTAGTCTGCTCTCTTCTACCAAACTAATAGCCTCATTGGAAAAGTGTTGTATCTTTGTCTTGTGTCGCTGTGCACAGGTCTTTTTCAGAATTGTAGTGAATGGTCCACTTTAAAGACAAGGTACTTTGCTCTCAGTCTACTTGCTGCACCATTTCTATGTAAAGCTGAATGAATAAATTGTTCCTTTTGTTTCCAAAATCAGCAAAATGTTTTAAAAGCAGATTAGTTTAGTTTGAATGAAAAGACAATTTTTTGACTCTGAAAAAAAATTGATCACTTTTTTCTTTTCAAATCAACTGAAAAAATGCACTTACAATTTTTTCAAATAACTTAAAACTTTTTGTCCAAACCTTTTAATTTTGATTTCAGTCAATAAGAAAACAAAAATCTTTTGCAGTCTCCAGATATATTTTTAACAGTTGGAGCAAATTGTTTTGAAGTTTGTAAAGCCTCACCTCCCTTTTATATTTTGATTTCACAAATCTGAGTCGAATTTGGGAATGTTATTTGAGAACCTTCAAATTCCATTTTTTGTAGTCTACTATTCTGTAACAACTTTTGCAAGGCTTTATTTGCATGCATATGTTGACAATGAAACTATCCTTTGGTATTGCTAGTGACCACACTCTCTGGACCTCAGGCTGAAGGAAAGGAGTTATATTGTATTTTCAGAGAAAAGATCAATGAAAAATAAAAAGATGGCCAAAGAAGATTCTGCAAAGCCACCTTTTCTCACCATTCCACTACCATATGTTCTTTGAGCAGCAACAAATGAGCCACAAACACAACATTTTGTCTTATTCTCATGCTTTCTCTTCCTCTTCTTTCACAGGCATACACTCGGTCTTGCATAAGCAATAAGTGAAAAGGTTATTGGCGTGTGCAACATACTGTAGCAATATTACATGCTAAGAGTTACTATAATGATCAACTAATTACAGAAGCCATTCATACATCTTTTTGTATTTGATCTGGAATGTTCCTATCCCTTTCCAGAACTCAGCTATGTGGGTGCATAAATAACATAGGGCTAAGCACCACCAGAGTACCCCACATGGTATAGAATAAATACTGATAAAATAAGGCATCTTCTTTTTTATCAGTATAATTAAATGGTAGCACACAAACAGTGTTTTGTTCTAAAGAATAGATTTTTTCCATTTTAAAATTTATGTAAACCCAGACAGATTTTCTGCCACAAATCATTTTGCTTTTCAGCATATTGTCTTCCTTTTTCATGGTATAACACTAATAATTCTTTCTGATCCGGTGTTACTTACAACTGAACTCTCAGCACAACTGTCAGCAATCCAAACAGAAGGCCAGCAAGTAATCCCAAATCAAGTCCCAGAATGATGGATGCTACACATGTGAAAACCCAGATCATCTGGAGAGGAAATAACAAATATAAAGTCTCTTAATTATAACGTATAACTCCTGGTCACACTAAAGAATCACTAGACCAGGCAACATGGGCAGAAGAAGAATTTAACTTTGGAGATGATCATAACACATCGGCAATTACATGACTTCCATACAATAGTCTTCCTCTTCCTCCAAGATCCTTTGATCCATCACTATCTTACTCGCACAGTTAGCTTTTTAGGAAATAAGTCTTTTTAACATAACAACATTCTTCAACGATCCAGTTACTTTGGTGAAATTAAAGGGGATACAGTTAACCATTGCATTTTCTTTCTGATGGTGGCAGTCTTTGTTAATCTTTCTTTAGAAATTGGAAAGAATTTATTTTCCTACAATGTAAAATACAGTAAGATGCCCCACCTGCAGACATATAGAGAGGGAAGGGGGTTCCTCAGTGGTATCTAAGAATCAGAACTGTTCCAAAGAGAGGTATTTCATATTAACAGGTTGATGGCACTCTGTAAAGTCTCCACTGAATATTCAGGCAGAACAGTTGAAGTGGGCTCCTCAGTTCCTCTCTACATCACTGCCCAGGCAGAACACGCAGTAGACCCAATCATACAAAAAGCTGAGTGCCCACACTTCTCACTGAACTCAGTGGGAACTTTTACCTATAAAGAGGACTAGTAAATTATTGACTAAAAAATTTCAGATCTACCTGAGGCAAGTACTGCCCAATGACACATACTGTAAAATCTATGCAGAGTAAGGATGGCACGGAGAAAGTACTTTCCATGCAATCCTTTCCTGCCCTATTCCATAGAAAACAAGAGCTAGAGATGTAAGCAAGCACCCTGAGATATGGTTATGTGGTCTGTAAGAAAAGCCTGTTTATATATCACTTAGCATGCCAAATGTATCCATACTCTAGCTTGGATTAATCTTGCTACAACAAGAAAACATATTTTCTGAGGACTACCTGAGATTATCCAGGAAAAAGGGATGCTGATGTGGTAACAACATATATGTACATGAATTATTAAATGGGTCAGCTTTTCTGACCCATTTAAACTGTGCAAAAGATAATAGCAGAATGCTAAATGTGACAACACGCCATTTTTATTCTGATTTTCAAGCCATCTCAACACAAGATTGCTGCGAACTATGGAATTACTATGAAGGATTCATCATTGCACAGGAATACCCTGACTGGCACCTTTACTGTGGGGTATGGGGAGTACTACATAAAACTCTAAAATGGGGAATTTTATACTGACCTCATGGCATTTGCATTTTGAGGACGCACATAAAAGTCTTCTGATGTAAACTCTACAAAATTCTGTTTATGTGGTAGTTAAGAGAAACTTGGATGGAATTAAATGGCAAAAAGAAAACGTGACAAAAAACATTCAGGAGAAAAGGAAAAATTTGGTTACTTACAGCATCCACTTTATTCTGTCTCCACAGACGGGGAACATCAAACACTTGCATGAACATGCCTTTCAAGTTAGCTATGACTACAGCTGCCAACACAGACTGTGAAGAAAAAATATGAAAAAATGCTATTCAGAAGCAAAGACGCATATTAAGATAATGCCCAACATTTCACACTATAAACCAGAGCCTTGTCTGGTATCAGTCGCCATAGTTTGAACAGGGCTATTAATCCTGCCCATCAAAGATGAGCATTTGGATCCGACTGGTGCCGGTGGCTGTGCCGCAGAGGACAAGTACGGTACCTTTTGTAAGGGCTCTAACAATTTCCCCAGGGCAACAATGGAAATCAAAACAATCCCAGCAGAGATTATACCAGCAACCTGTGAAGAACAGAGTGTTTATAGGAAATGAACTTATTAAGACTCTATCTTGTGTTTCTAGGATTACAAAGAAAAATGTACAAGTAGTTGCACATTACATTTCTTTAGGAACAAGGAGACCTGCCAAAATGCCATTGTGTTTAGGTGTACATGGGCAATCATTATACACTTCAGCTAACACAGAGGGAATTCAATTAAGCAGGTAGTGTAAATAACTGCATGCAAGGTAGTAGCTCTTGGAGGGGTTATGTTGCATAGACAGATGAAAGGAGCAGAGTCTGTGTGTCAGCTGGAAAGGGGGCTGCCAGATAACCTGTAGTTCTCCACTGTTAAAAAAGGCAAAGCTGTAGTACTGTAAAACAGAGCATCTTACTCAACATGAGAAAGGCGGCACACGGGCAGATGATGAATGGCAAATAGCAGAGCTGCTCAGACCAGCACACGGGAACTTAAATATCTCATAGGCAGCTGCAAGAGAATTTCTTCCCTCATCCTCAATTCCTACGGTGAGAAACTCAGCCCCTTAACTGGGAATGAAATTCTGGGGAATTAGGCTTGAAGGATTTCTGACCCTTAATGTAAGCCATGCTATGTAAAACGTGATTGCCCTCTTCTGGCAGAGCTACAAAAATGATTCACAACCAGAGCCCAAGCTGCCAGCTAAGATACCTGTGGCTTTCCATGTGCCAGCAACACAATCATTCTAGGACTATTTTCATCCCATTGTGAAAGCTGTGCCCTATACAAGATTAAATTTACCCATTCCCAGTACTATTAAGCAGAGGTCATTACCTGAGTCTTTCCACCAGTACTTTCTTGGACTGCGGTCCGTGAAAGAGCAGTAGTTGCAACAAAACAAGAAAAGGCACCCGAAAAAATGTTGCTGATCCCGAAGGCAATAAACTCCTGGAAGATAATTGGATGATGCTGTAAATACAGATATCTGAAGACAATTTTGCAATGGAGAATGACAATAGCTTCTACAATAGTTTATAAAGTAGGTAGCACAATAATGTTTAGAAGAGTATGGATAAGTAATAGTTGTTAAATGTTTACACAAATTCCTCTTGTGCTAGTGTAACTACCTGTGCTTGGAAATCAGTACCATGAAGTTGTTATACTCTCGCTAATATGGACATATTTGTCTTAGTATAAAGACATTTAAAGCTTATTTCCATCAATGTTATCAAACCTAGTATTTCTGACAATTACACTGGTATAATTGCATCAACGAATGGGTCTAGTATAAATTTAAGTCCCAACTATCATCAACTAAACAAATAATTTTAATCAGCACAACAGTCTGAATTTAGACAAGCCTTTAATTAATGCAAAGCATTGTATTATAAGTAGAACTAATCAGGAACTTTGCAATAAAACACAGTTTCACTGAAAACTTGTAGTTTGTTGAGCCAGAAGTTTTTCACTCTGAATATCCCAATGAACTCACGCTGAGTCCCAGGCAGCGTTCTCATAGATTTGCCCCAGGGTCACAGATGCTGGCGCCTACTGATGCTGGTTGTTCTGCTCAAGTGACAAGGACCCTGGGAGCTTTATGTCCTGGGATCTGGGCCATTCCTCTGCTGGGAAACGAGGTGTTTGGGAGCTGCCTGCAACCCCATATAATTGACAGAAACATTGTTTTCACCAAGCTGACACAGTCACAAGAGCTTTTTGCTCACTGCAAATTTTTAACAATATAATTTAAGATTTGATTTTGACCCTTTCCCTTCTTTTCTCCAAAATGAAATTTCCTGTAAGCTTTTCATTAAGCTCCACTACAAAAACAGGATTTTGAAGTCATGTTCTTTAACAGAACAGACGTAGATGATTTATGCCTATTCCTGTGTAACAGCTGTGCTCTGCAAGAAAATGTTGGACGTATAGTCCCTACCGTTCTTAGGTCTTAATAATCTATAAACCTATGAAGACAAAATAAACACTGGCAGATAATAGTATTAACTTGCCCTTAAAAATTATTTTACTACCTGCTTTTATGATGTTATTTTAACTTCTCCAGTTCAAGTAAACTATTTGCCCATCATTCATAGCTGCATTTAACTTTTGCTATGTGTAAAATTCATAGCATAGTATCCCAAGGAAGGCACTTTGCTTTTGTGGACAGTAATTCTACTACTACAATATTAAATTAGTATCTTTGAAGCACATCAGTGCTGGCAGAACAGCATATTCAACAAAAGAACAGCATAAACAGCACTTCCAGGAATATGTATTATTCATTCAGATTTATTAAACTGAAAGTCAATGCAATTTAGGCAACTTTAAATCAAAGTGTTACCAGATAGGAACTTGTATTGTAAAGTGACCAGCATGTTTGGAAGCGTAATTTTTAACATACTGCAAAACAGCGTTTCCAAAACCAAACTTCATGTAATCCATTAGTACTAAAATAAAGGACTCATTAAACAAAATACTCAGCTTATCTATTTATTGTATTTTCTTGTATGTGCAAAGAGTAAAATTGAAAATTAGCAAAATTAGCATAGATGCAGGACAAGGAAGCTTTGGGACATTCTTCTCCCATGGCTTGCTCCCATGGGCAAGCCAAATAACCCCTGGCGAAAACACTAAACAACTGCAGGAACACTCTAGGAACTTGTCAATGCATAGCTCACACAACGTCCTAGCTATGTGCCTTCAGAAACCAATAGCTAAAACAAATCAGCCATTTGGTGCAGGCAGTTATTCAAGTATGTTCATACACTGGTAGGCATTTACTTTTATGAAGCTGCAGGACCTAGCTATACAGTTACAAGTATATTTATATTGATGTCACTGGTGTCATGCTGAGAAATAAAATAATTTCTTCTGTAGGAATAAAATCATGCCTTAACTGAAAGATTCAACTGATACAAATCCTTCATGTAGACTAAGCCTAAACAAAGCTGTCCGGAGCAGGTTCTTAGCTTGACATTGTTTGTTGTCCCTAGCAACAAACCTGAAAATGTGCCTTACAAGTAGGAAAGGAAAGCAGGTTGCTAATGCTGGCCATGTCAACTCATCACCAGAAAATTCCCCTATACAGTGATTAGCTTTAATTACCTTTTTAGTTACCTACTGCAATACAGTCACTAAAGCAATACAGAAGGAATTGATTAGTATGAGAAGCCCACACTGAAGATAGAGCACGTCTGGCTCATCTCTATGTGATAAATTTGTCAGGCAATATATGGCCATTTCAGCTGTTTCTTTTGAATAGTTGAATTTCTCCTGTCTGATTTCAACTTTAGCCTGGAAAACATGTATGAATGATGTTTCTTTCATTTGACTATGTAAGTCAACATGAGACAGAACTTAAACTCACTATGTTTATAAACTATTTCGGTTATACATACCTGGTTTCCGTCAATAGCATAGTCATACTTGGTTGCGTACACTTTTCCCACAGATACAGCAATAGCATAAGCAACAATAGCAATGGAAAAGGAGGCTGCTATCATCTGGGAAAACAGGCTGACAGCTGGAGGTTCAGGAGGCAAAAATCTAGCATTTAGAAAATATATTAGTGTTATCGACTTTGATCAAATTCTGTTCTTACTAGAATTGTCAAGGAGTTTGAGGCAGAGGCATACAGGTTCCTTATAATATGAAGTGTAATGTTTCAAGTTAATAAAAAGGTGGAAACAGCCCATTGACATACAGAACACGCTTATCTAGCTCACCATAGCCCAAATCCTGATGCTATTAGTGAGCAACAAAGCTCCCATTGTTCCCAGCATGACTGAGATTTGGCCTTATGATAGAAAGTGAAAAAGTACATTTTTGAAGCATTGAATAAAGGATGTATTGAATAGTATGATGAATTACATAAATATGTTAATGACGCTTCATATTATTGTTAACATACTTCTTCAGAAGATCTCAAAAACATTTTATCCCCTACTGTGTTTCCACAAATTTTAATTAATCAAGCTCTGAATACCAAATGGAATGTGAAAGTTACTACTGTGAAGTGCTCTGAATCTTTGAAGTGAAAGTCTCTATCTGTGCAATCCTGAACATCCTTGCTCCTATGACTATGGAAGTGACAAGATCAACCGGGATAACAGTTGTGGCATAAATATGAACACCAGTGGGGTAACTGGGGTCTACAGAAAATAAATCTAATCAGAATTCCATTACTAAAAGTATTTTTTTTTTATTTTATTTTTTTTACTTTCCCATAGTTATATACTCACTTAACGTGCATGAAGCAATTAATTTTCAGATGAACTTTATGAATCCGGTAGACATTCCTAAGGCCATTTTACAAATAAAGAACAGCTAGGCAAAATATTTAGGTGGCATAATTGACAGAGCCAGAAGTAAACCTGAGAAAATCTCTATCTCTGTGTTCTAAACTCAGGTTACAGCTCTCAATATCTCTTTTATGTTTTTTCTCGTACCACTGTCATTTTTAGCCAATTAAAAGAATACCTACTTCCCAGAAAAACAAAGGCACTCACCCTCTTGGAATGCTCTTAACAATGCCTGCATTGTATTTTTTTTCCAAGTCAGCAGCATATGAAATGCCAGTGGCTACTATTGTCTGGAATAAAACAAAACAACAGTTTTAATACTTAAAAAGGGTTCTTGTCGCCCTGCAGCTATCCCCATCTATTTTATCTTTTATCAGTTTTTGTTGTGCTCCTTTGCTTACCACAATAACTTCTATTGGGATAGGTATAGGTATCTTGTGTTTGAACCGATCATTTATTTCTTTAACTACCATGCAGACAAAAATGGTGAGGAGTCCAGCAACAAGATCTGCAATGTTGGTGGTGCCAATTTTTTCAAATGTTTCAATAAGAGTCTGAAAAATAAAAATGACAACATAAAACATGCCCATGCTCACTTGAAGGATGTGAAAATACTCGTGGAAAATACTCATAAAAATATCCAGATGCATGGGGTTTTGGACCAGGCTGAGTTACTTCTTTGTTCAAGCCTGGAGGAGCCTGAGGATAATGTACTGTCAAGGTGCTACAGAATCAGTGAATGGATTTAATGGTGAATTTAACTCAAAAATCATAACTGCAAAAACTGTCCACACAGGGGGCTTCTGCTTCCTGATTTTTAGGAAATTTATACGAAGTAAAAAGAGCTAATCCCCTACCTGTGTTTTACGTCTACCTGTTCTTGGAGCAAGGAAGGGAAGACCTATAGCTACTTCACTTGGTCCCAATAGCAAGGGAGATCCTCATTTTTCTATTCAAAAGACAGCTAGCAGACACATGGACAAAACTCTGGTTCACTACATGCCCAGTACATACATATGGTCTGTGGATTACATATCTCTTATTTCCACTGTTGACATCCAGAGAACGAGTACTAACACGTGGGTCCTGCCAGGCTGTGGAGAATCCTACGCTTGAGAAAAGCAGTCACTAAACCTCACCTTACGTTGCATTAACCCTCCCAGCAGAGTTCAGTCCCAGGCTGGAGGATTCTCACAAGTGGGCTGTAATAGGCAGCTCCCTTCTCTACCCTTGCTATGCCCTTGCTTGGTCCTATTGTTTATTGCAAACAAGTGTACAGAGAAAACATGAAGGGCTGATTATAGAAAAGCTACAAATACTTCTCTGTCCTCCCCCTAGGCATCAGGGTAATTCTCACTTGCCCCCTCCCTGTCTCCAAGAAAATGTAGTTACTCTATGCATAGTGGAGCAGCTTTAACCGAACAATCTGGTAGAGGAGGAGTTAGAAACGGACTTCTTGCATCCTGGTTAGCTCCCCAAATACCAAGCTGTCAGTTTAAAGGCAAGGGGAGGGTTGCAGCAGCAGTACCACTACTACCATTCTGAAAGGACTCCAGTTTTGAAATAAAATGTCTAAGTGCTTTATCAGCTATTTTCAAAGCCAAAGAAGAAGAAGCCTTCCTGAAACACTGAATCAGATGCCTTTCTTCAGGTGACTGAAGACATTTCTTGTTCATTGTACTGCTTACCATGGATCTCATTCCTACTGGCCTTCTCTCGCACTGCCTCACTTCACAGGGGAACAGTAACTTCCTAACTTTGGGTTGTGAATTCTGCTACTGTTGGATGCTTAGTGTTGCAGTTTGCTAAACACCACTTCTGAAGCAAGTCCAAAACTTGCTGAACCTGACAAGGCAAGGTTCAGCAGACCAGAAATCACAATTTTTTTGCTCTACACCACATCTACAAACACATTGACTTGGCTCACCTGTAAGAATACAGAAGGTTTGAGCTTTAACCTAAAAAGTCAGCATTCTACTCAGGCTTGCAGGAGCTGGACGAACCATGTAATCCCTTTCCAAAAATACTTTCTACTAATGTACTACCCTTCCATAAACATAAAAAATAGAGATAGAAAAACCTGCTGGATTAATGAGTCCATCACCCTGCCAGCTCTGCTCTAAGGTCTATTAGATAGTACTTTCTCTCATCTAATTTTCCTTGTTTTGAGAGGGAGAGAGTTTTCATTAATTCTGAAAAGGCCCGTAACATACTTTCTTTTTTTCCAAATAGTCTAACAGACTTCTTCCCTAAATTTTACCTTGCTGTTTGTAGCTATATTCATCCTGTTACTGCTAATCTAGATGTCTAATGCGTTTTTGCTAGTCTGATTGCCTGAACTGGCATGTAAAATCTGTAAATACATTTTTTTGTCTAGAACAGCCTCTTTCAGAAAGCTGTTATTCTAATGTGAATTGCTATGGAAGATCTGAAATACTATGAAACTGAATAGTTTCATGCTGAAGACAGTGACAAAACTCTCCATAATTTTCCTGGGGAAGGAAACTATTCTGTAATATGAGACTTCTAGGAATTCAGTATTTTTGTAATCCGGCCAAGATATTTCTCCGTTTGATCATTTTCTCTGAGATCAACAAATGGAGTTGTGACAGCAACATTTAGCCTCACGTTAGCTAGCCACTAGGTACCTGGCTGCAGGGTGGGAATCCACATCCTGCTTTAGGTATTGACAAGGATGGCTACAGTGGGGAATGAAGAACGATGCCCTTTACCAGAATGACCTGCTGGTTGAAGAGTAAAGAGGCGTGGGACCTGTCAGCTTTGGGACATGACCTGACAGTGTTAAGAAATGATGAAACATACTTCACAATAAGCCAGAGAGCAAGGGGAGGGACAAAAAGTAGTCTCCAGAAGCGACAACCTAGAGAAGCAGAACTGTTTTGCCGGATTAACTACATTTAAACTTTATGTGAAAAACTGCTCTGCCTGAAAAAAACTTCAAGGTGGCAATTGGACTTTCCATCTGGGGAACACCAAATGGTGTTCATTAGAGCCCCCAGCTATAATTGAACAGCATCAGACCTTCCTGAAAGTGAAAACTAAATGAATGCCCTATACTTACCACCACATATATGAACCATTCCTGTATGAAACAGAAGCAGAAGATAAACAATTATATAAAAATTCTGGCATAAAACCAAAACAGATTAGAAGGGCATACTTACATATATTATGGAAAGGACACCATTATAGTTTTTAGTTGAAACATTTAGGACTATTTTCAATTGTGACACAAGCACTTGAAAAGCAGCTGCAGTTGTGAATCCCCCAACTAGTGGATCTGCAAGGTACCTCACAATGAAACCAATCTGAAGGACTCCAAATATTACCTGGCAAAAACATGAATAATAGCTTGCTAAACAACAGAAAGGTACACTTTTACTTGGTGATTTGTTATGCTTTGTTTTTTTCTCTTTGTTGATATACAGTTTTAGGACCGTCTGCAGCCTAGTGTAGCTTAATATCACGGCATCCAAGGAAATAAAGGCCACCTGAAAAAATGTGTAAAAGGATGCTCCAGAATATGCACCACTAGCACTTAGTTTTATGCAGGTCTCTTGGTTGGCTGTTCTTCTGTTGTCTGTGCTCCCAGTGATCCTGCCACAGACTCTGCCCAGCATAAGAAGAATAACCCCCCCAAAAGCTGTTCGGAAATTGAGATTACTTTCCTTCATCTTTGCCTTATACTACAGGAAAATATCTTACTATCCTAGTAGGTATTTCCATGCCGTATGTTTTCCCATTAAAATTAAAGAAACATCAACGTTCTGTCTTTAAGCCAACTATTTTACCTGTAAAATTCCAACCAGAAATGTGAGGGTACTAGCAATCAGCACTCTCTGTGCATCTCTGGATTCAGTGTCTATCAGTGTCCCAGTACCATTAGTCCCTGTAGCATTACTGCCATCTATGAGAAAATTATCATCAGGGGCCATGCTCAATACAACAGATCCCACCATCAAACTGACTACAGGGAATGGACCTGTAATGACAAACAGAACATACTAAAGTTCAATGTACATCAAAAAGAAGCATTTATCAGGCTAGACAAGCAAACTCTAAATCAGAAAATCCATTTAGCATTTTAACTGGGATACATTAGTAGTATTAGGGGGCCAGGAGCCACAGGCACTGCAAACATGACACAGAAATACAATTCCTTCCTTAAATAACTGAAGTTGTACATATAGGTGCAGTTTCATGCTTAGCTTAAGCCAATTTACGGCTGTATGAAGGCCAAAGGGGCAACATGTTCCAGCATCTCCTTTGCATCAGCTCCACGACCCGATGAAACAGATCACTGATCCAGCTGAAAGCACCATTTTTTTTTTAATTTTTTTTTTTTTTGGTCACAGTTAGTTTTCAGCTGATCCAGGTTGCCACACAGCTGCCTGGTCAGGAATCCCAACACCACGGTGGTGGCAGGAACATGCACTAAGGGGTAGGACCACATCTTTTGGCAGTCATGTGGTATTACATTGGCTAAAGATGACTGAAACTATACTTTGGGCAAGGTACAGAGAGAGTAAGTGATCATTGTGTGAGCAACACACAATCTAAAAGTAATCGCATTTGTTGCAACTATCTACTAAAATTATGCAGAAAAGGAAAATGTCACAAAATATCTTAAAGAAGGGTAAGTCGATTTTACAGGTACTTTAGCGGACACTTCACGAATAAAAGTATTGGAGAAAGCATAAAAAGTAGTGTTTGACAATGTAGAAAGTGGGAATGTCGACATAAGTAGAGGTGACAACTCAGACCTGGATAGGAAGTGTGAGCTGATAGGTAGGGTGAGAAGAGGTTAGCAGATTGGAGAGAACATACAGAAGTATTTGATGCAGCAGAGAAGAAAGTTGATGAAAAAGTGTAATATTGTGCCAAAGCTTTGCAAGGGGAAAACAATCTATTCTTAGTAGATATGAACAAGGAAAGGCTGTATTTTGTTAGAATGAAAAAAAAAAAGAAACTTCAGTGCTGCTTCAAGCTGTAACATGAACTTTAAATGTAAGAACTGACAGGAAACAAACCCCATATTTTAAAGAAAGTATTCAGAAAGAATCAACAAGGTTTACCCATAGCCTTGATGTGAGGACCTAGAGCGAGGCTGGAGTGGACACACAGGTTCTGGATCTCCGCGACAGGCAAGAAGATGATATTGTCCACAGTGATCAAAAAAGGATGCAGCAAGGAAGGCTTGTAGAGAAGACTAAGAGCTCTGTTTTAGCCATCTTGAGCTTTAGCTGATAGACAAAAGTGTCTGTTCATACTGCCTACTGGTGCCTTGATCTTGTAATCTCTTGCATAGAGCTTAGTCAAAGACAAGATTTAAATTTCACCATAAATGTGAGCAAAAAGCATGGATGGGCACAACTGAAGTTAGATATTATGGGCAATTGCCTATGCAGAGAAGAAACAAGCCTTCAGTCACCAATATTAATATTCAGCACAATCAATTTGGTTCAGAAAGTAGTTATCTTGTATGAAATATGAATGTTCACAGTAAGGATTAACATTTTGTAATAGATCATTCACTGTAACTTGAACAGATGTGGTTACCAACTGAGATGTGCCTTGATGTTCCCAGGAAAAAGTATGTCAGGATGGGAAAAAAGGCAGAATAGAGACCATATCCAACGGGAACTGCAACCAGCAAAGCATATGCCAAACCTGAAATGACAGATCATCAAAACATCAGACTTAAAATCTCTCAACAAAATACTATCTTGTCTAGAAAAGATTTTCAGAAAGATTTACTCTTTTTGCCCAGATACAATTTAGAACGTGTTTTGTCTGTAAATCAGTTGCAAGCACATATGTGTGTGTCAATGACTGTAAATGGTTGTATATCACACACTGGATGTTGGATGAATAAGTACTGAAAGATGTTCCTATATTTGTGTAAACAGCACAAAACACGGGCTCCGGTGTGGTTTAAATGGGGTAACACTGTTCAAGAGTGAATGCTTTTTTTCTGCCATTCTGTGCCTCCCTAGCACACTCCAAGGGAACAGACAGTAGGGAATACTGTGACTAATTAGGAATGTGTAAACTGCTTTCTGTTCCCAACGTGAATCTTTGCCCCCTTGTGCAAACACCTCATTTCCATTGAGGGAAAATGTGGGATTGATACAGCTATCTTAACCTCCCACAGTCCTGAAAAATTGTGAAAATAGTGTAAGAACACTATTGAAATGAAAGTTCTTGATGGCATCAGGGTTAGCTAGTCTTGTCTTTGAAAGTGGACATTATCAGCTGCCTCAGACGGAATGGTTTTGCCTTTTAAGTCTACCTTAATTAGCTTACTTTAATTAATTTCTGCTTATTTCTCTCACTTTTCTATTTGTTCATCTACTGAATGCTTTCCTAATAAATGGAATAAGGAAATAAGGAAAAATGAATAATGTAAGCCACCTAAGTATCCATCAAGTTTATAAATTTTTTTAATGTGAATATGCCACCGCCTCTTTGAGGGCTGTTTTCTGCAGATACCTGAACGACCTTATGGGCCAAATTTTAAAGGAGAGTAGATATCAAGGTTGCATTATTTTGAAGCAATAACTAGAATTTTGTAAGCAGCTATAGAAGCAGCTATAGGGTTAGATAACCAAAAAAAAAAAAAAGAAATACGACCACGTGACCTATCTGATTTATCACAATGTAATTAAAATTTTAAATATCAAAATGAATACTCCTTGTGCAAAAGGCTTGGGGGAAAAGTTAAATACATCTTGATAGCACATCAAAGGAAATTTGAATCTTCTAGCCAAGCAGAGAAAAAAAAACAAGAATAAATTAAAACCATCAATTATTTATTTCAAAATAGTACCTAATATCTAGTATTAAATAACAAGCCTCAGATTTGTAATTCCATCCGCATAACATCCCCGTGTTCAGCCGGCTGCCTTACAGAAAGGTCCTCAAGACGAGAGGACCGAGGTGCCCGGTTTTACCTTGCAAGGTGGCGACGAGGCCGGTGCTGACCCCCGAGATGACATCGCTGACCAGCCACTCCTTCACCCGGTAGTTGGGCAGCCACTCCAGGATGGGCAGAAAGGACTTGGTGATCTGAAAGGCCCTTTTCCTTGAACACCTGTGAGAAAGCAAGCGATGAACATAACCCCACGGGGATGCAGCTGGGAAGACCCCACCACCCCCGAGCTGACAGAAAGTGGATGCGATGCCCGTTTTCAAAGCCAGAGGTTGGCAGGGTCATATCTTCCACACAGGGACGGGGGATGTCTTGGTGTTAAAAGCATCCTCTCCTGAGGGAAGCCCCCCGCGGGCAACAGCTTCCACACGCCTCGATACGCAGGGAAGCCAAGATCCATCTATCGACGGATTGGGGTTCTTTGGGCTACTTTATCCCACTTTATACGGGCGGGTGGAGTTTACCAGA
>VXAK01002918.1:21551-71978 GCA_013399435.1 Arenaria interpres | reverse complement strand
CCCCCTGCCCGCCAAACACGAAAGTTGGGCGCGTAGGTGTTTAATAACAGTGCAATGGGAGTAGTTGGGTGCAGGCCGCCCCAGTTTGCCCGCTCCTCCGACGGGGAGGCGGCCAGTTGCCTTCTGCCTTGTCAGCCGCCTCGAAAAAAGTACATCGAGCCCCTGCTTAGTTCCAGATATTTGCAGCGGCTTGTTTGTGGTTCTCTCTGGCCACAGGCTGCAGCGACAACTTTTAGTTTTCTTCCTGAGTTTGCATTTCTTTTTCTTTTTTTCTTTTTTTTTTTTTACTTGGAGGGTAAGCTCGTTGGTCAGATTAGTTAAGAGATTTTTATATTTTAATTTTTTAAATTGCCTCCTATTGTAACAATCTTTTAAGTTGGTGTTTTCGACTGGTATTGGTAGTAGCCAGGAAAAGGAGGTTGAGGCTGTTTTGCTCTAGCGCTTTGGTGTTTTCACCATTTTGGAAATGAATAGTTAAACCCACTAAGATATCAAAGGTGTCTGCTGCTGTAGCAAATCTGCCATTCTTTAGAAATGGCAGATTTTGCGGGGCCTGTCTTGGTTTTTTTTTACCACACTAAAAGAGGCCGAGTCGTGGTTGCCGCCCCCTTCTCTTTGTTGCTAGCTCTGGTTCTTTGTTCAGCCTAAAGGGGAAAGGAGGAGGCCCCTGTTAGGGATAGTTTTGGTGAGGCTGGAATCTTACTTTTCTGTGGGAAGAGGACTCACTTTTTGCCTTGTTGAAAGGAAGATTGCCGTGATAGTTTAGAAGCTTTCTCTTTGTTTTCTCTCGTGTTGTTTTGTGTTTTTTTTAACAATATGCTTTTTTCTTTTTTTTTTTAATTGTTACTTTATTTAAAGTCACGTGGCTATAGTTTACTAGGTATCGATATGTTCAGTTTTTCTGTGATCCCTGGTTTTTGGTACTTGGTGCTAGTGTCAGAGGCTCCCTTAGCAGCCAAAAAGCTATTCCAGTGAAGAGGGGGAAGAAACTGGAGAAGGAAGAAGTTTTCAGGTGGCTGGATAATGGCGACTTAAAAGCAGTTGTAGCTCCTATCTTGCTGGAATATGTAGACTAAGATAAATGCAGTTAACAATAAGGTAGACAAAGGAGTATCTGTTGTAAAAGTGATGTTAAAAAAATACTTTCTCTGTGACAGGAATTACCAGCTTTGGATTGGTTTTGATGCATTATTTTTTATTGCCAAAGGCATCGGTGATTTTACACTTCTTTTGGATATAGAGTTATTAGAAGAAATCCTATAGTTAATACCTGCAGTAAATGCTTTTGTATTTCTGTGGTAAATAATGCTGATTTGTGGTTCATCTGGCAATTCTGAGTATCTTTTAACTGTGTTGTACCAGCAAAGTCTTGAGTCAAAGCAAGGGGAGTGTTCAAAGCCTTAAATAACCCAAAACCAAAAAATAGAAAGATACCTCAACACACAACTGAGGCAGTAGTGTACCTCCAAGTATATAATGTAATAACTGAAATAAATTACCATTTTTGTCGTAATTTTCTCTCCACGTGTACTTTCGCTTTGTTCCTTTAAAAGTATACACTGAAGTGTTGAAAAGTACTAGAAGCATATATGCGTATCTTTTGAGATTCAATAAATTCCTACATGCTTCTAGGGAAACTTGTTGTGATTGTCATCTAAAGTTGCTTTTTTAAATTAGCCTGTAACTTAGGAAATTTTCTCTGAATGTATTGCTTGTTAATGTTTTCTGATAATGAACAGCTTTAATAGCCTTCTCACTGTACCTGGAACCAATAAACTTTGGATAGAAAAAGCTTGATTTCATTTTCTGGAGTTTGTTTGTAGTAGACTGTCAGTTGCATCCAGTTTGCAGGACTTGCAAGTGATCATGCTCAGATCAGGAATTTTATTTAAATTTGAGTCAGTATACTATGGGAAGAACAAAACCTGCACAAATTAAGTTATTTTAGCCATGTTAAAATATTGTTAACAACTGCTTCTAGTCTTAATATATGTGTGGCCATAGCTTACCAAAGTCTGCTTGTGCTACTTGGAACCATGCTAGGTATGGCAAGATATTGTAGCTTTTATTTTGGCCTCTTACCATGTGTCTTCAGGTTGTTGCTACAGTCTTGCGGCGGGTGGCTGAGGTAGTTCAGTGGCCTCTTCCAAAATAGGTACGTGTTGTACAGTTGCCCATAGCAATGAGGACAGGACCCAGAGGGTCTTTCCAGCTCTGTGCTCCTGTACAGCAAAGCACAGATCTAGAGAATCAGGCAGCAGCTAGCATGGCTACAGTTAGTAAGTGTATTTATTCCATGCCTGTGCACTAGCCATGTTGTTTAGATTGCTTGTTGTGCATAATTTCGTGGGGGTGTTCAAAAGGCTCTACCTTCATGAAAAATTTCTGAGATCTGCATCAGAATGTGGTTGGTTCCACCCTTCAAGGCAAGACTAAACTTGTTTTAATAGGAGAGTATGCTGCTATATTCAGGCATAGTTTAAGTACATTAGCACTTACAGTTCATCTTCTCTGCAGATGTCAGCTTTAACTGAAGAGTGTTTCATGGAGGCTCATCAATGCTTTGCACGGTGGCTTCCGAACATGGCGGTGGTGTCCAACCTCTGCTCAGGGCTCAAAAGTCAGAACTTTGCTAGTCTTCTGCTGCCTGCTTAATTTTAAAAACCAGAACAAAACCCCCAACCCTTGAGATGGTAGTGCAGTAATCCTAGGCCTGTGTGAGTAGCTGTTTGTTAGACTGACCAGGCATTGATCTTTTTTCTAGATTCATCGTTACATGAGTTCACCCGTTAGTATTGCAGAAGTCAATCCAAGTGTACCTGCTGCTAATACGACTTTTTTCATGTGGTTTCCATTGTAGCGGTTAGGTTTCTGCACTTAGTGCAGTTCTGAAATGCCTCATGATTTCATGGTAACCATACTTCAAGTGAGCAAGAGATATGGTCAGTGTACATAACAATTTATCTGTATCAAAGTTACAAAGTAATGTACCTTACAAGTTGCAGAGTATCAAAAAAGATAAAGAAACCTCATCTTGCCTCTTTATTTGGGCTGTTCAGACTGTTTTGTACTGGGTTAATTTAAAGGTGTTAATTTTCTATCTTAGTAACTAGAGAGACTAAGGGAGAGCAGCTTTTGTAAGTCCATTGTGTGTTTGTCAGACATAATTGAAGTTCCTTTAGGGCATGTAGCCTCCAGTATTTTTCTGTGTATTAGAATATTTAACATCTGTAGATCTTGCAGAAGTCTCAGATAGAGAAGTGAGTGTCTTAAACTTATGTTCACTAAAGGAATCATGTCAGTTTAATTTGGTAGCTTTCAGAATTTAGGCAAGTAATTTGTATGAATTGAGAAGTAATGTTTTGGGTTTTGGTTTTTTTTTTTTAATATATTTGAACCTAGATCATGACAGTGTATGTAACAACTTAATTTTCAGGTAGGTCTTCCAGTCATTTATTGGTGTTATATTTTGCATCATGTGGTGAACAAGTGCAGGGCAGTAAACTCCTGCTAGAATCAAGCTGGTACTTGATTCGTCTCATTTTAGTTCAGAACTCAACTTTCAGAGATCATATTGTTACTTCTCAATGGGAGCCATTTAACTGATACTTTTACTGGTACAAAGCAGTAAATGTCAGGTTTTGAAGCCTTTCTGTGAGGGATTAATAGTTTTGCCAACTTTCTGCATATACTACTTTGCATGTTTTCTCTCCACTTCCTCTTCCAGTTATATTCTTTTGCGCTTTCCACATGCACCCACACTGGTGAGTGATACAAAATATGCTCGTAACACTTCCGTACGATTTATACCTTTGTACTGACAAGTTTAGGATCAAGTACTCACACTACCTGCAATACTAGTCTTGTGTGCTTGGCCTCACTGTCCCCGTTTCTGTGTATATGCATACTGCAGTCAAAGTCGGTCTGGCACTAAGTGCAGGCCTTTTTAGCACCTTCTGTGGGGTTGGTGACCCATCCCTGGACACGCTAGCTCTTGGTACACTATGTATTTCTTCCCAAAGTACTCCAATAAGGCTGTGCTATATGGAGAAGAGGTTTCAGAATTCATGGGTGAAGTCTTTGTACCAGGATGGGCATGTTCTCCGTCACTGGATAGAGGAGGAGAGACTTTTGACATCTTTGCCTTCACCACAGGATGATGTCTCCAAGATGGGTCCCCTTTGTGATGTGATGTTGGCTGGAAATCGAGGAGCTAATGAAGAACGGGGAACCTCTTGAGTACCTTTTCCTTCCCCCACCCCTGCCAATATACACATTTTGACAGTCCCTTGAAACTTAATGGTCTTTTTGTACATATATTTGATTATTTTTCTTTTATGAGGCTAATGCCAAAACCCTTTTTTGTTTGTGATGCTAACACCTGAAAGATATAAACTGTATTGCCTATTGCTAAAGTGTATTATACTGATATCTCTTGTTAAGTTGTTACTGTTGACCTCTAACATGGAAGGATCAATATGCTTCTGCCAGATACTCACCCACAGATCTTCTGTTTCATTAAATTAAATAAGCTCCCATTAAATTTACCAACTTGCCTACTCTTTTAGAAGTTTTCCTTTCTGGTTAAAAAATAAAGTGAAAGTTAAAAGGTATGCTTAATTTATTGATTGATAAGTATCTGTAAGATTCCAGGTCTCAGTAACTGACAAGAAGTGCTAATCTTTCACTTAAATACCTAAGTTAGGAGTAGGCCCAGGTTTTCAAAGTTCTTAACTTAATACTAAAACTTGGTATTTTCATTGTTATGGGATGGCTAAGATCTAGGTGTTAAGCGATTATTTTTCTAGATAACCTCATCTTACATTACATGAGGTTATATCTATTTTTCCTAAGTGTCCTTACTCTCCTTGTCCCTTTGAAAGCTGGATTTTAGAGTGCTTTGAGACTTAGAATCCTCCTGTAATGCTTGCTTTTCTTGGTAGCTGGTGATGCTACTGCAAGCTGACATTTTCCCTTCCTCCTGAGCTGCAGCTCATGTTGAAGAGTGAAACTGAAGCTGTTTTGGAGCAGTGCTTCTTACCTCTGACTACCAAAATTTGTAAAATAGTATGGCATTTTGAAAATGGTATTTCTTTCATTCCAAGTGGACAAGGCAGAGCATGTTGAAATATGTGTGAGAACAGTAAAAATTTGGTCAAAAAGAAAAGAGGCACTCTTGCAAAGAATTTTTACGGAATTCTCCAGCCAAAAGCTATTGACAACTGGATATACCTTTTAGGCTTGTCTGTGTTTCCAGAAACATTGTGTACTGCTAGTTCTAGTTAAAATGGTTTGTGTCTTGGGAATGTCACTGTTCAAAGCGGAGGTGTGTATGTTCTAAAAGTACCTGAGTTGGGGAGAAAGCTTAACTAGCCTATCGTAGCAGCCATTCTTTTCTTGGAAGCGAGTGTCAAATTTGTTATCTTAATCGTGTGTCTAGTTGTTCTCCAGTTAGATTACAAGGTTCTGTTAAACTACTGTGGATCCCTAGCAGCAGGTGGCTGGGGAATGTTTGTACGTGTGGTTGCAGCAATGGATCTGAAGTTAACCTCTGTAATGTAACTGTTAGGGTTAGTAGGTAAGGGCAGGCTGAGAATGGTATCCTAATCAGCTCGTGCAAACTGACAAGTTTTACTACAGCCTCGGTTATGGTACAATGTGGCTGTGTCATCAGTAATTTCTGCTCCCCTTTATTCCAGTTTTGTTTCCCAATACTTTATTCTTCAGTTTTTGCCCACTATTTTCTTCACTCTTGATTTGACATCACTTCTTGTAGGCATCTTTGCTTCCCTGCTACTGTCTGCTTGTAGTAAAGGTGTTAGATTTGGCCTCCTTTTTGCCCTCAGCTTCTGATGTATGACCTTCTATGGGCAGGTTTTTTTCCCCATGGCCTTTTTGAAATAGACAATAGTCTCTTTATTGGTTTGTGGGTTTTTTGATTTGCTTGTTTGTTTTATTTTGTTTGTTTTTTTAATCATACCTGCTATCTTCTGGGAATGATTCTTTTAAGTAGCAATGACAAGTTGTTTTGTGATATGAATAGCTATTCATTTGTGTAATATTGACAGGTGATATCGGAAACTATTACTATGGACAAGGCCATCCAATGAAACCTCACAGGATCCGAATGACCCACAACTTGCTGCTAAATTATGGCTTGTACAGAAAAATGGAAATTTACGTGAGTATAAGCAGTAGAGTGTCCACTGAAGCATTTTAAGTTATTTTTAAAGGACTTCAAATATTCTCACACAAATCAATGGAGAGAAGTGGAAATAGGAAATAAAAAAATACTTAAATGGTGTATTCAGAGCTCTCTTAGAAATGAAGTAGTATTTTTTAACTAGTGAGGTTTGCAGATTGTTGTCCATGTCTGGAAGATGTGAGGTAGAGTCCCAGTAGAGACTTCTCAGCAGTATTTTTATGACTGGGTAGGGGGTTAGGGTGTTGGGGAGACATGGGGTTAACTGCACAAAGAATTAATCAAGTTACATACTAACAACAGAGTAGTCCTTGCTTTCTGTAAAAGAGCACTACTGTCTGTTTCACTGTTCTCCTTTCAAAGGAGATTAGATTTCTTTCAAGTTGTCTGTTTTAGACAATTTTTAGCTGATTTTGCAGAGTACTGATTATTTCTATAACTTGTTCTTGTTATCAGCGACCTCACAAAGCTACTGCTGAGGAAATGACCAAGTACCATAGTGATGAATACATCAAATTTCTCCGATCGATAAGGCCTGACAACATGTCGGAGTACAGCAAGCAAATGCAGAGATGTAAGTGTCAATATTTGGCTACTAAATCTATATGTACATGCTTTGATGGTTGGCATTGTTTAAAGCTAAATATTCACCAACGCAGAGGTACAAACATGATTTAATGGTGTGTAGGAGTTAGAGAAATACTGTAATGAGAGTAACATGTGCCTGCCTTTATTTACACTAATTTTGTGACTTTTCTATTAAAAATAGCCAACTTGGCAAAAATGTTCTTTAAGCTTATGAACGGATTTTTGCCTCCCCTTTCACAGGGTGTATTCTGGTTGTGAAATAATACTTTCTGTGGGCTTAGTGCAGTGATTAAACTTAAGTTGTGAGTTGTTTGCGAAAGTGTCTTAAAAACCTGTTCTAATGCAAAATCTGAAAAAGCATAGCTTTTAGAAGAATAGAGAAGTAAAAATCAATGTGTGAAAATGTGTTTAAGTGAAGAAGAGGAGTTGCTCATTCCTGTTGGAGGGAGATACTAAAAGTTTTACATTATTCACTGCTCACCCTTTCTGTTAATTTATTTTTTTAATTATAGGGATGGGCTCAAAGTACTGTTAGGAACGCAGTTTGATAGCTATTACATCAATTTAAAAGGCAGTATTGTAACCTCTTTATGATGCCTTATTCTCAGCAAATTATTTTTCCAAGTAATTATGCATTTCTTACCATGATCTATGTTAATGAGCACTTCTTCAAAAATCTAAAAATGATGTAACTTCTTATTAACAAGGAGACAAAGTTTCCTGTGGAAACTGAGAAAATAAAAAGACAAAGGTATTAAAAAATAGTTTAGAGTTAGATTATAAAGACCCGTTTAAAATTCAGCCTGACAAAAATGTGGTGTTAGGAAGTAGTTAAAATGCTGAATGAACCTATGCATTGCATCTGGAAGTGTTATGCATGCATATAACAATGCTGTTGGAATGGTGTTTTTGAGAAGTATTACATTTCTTACAGTTAATGTTGGAGAAGATTGTCCTGTATTTGATGGCCTGTTTGAGTTTTGTCAGCTGTCAACTGGAGGCTCTGTTGGTAAGTATAGGACAGCCATTTTGTAGCTTTATTACGTTTATGTCAGCACCTTAAGACTTTGATAGTATACTTAAAACTAAAGTAAATATAAGGGGTTTTTATAAAGAAATAATGATTGTATATCGGTTGCCTGATATATCTCATAGTTGACAGTCTGTATCTCAGTATTGGTAAGAGATCAGATCTAGGATCAACTTATTTAAAAAATACAATATTATTTCATGTAACAGGTTTAAAGGCCTTCAGAAGTTTCTGACTGCATTTCCTTTCATTTTTGTGTGTATCTTTCAGCTGGGGCGGTAAAATTGAACAGACAACAAACAGACATGGCTGTTAATTGGGCTGGAGGACTTCACCATGCCAAGAAATCGGAGGCATCTGGTTTCTGTTATGTCAATGATATTGTGCTTGCCATCCTTGAATTACTGAAGTAAGTTTATGATGAGAACAAGATAAAATTATAGAAAGTGTCAAATTCAAGTATTTAAATGTTTGAAGATAGGAATTGTAATTATTTCAGTGAGTAGTTTTCATAGCCCATGTTGAACTCAGACAAGACGGTTTCAGTTAAGAAAACTCCAAGCTATGCCTGGTTTGGCTTCAGCAAGAAGTTTAAACTAAAATACAGGCAAGCTGAAAAGATAACAAATAGGAGACTCAGCCTGCAGAGACTCTCTCTGGGGAGACCTTATTGAAGCCTTTCAATACTTAAAGGTGACCTGCAGGAAACACAGGGACAAACTTTTTAGCAGGCCCTGTTGCCGTAGGACAAGGGTCAATGGCTTGAGGGAAGATTTAGACTAGATGTAAGGAAGAATTTTTTTTTTTTTACGAGTGTGGTGGAACACTGGCACAGGTTGCCCAGAGAGGTGGTAGATGCCCCATCCCTGGAAATATTCAAGGTCAGTTTGGATGGGGCTCTGAGCAACTGATCTAGTGGAAGATATCCCTGCCTATGGTGGCAGGGTTGGACTAGATGACCTTTAAAGGTTCCTTCCAGCCCAAACTATTCTATGATTCTATTCTATGATTCTATGAGATGAGTTTAAAACAGATATTTAGAAGTACTTCTTTACACAGAGGATAGTGAACTTCTGGAACTTGCTGCTACAGGAGGCTGAAGGAAGCAGACAGCAACAACAGATTCAAAAAAGGGATTAGACATAATCATGGACAAGAGGTCTGTAAATAGATGTTAAAGACACAAGCAACAATGCACCCTGTAAAATGCCATATGCTGTAATTCTAGATGGAGGGGAAGTACTAGGGTAGCAGACTTCAGAAAATGGACAGGCTTACATGCTTTCTGTAAACGTTAGTATCCTGTTGCCACTCACAGGGACAGAATAGCGGGCTAGATGGATCACTGCCCTGGCCTCTTAGGGCAGTCATTATGCTCACAATAGTACACCCATTTAGTTTCTCAATATGCCTGTTTATTTCCTACCATTCGAGTCGGTACTAAACCAAACAGGAATATTCAGGGAAGATCATGCACTGAGCTTCCTTGGATTGTTACATGAATTAATGTGGCTGTTATTCATAAATAATGAAATAACAGCTGTGCTGCTGTGACTGCAAAAGAAAAAATGAAAGGAGTAATGAAAAAGTGATCATATAATTAACTTTGAGCAGTAATGCTTCACTAAAATTTCAAATCCTAAGTGTTACTTGTACTGCTTCGGGGGGACTATATTCCTTCTAATAACACATAAATCTCATTTTGTACAAAAGAAAATCTACTTATTTGACTCTTGTGAATGGAGCGGCTGAGTCTGCTGGTGAGGAATGGGGGAAGTAGCTGTAATTGGGAAGTATTTTTGGAGATGGAAAAAGTTTCTAAAGACACTAATAGATAGTTAATATTAACATATTAAAACATTCATTTTAATGTGTAGCATGTATTCAGGATGTGTAGTCTGTAGTTAAGTCTCGAATTTTTTAGCTTAAAATGCATGTGAAGGCAGGCAGCCTTCAAATAATTACAGGTTATGTAACCATAGGAAACCATCCCGTTCACTGTCTTACTAAGTGAAAAATCTTAGCCCACCTGAAATTATGGCTGCTCGAACTTACGTTCTGTAGCACTGTGCAAAGCATGATGAAAATGCATCTTCTGATGCTGATAGACTTTGTTCTTTACTGGAAAAAGTAGAATATAAGGGATACTTACTGTTGTTTCCAATGCTTTGAGGCTTCAAATAACTGGTTTCTTTATTTATCTCAAACTGATATGAGTCTTGTGATATTTTGGGAAATACTAAGCAGTAGCATAATAAATTCATGGTAGTAGTAAGTGTGGTGGTATGCTTGGAAATAAGGATGTGCCTATTTTTACAAGTTGCAGAGGTGAAGAAGAAAAGTCAATGGAAAAGAAGTATTTAAAATTATTTTTTGCGGGCTTATGGAACATGGGTTATTCCTGCTCGTGGCACTGTGCTGTTTGGAATGTGCACTAAGAGATATTTAAGTGCAGACTGTGTTGGCAGTCTGAGAAGGCAGAAAGAAATGCCCAATGAGAGGAGCAAATTCAACAGATATGAACAACAGAAAGTGGTGTGAGCAGAAACACAAGGTATAGCTTCTATAGAGTGAGACAATTGGTGTAAATACTAAATACATTACATACTTAAGTTACTTATTTTAATGTAGATAAACTTATTTTCATTATTATCCAAACTGTACTGAGAATTCTAAGAGCATATGGTCACTTAAACCAAAATCATCAAATTGATCATAATCTTGGATTTTAGTGTTTGGTTGGGTTTTTTTCATTAGGCTTTTCCTTGTTTAGGTATCAGTATACTATGAACATAACAGATAATGGTGATTTCTTATCCATGATTTTTTTTTTTAGGTATCACCAAAGAGTGTTGTATATTGATATTGATATCCATCATGGTGATGGTGTTGAAGAAGCATTTTATACCACAGATCGCGTCATGACAGTATCATTCCATAAGTATGGTGAATATTTTCCAGGCACAGGTGATCTTAGGGTAAGATTGAACATGAAATTTCATTAGATGATGAATTCCCTCTTAATCTCTTCCTTGTAAATACTGTTTTAGTACTAGGTTACAGTAACTGTATCCAGTAATAATATACAGTGCTAGGTTTTCAGTAAAAATGTTTGTCTAGAGTGATAGATTTCTTGAAGAACCTTAGGTAATAAAACCAAATGGATAATGGGGAAGTAAATTGTTCACTTCTACATGAAATCAACACCTTCACATCAATTGTCTCAAATTTTAGTTCAAATATATAATTAGTTTAGGTCACTCACATTTTGGAAATGTCTCTAGGAAGACAATGTGGTGTATTTATAATGATTATCTGTACATTGCAATTCTGCACATACAGTGTAAGTAGCTGTTTGGAGATCACATGGCTTCAAAACTTAGTTCAAATCATAGAATAACTTTATGCCAGGGCTTTAATAGTCACAAAGCTTCAGTTGCAACTTGAATTTACTGTGTTCTATTTGACTAGTAATACAGTTGGCTTGGTTTTGGGGATATTTCCTATGTTGTAAAGTGTGTTTTGAGTTCTCGTAATGCTCACTGCTGAAGAACTTCAGTGTGCCCCACAGCCAGTTGTGTGCTAAGCCTTAGAGCTACCTTGAGGAAGGAAGGGAGCATCTGCCTGTGAGGAATTGTCATTTAAGCTGTTGTAGAATCTCTGGCAAAGCTGAGAACGGAAACCAATTTTCCTGGTCCTTCGTATTAATTTTAAGTCAGTCATTCATAATGTTAGACCATTAGAACAGGAAATTGTTCCACTTCACAACTTTAAAGAATATTTCAAGTGTTAGGATTAATCTATTCCTAGCTTCAAACTCTTACATTAAACCTCTTTTTTCTCAGAGGCACTCCCAGGATAAGTCACTCCTCTGGTATAAGCAACTTTGTACATTAGTTTGTACACACAGTTAGTAATTTTTTTAGAAATTGTGAATGCTTCTAAAAAGTTGACCTATTTGCGTTGGGAAAGATTTCACTTTGTTCCTACTATCTTTAAATTGATTCAAGACATGCAGATACTTGTATTTCTGCTAATATTCCTGGAGTATGCACTCCCCAGTGTGCTGATGATACCCAGAGGACACAGGAATAAATGCGAGTTAAGCTTTAAATCAGTGGGGTGCTAAGTGTTCATTTCAGTGTGGTTGTTGGAGCTGAATGTTATTAGGGTTGTTAGATTTTGTTAAACTGCATTCTAAATTGATTTAGGTAAGAATCAGATTAGGCACCGTTTTTATCCATGTGGTTTAACTTGACTGGCCACAAGGTGGTAGTGGTGCTTCAAATAAAAAGCAGCTCAGACCAGGATGTTTATAAAGACAGGCTGTTGTTGCTGAATTTGGCTAGATTTTTTTTTTTTTTGGAAGAGTTAGATATCGTGACTCTTTAGAAACAGCACTTCCCATTGACAGAGAAGTTTATGGATTCTTCACCTCACCACACCCAGGACAAAGAATTTAAAGATACACAGTTGAAATAAATAGAAGAATATTGTATGTTGTTGGGATAATTTTTTTTTAGCACAGTGTCAGTGACAAACAGTACCTCAGGCATGGTAACTTTTATTCTGTGCTCTAGCTAGTATTTTGAAATGAGTGTTGTCTGCATACAGACTTCAGCGGGCTTTATTGCAATTACTATATTCCCCCCTAGGAAAAAAAATAAAATTAGCTTTTTCTTATCTCCAGAGCTTGCAAAGCTAATTGAAGTAAAGAGAGAACTAATTCTCTGAAAAGTCAGTTTTCTTTTTGGAGACCAGTGTTGTACTGTTTGTTTCTGCTCAACTTGATCTGCTGTTGCTGGCTGCGTACATCAACTTTAACAGCCAAACCTTACCTTTGTTTTTCGGAGGGCTCCGTTCAAACTTGTTTCTGTAATTCTTTAGTTAGTTGGTCTAGTTTGCCGATCAGGTTATGCTTATTTGGTGCAGGAACAAGTTATGCATCAGCTGAGGATTTTGTGATTGCAGCTCCATCAGTGTAGCTGAATCTCACAGAGGTTTGTCTAGTTCAGCTGCGTTGATCCTTTTTCTGCTGAAGGTATTGTGCAGTCAGTCTGAACGTCCGGTGTCCTTGGGAAGTCATTTGACTTTCTATGCATCTTAGGTGGTAGCACTAATCTAATTTAATATATATGTAGGTAGGTCAGTTGAGAGTGTAGTGCTATGTAGAAGCCCAGGTTCTGTGAAGAAATTTGATCTTTGATGAATGGGCAACTACCAGAATGCTATATTGTTTCTTTCGAGTGTTTATAACCAATGCAAGTATCAGTTACAAAGAACATCCTTTGAGTAGCTCAGGCTGGAAAGCAATTACCCTGTTCAGTGGGAAATTGTGTGAACATTCGTCTTTTCTCTGGTTTAGAATGTGATTGATTTAATGCTTTTTTTGTTGTTGTTGTACAATCTGGAAAGCAGGCGTTATCTCCTCAGAAAAATCAGCATCTGAAAGCCTAGGTGATCTGGATAACTGTCATGCTCCGAATCAGCACGTGTTCAGCAGGGGTCTTTAGTGTTGCTAATTTTGCAGTACTATGAAATATTAATAATGTGCTGGAAGAAGGGAAAAAAGCAAACCACCACCTCAGCTGTTAACATTGTGCCTGTGCTGCATTGGCCATTTGTGTCCATGTCTCTCTTGCACACCCACCCCCAGTAAAAGACGGTTACTGGAAGTGACATATCACTGTTGCATTCACTGCTAGGGAGGCCCCCCTGTACCTTTATTAGTGGGAGGTAACTGCTCTGTAAACTGGATCAGTTTGTGTCTTGGTGGTGAGCTTAAAGGAAGAAATGGGAAAGTGTGACAAGTGGGATCTTTAGGTTTTGAGCTGATCATCAAAACAGAAGTGGATGGATTCAGAGTTTATTCACTTGATTATTTTTTATTTTCAAGACGTTTTTTTCTTTTAATGCATATGTTGTCCAGGAAAGCTGGTAAGACTACTACAGTTCCTGTCTTGTCACCTGATGGAACTGAGAATAACCTGCAAGTTCTGTTTTTTTTTATTTAAAGAGTTTCAATTTCTTCAAGGGCACCTATAAGTGGCCTCTGTTTGATTTTCTTCTCTCTCTTTTGCTGCAGCTAGTTCTTCATCCTATGTTTAGAGCAAAGAACGTGGTTTTCAAAACATTCTTAAATCCAAATCTTCTGTACAACACCAAAGACATATATATCACTTCGCTGCTTCTCAGTTTCCTTTCTTGATTTCATCTTAAGTATTTTTACCAGGCTAAACTGATCAGTTATGTTTTCTCTCTTTGTTTTAAATCTTTGACTTGAAAAAGCAAGTGTGTGCGGCAACAAAGGGCACGGACTCTGCTAAGTGATGAAGTGAAGACGTTTCATGTTTTATTTTACAGCATATACAGTTCCTCTCTTTTGATCACGCGCTGTGCTCTCTACACAGATAGGTTGTGGGGCCTGTCCACACGCCATTGTGAGCAATATAATCGGCTACATAGAAGTGTTCATGCACCTAGGCCAATTAGTCATTGTTATTTGTTTTGGTATTGTTATCTGTTTGGTAGCTTGCTGTCTATTTCATGTTACCATACAAGGACATTGTTTACTGTTCTCAAGGCTTCCTTCCCATCACTGCGAGAACACCTGCCGAGCTCTCGCTCAGCAGCGTGTCTCCGCAATTCCTCACTCCCCACAAGTGTGCTTACTGCAAACCTAGTCTTGGTGTACGATTCCTACACTCCAAAATGATTTTATGGGAAAATGGGAATTAAGTAAGGTAGTTTGCCTCTTTTCCACTTGCAGACATGCATATACCAAATAGTGCATCAGAATTGTGTAGACTTTCTTCTGTGATGCCTTCATGTGCTTCTCTGTTTGTAATAACGCATTTGTCATTTTTGCTTCTAGGACATTGGTGCTGGAAAAGGCAAATACTATGCTGTTAACTTTCCAATGAGGGATGGTATAGATGATGAATCGTATGGACAGATATTCAAACCAGTGAGTACTTTATCTTTCCAAAAAGCTTAAAAAAAAACCCAAAACCAACTAGTTTCATTCTGTGGATTTATTTTCATAATGTGAATTAACAACTTGCCATTTTCTACTGATTATAGATTATATCCAAAGTAATGGAGATGTACCAGCCCAGTGCTGTGGTATTACAGTGTGGAGCAGATTCACTGTCAGGTGACAGGCTGGGATGCTTTAATCTTACTGTTAAAGGTAAGCAGAAAAGTGTGTGTTTGTCTGTAACTTCTTATTTAATAGAAACCTCTATCCTTCATACTATTTTTCAAGACACTTGCATGATGAGGACTGGAGTCACAAAGATTTTGTTCGTTACTATGATTAATCACCTCTTTCTTTGCTATACAGGGATGGCCAAAAGAAACCCAGAAGTTGCCTCTTTCTTTCTGTCCATCTAAAAAAGTTAAGCAGCTTGGTTTTCCATGTTCTTCCTAGCCACTCAAGTGATTCCCTTTCTTTTGTGCACAGGCTTTCTGTAGTTTTAAAGTGATGCTCTGGAATGACAGGACAACAACAGTTGTCCTACTGCAACAATTACTATGATGGCTGAATAACAAAATTAGTGGTTCATTTAGTACGAATACAGATACTAAATATCAAAGCACCTTGTTGGGCGTAAAATAGGTATTACTGAAATGAGAATACTCACTACATTGTTAAATTTATAGTTATGTTTGTTATACTGAGCCTTATGTTAACATTCATTTTTATTAACTTTTATAGAATTAATTTATTTTACTATTACTTACATTTCTACCCAAAAGCGTGATTCTCAAATTTGAGATGAGATGTTAATTTAGCCAACATTATTACTTAAATTATCATTATATTATTTTTTGTGAATATTATTTGTATATTTAAGTGATAAAACGTTAAATGTATGTTGAACTTCAGCTAAACCTTAAGTCCAGCCTGTTTGAATCATTAATTTTCTGAGTTTTCTTGTTTGTGTGTTTTCTTAATGAGGCAATTAGAGTTTTGTAGGCAACAAAATGCAGTATAGTATCTGTTGGGTCTGCAGTGTTTCAGGGTTCTTTTCTTGATTTGCACCAGGTGGCAAAGCTACTTCAGTTGCCCATACAGCTCAGATTTTTTTCCATCTTACATATCTTGGAAACCAAGAGAGCTGCTGCCTCCTACAGATGCCTTTCAGTATGCTGTATCTCCCTGGAGTGTGTACTGTCTTGGCACCAGTTCACTCTGTAAGCAAGACTTAGCAACCTCTAATACAGGTTCAAATTTAGAAGTAGAAAGGACCAAGTACTGATTTACTGTTTTCCCCTCTTCCCCTTTGCATTTGACTGAGAAATTGTCCCTAGATTTGTCACTGTGTGTTGGCATCAATTATGAAAAGACAAACCACCAAAGATTCTAAGAGCATTTCAGAACAGCAGCAATAGACCATCATGCAAAGTCTCTGAAGACTGGGGTGGATAATGTTCGATGTAGTTTGTAGTTTTCTTATCCATAGATCTTGCTTTCTTATGAGGTTGTGTTTAACTTTTGAGGGAGACAGTTCCATTTTACTTGAATCAATTCGGTTTTCACTTGATAAGTGTGACTGCATATGTCTGATTAAATGGTTCATTATGTATTTTTTTTGTTTAGATATTTTGCATATATTGTCAATTCTTTTTGTGTTTGACAGGTCATGCAAAATGTGTGGAAGTTGTAAAGACTTTTAACTTGCCATTGCTGATGTTAGGAGGAGGAGGATATACTATTCGTAATGTTGCTCGATGCTGGACATATGAAACTGCTGTTGCCTTAGATTGTGAAATTCCTAATGGTAAATATTAATACCCAAGTTAATATTTTATTAAGAAATAGTCATGGGAGGATTTAAGTGAACAGATAGCAAATATTTCTATAGCTAACTGTAATGGGTCAGTTTAGAATAAACTACATGGAAAGTTATTGTTAGGATTTAGCCAATAAATTTTCAGTAGCTTATGCACTAAAACTTAAGCATTTGGGGCTTTTTTTATGCCATAGCAAACACTTTAAATAACTGGACCATTTTTTGGAAAATTCAAAACACGTAAAATTTACGGAACCTTACTTATAACTATTTTTAATATGAATGTCATCAGTATGATAGAATATATACTTCATTTTTATTGTAACGGCGTAGATCTTCGTAAGTTGGGCACCACAGATGTGGTATTCAAAAGAAATTAATGAGTATGCAAGTGTACCTTTTACATAGTAATATATAACTTTCTTCATAGTATCTGTGCTTTAAAAATAACTGTTAAAGTATATTGACTTCTACTCTTCCATTTGACTCAATTTTGACTTATAAATTTTTTAAGGCAGCTTGTAATAATAAAGCAATAGTAGACTTCTTTTGAATAGTTGAATAGTGAAGTAATTTCTCTGAGGAAGATCCCCAAAGATCCTTCATTCCCTTTACTTCTGGCCAATTATACTTCTGGATGTGTTTTTGGAATGCCTTTTTATAAAATTAATTTTTGGACTGGTTTGTTGCACATCAGTCATTGGCAGTTTTCGCATTGGACTGCAGTTTTGCTGATAACCTTTTGCTATTCGTGTATGTTTTACTGGATTCATAGTGTTTCCATCTGACTTCAATGATTGCTGCTGTCAGTGAGAAAAGAGTATTTGGACAGTATCTTTCAAGATGTATATTTTCCACCCTGCATGTCAATATATATTCTTTATCAGCCAAAGCTTTTGAAGAGACAGTAATCTTTCCTTATCTTGTGACTCTATTCCATTCAATGGATATATATCAAGAATTTTTGATTATTTTTTTTAAACATTCCTCTCAACTTTGTTGGTCCCTGTCATCTTTAATCTATTCTGAGAGAGCAGTGCATTTCTAAATGTTGCAATAGCAAGTTAATCTTCCTGTCTCCTTTCTGTCCGCCTAACAAGATCACATGTCCTGTAAAAATCATAAATGAAGAAACAAAACAAAGGGTTCAATTAGAAGTGGATTTCAATGTCTTATTTCTTAAGAGTTCTAGGTTTTTTAGTTTTCTGTTACTCTATCTGGGAAGATAGTCATATTCGATATAAAATACTACCATTTTCCTGCATATGAAGTCTTCATTGACTTAATTTTGGGGATTAGATGTTTCAGTCAGGGGACCATTATCTGTGAAAATGCAAAAAGCGGGGGAAGGTGGGGAATGGACAGACGTGGCCAGCACTGAACCGCTGCACGGTGCTTACCACGGGTGTTGAACTAGCTGTGATCTTCAGCCTAATGATACATACTATATGTTTTACTGAAGGAGTATTTTGAATGGCTCACTTAAACCTTTCAAGCTGGACTAACTTTGAAAACATCTATAATAAATCATCAGTTGATCTTCTCTTTCCCACAGAAGTAGCATTCTTAGTTATTTTACCAAATCTGTTACTTGCGTTGTTCCAGTATGTGTTCTAACATGATTACAGTAGAACTTTCTCTTGCTTTTTGTATTTTGCCAACAAATTTAAGTTCATCTATTGAATAATTTAGAGGAAAAGCATTGAACAGTTCAGGCAGTACTTAAGTGTTATTGCTTACCTGAATTCTTCAGGTTTGATAGTTCTCTAACTAAAATCTTGTCAAAACTGCTGTTGTATTTAAAATGTGTAAAATCTTTTTTGGGTCACAAAGCTATCTTTTATGTTTTGTTTATAGAGTTGCCATACAATGACTACTTTGAGTATTTTGGACCAGACTTCAAGCTTCATATTAGTCCTTCAAATATGACTAATCAGAATACACCAGAATATATGGAGAAGATCAAGTAAGTAGTGATTACTATCAAGTAGATCACGTGGATCACTTTTCTCCAGAGTTTTGTTAGGCAGTTTTGAAAACTATATGCCTTTTTGTTACATACTAAGAATAAATACTGAATACATCTTACATATTTCTCATTTCTGTCAGAAGAGGTACTTTTTCAAAGCCTGTTCCTATAGCAGTATGTATGCTAATGAAGTCACATGACTATACATATGAAAACTTAAGACCCAGCTTGGATTTTTACTTTTTCCAGCAACTAAAGAGATAACTGTTTTACTTGGCTTCCCATTCTGATTCTGTAGAAAGTTTATCCAGTCAGGAAAGAAGCTGGTATGCTGCGATGATTAGGATCTCTAATTCTCAGCTCTGTGTCGAGGCATAAACTGAGATTGTCTTTGTAGCTGTCAGCTGTGGAAATAAGAGCTTGCATAAGAGCTTGAACATCCAAAATTGTGGAAAGACAGTGATACGTGTGCAGGCAAATAAGTGACTGTGGCTTGACAGATTCACAGGGTTTGAGAAGTGTTTGTTGCCAAGCTATAGCTATGTGTTTTTTAGCCTGTACCACTTCTGATAGTTTATTCCTCCTCACATCCTGAAGGTTTGATTATAAACAAATATTTTACTTCAGGGATGGAGTAGTGCATGCATACAGTCAATTCTGTATTCAACTGATAAGAGATAATTGGTTAGCCTGTAGTACATTTTGCTTATTGAGGCTTGTCCCTGCTCTGGGATTAAAAGAATAAACCTCTACTCCTGCCCCAAGTTTAACTGGCTGTTAATGGTGAACAGGAATTCTTTTGGTTTCTGGAAAGAGCTAAATAAAGATGTGAAACTAGCTGTATAAGTTTGCCAGTACTGCCGTAACCTGTAAAACTGTCAAATGGCAAAATTCATCAAAGCAGTAAAAATACTTATTTTTGAAGTGGTTGGTATATAGACTGTGATTGGTGTTCCTAACACAAATATATAAATCACAATCAGATGAAAGGGGGTTAGTTTTTAATAACGTGCAAGGGGGAAAAAAACCACCTATTTTTCATTGATGTAATTCTACGCAGCTTCTCTGTAGTAATAGTGCTCCAGCTGGTGGTCTGCCAGGCTGCTTGCTGTGTATTGAGCATTGTTGAGTTTTTATGGTGCAAGTAGGCTGCAAAACTTGCTTGCTCTTTAACAAATCCCTGGGCATGGATTGTGTGCGTTCCTTTGACAGTCTCACATCTTTGTACTAGCTCCCACAAGAAGAGCGGTGACCCATCGTTTCAGAGAATCCTCCTTCAGTTAGTTTTGTGCTTTCACAGGGGCCTAACTTTGGGGGACTCCCTGGACTGGCAAAACTGGTCTGCCAGGTCATCTGATTTGGTCAGAGACACTGAGGATTCCAAAAAAGCATCAGTTGCCATTTAGCTCTTCAAATTGGGCTGAAGGATGCTGAGATAGTTGTTACAAGTGCTAGTGTTTGGTGCTTGCCACACCTTTCTCTCTACCTGGACTTCTCTACAGCGATAGTTTTCAGTCCCAAGAGAAGTCCTTCCTTTTCCTGCATGTGGTGCTTCGGAGAGGGAGTCCATTGCATCGGATTGCTCAGACTGGAGAGAACTTCTCTTTGTTCTCCCTGAAACAGCCAATAAGGAGTCTTATCCAGATGGATTCTTTTTGACCCTGAAGTCATCTCTGCACACAGTGTGGAAGTCTTCATCCTTTAAGTGTCTGGCTTGCTTTCTGAGAAACTGGAGCATAATTTATTATCCTACTTAATTCTCCAGCTTATTATAAACAGGGTAATACTGCCACTTGGTTCAGCCCAAATGGGCAGTACTTGTGCTGACCCTGTGGGGAACTGAAGATTGAAGTCAATTGAAATAAATATTTTAAAAGTTCAAAGAAAATAATGTTCAACTACACTGTGGATACTAATGATCTGTTAGGGATGGAAATATTTCTGGACTTGGCATGCCTTTTTTTTTTTTTTTAAATGAAACAATTAAAGCAAACTAATTAAAACAACTAAAACAAAGCAGGTTAACTCTGTATTGATAGCATTTTCAGAATGAAATACAAAATCCAAGGAAGTGCTGCTTCTGTGTAGTAATAACTTTCCTTGTCCATTGCTTGCAGGCAACGTTTATTTGAAAACTTGCGCATGTTACCTCACGCACCTGGTGTACAGATGCAGGCCATTCCTGAAGATGCTGTTCATGAAGACAGTGGAGATGAGGATGGAGAAGATCCAGATAAACGCATTTCTAGTAAGAAATATCCTCTCATGATAGAGCATATCCAAGTAGAGTCTTTTTAGATTTTTAGATTTAATTGTTCAGAGTCTTAGTCCAAGTAGTGCGTTATTGGAAGATCGGCAGTTTTGTTTCCTGAATAAAACTTTGCCACTGGCCTACCAGTTTTGCTGTTCTTAGGTGGAATCTCTGCAAAAATCTGAACCTGTTAAAGGGGTTTAAAGAAATGCTGAAAGAACATGGTTTTTTGCATCTTGAGAAATAGTCTGGCTATTTCAAATCTGAAATAGCCAGTCTCTAATGAGACTCCAGAAGTCTCAGATGAATTGTAACTAAAGGAATACAGGACTTAGCCTATGTGTTCTGCTGTTCACAAGTTGTAACGTTCTCCATTGACATAAAGCAAGATACTGTGTTTTCAAAAAAACACTTTTATTTGGTTGGTTTTTGTTGTTGTTGTGACAGAGAGGTTTTCCATACTTGCAACACTGCCCTTCGCTTTATTACCGTTAGCTTTCGTATGGACAGTGAGTTGTTCTTCAGCTATAGCTAAGAGTTTCCTGCTACATTTAACTCTTTTTTTGATGGTGATTGGAGTAATTCTATAACCTCTTATTTGTGCACTGTCCATTTTCTGAATTGTTGAAACCATGTTTTCTCCTGTGATGTAATTTCCAGTATTTGAAATTAATTTGATGCATGTTAAAATACTCCAACCCTCCTCCTGTGTCTCTGTAAAGTTATTTTCAGAAGTCATTGTGAAAGTCCCAGAGTATCTTGAAAAGGTAGCAGTTTTGTCCATAATTTAGTTCATGAGCATTAAATGATTATAGTATATTATTATTAATTCCTAATGTGGTAGTTCTTTTTTATTAGGCCTATTGTAGTTGACTTTATGCTCAGTTTATTTCATAAATCTAAATCCTAGTTCGAGCATCTGATAAGCGCATAGCCTGTGACGAAGAATTTTCAGATTCTGAAGATGAAGGGGAAGGTGGACGACGAAATGTTGCAGATCATAAGAAAGGTGCAAAGAAAGCCAGAATAGAGGAAGACAAAAAAGAGACTGAGGACAAAAAAGCAGGTGGGACTCTGGTGTGATTTCATCCTGTATTTTAGAACTGCAAATGTCAGTTCTGTGAGGAGACAGTTTTGTTTTCTGTTAACAGTTAATTAGCTGTTGAGATGATGACTTATTTTTTCCATCATATTTAAAGCATCCATTTCAAATTAATCAGTTTCAAGATACAGCTATTCACACTAGAACAGTATTTTCAGCCAAGTGTTATTGTTGTTTCCCCACAAGCTTGAAATCTTACAGCCAGGGACTTCTATAGTTTAATGAAAATAAGGATAAAAAGGGTTCTTGCTTTAAATACGTTAGACAAAGAGTTTGTTCCTAGGTGTGTTTTTGTGGGGTGAGCCAACTAGTTTTCTCTGAAACAGAAGCTGGATATGGTTCTGGGGATAGTGTAATTCCAAGGACTCTTGACTTTTGCAGTAACAGACTACATCTCAGGGCTACAAGGCCACCACATGGCACGCAGGGTATATCCAGGTCTCGTTACTGCATGTCATCATTATGGCCAGTCAAGAGAGGCTTGCCCTGAGGTATTGTGAATCACTTGGCATCGGGCCCAGGTCACTCAGTTGAATGGATGCTTTTAACGCTGTATTTTAATATGTAACCAGTGACTTCTTTTAAAAGCTGGTTCCCTCTGGCTAAGAGCATATACAAAAAAAAATGTGACTTGGTCATGCTTTTTTCTTCTGAAGTCTTTTAAGGTTTTCTTGCATCTCTTGGTATATTTAAAATCTTGTTATTTTTCAGATGTTAAGGAGGAGGATAAATCCAAGGACAGCAGTGGTGAAAAGACAGATGCCAAAGGGTAAACACAAATTAATAACAAATGTAACCTTTTTGAAAAGTGCTTATTAATTTAAAATACTATAAAGTATTGATTTCTGTAGAGATTACTTTCAATTACTTGTGATACTAAATATTTTAGGCAAATGAGAGTAGTAATTCAAAATTGAATTTCTAAAACAGCTAGTTGAAAAAATGAAACAACTTAACAATTTAATTTTTGCCTTTGTACAGAGCAAAATCAGAACAGCTCAGCAACCCTTGAACAAAAGATAGCCTCTCATCAGTTGCAGAACATAATACTAGAGTTGGAGAATACCTAAAAGAAGAAAAGTTTTCATACCAAGAGAGACTGCTGATTTCATTTTGTACTATTTGGCATGGACCGTATTTATTTTCAAACGGCTTTGTTCTGGTTTTTGGCAAGTTGTATTGTGAGTTTTCTAATTATGAGGCAGAAATTCTTTTCTTCACCATGCTTTATGTAATAGTATTTAAAAATGGATGTGAGTTATTATGTTAAATGTCTAAACTGATCTATTAAAGTAATTTGCCTTTCCTGAGCTGATTTTACCTTTTTTGTAATTTTATCTTTATTAAAAAAAAAAAATTGTACTTGGTTGTCTTTTGTCCATCATTCAACTGCACAGAGGGAAAACTCCATATAAATTAATTATATTTATCCGTGGGCAACCAGTGGGTTTAAACGGCACCTGGAGAACACACAAGTTAAACTGTGTTGCTTTCTTTGACTCCACACATTTCAGTGGCTTCTGTGTGGGGTGCAGACAAATGTGCTGGAGTATGAGTATATGAGATCTGAACAGGCTGAATGGGTGAAGAGATGTTGGAAAAAAGTAGTTATATGAATTTACATTTTAATGTAAAGGTTTAAAGCTCTGCAGTCACATGCCTTGTAGTGTCCAAGAACCTTCTCCACTGTCAGAATCTACCCAAAAGACTGACTTGTTTGCTGTTCGTGAAATTTGTATGTGTTCAGTCGTCTGTCAAAGCTTGCAAGATAGGAAGTAAAAGTTTGGATTTTAACTTAAAACCCATTCAGATTTTTTACGGCAAGCAACACAAAACTTTCTGTCCCTTAAAAGGAAGGGGTTTTCTTATGTTTCTTCTTGATTTGTTAGTTTGTTCTGGTGCCTGAATTGAAACAAAGACCTGAGCGCACACATTCCTTTTTTTCTTTCTCAACCTACAAAGTTATCTTACAGGTTGACATTTAATGAAATGCGCAAGCTTTGGTATCAAGATTTCAGAGCAGTGAACACACAAGTTTTTGGAACTGCATTGCTCCCCAATTTTTTTCTTTATTTTTTTAAACAAAAATTAATCTTACTACTTTTTTTTTAAACCTATTCTTACTCCTTTCCATAAAATTCTGGGATTGTGGTCTGTGGCCTAATGGATTGATTTGTGCTAACATTCCAATGCACACTTTGAATTATTTGTACTTTTGTTTTGTCCGTATGGTATATTCATAGAAGGCTCTTGTGAAGGCATGTCATGTGTTGAGAAATGTGACTACTTTTCTGATGAGAATAAGTTTCACTAAAAATAGGACTACTTGATATGTAGGAGGGGAGAAGCTTTGTTTTCTTAATGCCTTTTTAGTGTGTATACAGATATTTATGGTTTTTTAAACCTTACTTTAATCTTCCCGAATGTTTCATTTATCTTGGAGTCTTCTCTTCCATTTGGAGTTTTGGGTAAACTTCATAAGGATTAGATTCTTAAGGGTGCAGGGAGAGAGTAGTGGGATTTTTCAACACCCATGTACTAGTGCTGTGCTCTTCCTTCTAGGAGAGTACGCATCAGACCGTGAAAATTAACTGACTTGAACTCCCAGGAGATCACATACGCTCTCTGGGCACCTCTTCGAGCATCTGGAACTTCTGAGATGCTTTTTGTAGTCTGAAGAGATTTGAGGAGGACTTGCTGTGTTTTTCTGTTCTTGACTGAGTTTCCTCCTAGAGGATAAAAGTTGGATTTGGGGAACTGGTAGAAAGGCTGTAGGATTGTACTGGGAGGGTGGGAAGAGGTCAGTGACACCCTAAGTGTTCACTGGTGTTTGTCAGGAGTTTGGCACTGTGTTCTGCTACAGACATTTTGACTTCATAGAGCTGAAGGTTAAATGTCTGTATTCACAGCGTGTATACATCTTGGTATATTTTCTTAAGCTGTTACACACCTTGTTCATGTTTATTACAGATTTCTTGTTCAAGTAACCTGTAATCTCTTCCAGCATTACAAGTAGATCAAGAACTGTTCTTCAGTATCTGGATTACCCAGGTGCAGGTATTGAAAAGATCCAAGCTTGTGACTTTGGCTCAGTTCAGCCCAAAGCAGTAAAATGTAGTGACTTTAATATATGAATGAAATCCAAGAATATGCATAACTGATACTAAACCGTCAACTAACTCAAGCCAAAAGGTTAACCTTTTTGCCTCATCGTCAATAATTTTATGAAAATGACAGTGCTGCACGTATTCTGCCAAGGTTTGAGGAATGTGCCTTCTATTACTAAAGGGAGGTGTAATATATAGCTTTAGTCTGTATATAGCCTCACCACTTAAGCAACTTCTTTTGAATTAACAAAGTTCTCTCTGGACACAATATCTTTTTATTTTTAATAGGTTTTCCCCCTTAAGCTGTTGTTCCCACTTCTACACCTTGTGCAGACTGACTTTGCAAGACTTGACTATCTCTAGTGCCTTGTGTAAAGTTACTTCATGCTTAGCGTTTATGTCCAGAGGAGGGAAGCTTCCTTCCCTTGTCCTTAAAGAACTCATCCATATTTCAAGCAGAACTTGCTTTTAGCTTTACCAAGCCAAGAAAAGATTTTTGCTTATTCCAAATGCTGATGATCATGAAATGGTAGTGGTTGGAAGGGACCTTTGGAGATCATCTAGTCCAACGCCCTATCAAATTAGGGTCACCCAGAGCAGGCTGGACAGGAACGCATCCAGGTGGGTTTTGAGTATCTCCAGAGAAGGAGACTCCACCACCTCTCTGGGCAGCCTGTACCAGTGCTCTGCCACCCTCAAAGTGAAGAAGTTTTTCCACATGTTGAGATAATCACCATCCAATTTTTATAAACCTGAAAGCTAAGAATAACAATGGATACTTTTAAAAATATATTCATGCTGGCTATCAATGCTGAAAAGCTTTTATTAATTTTTTCTTGTATTTCATTTATTACTACCATCTCCATTCTTTCATGAAGAATCTTGTAAAACATTTGATGTTGTCACTTCATAAGGAATTAGTAAGTGGTTTGTCTTAGGAAGAGATTGGAAATACTCAAGAGTATCCCAAAAATGCAGTGTTCAGATACTTGGCGGGCTGGTTTTTGGTGTAAACCACTGCTTTCTGCTGAAGCAGGAATATGAGCTGTTCCTATTTCAAGAGCTGCAGTACCTTTATCAAGACATTCTTTGAAACACTGAGTACAGACTAGAAGCAGATTTTTGTATTGTTCATTTCTCTTTGTTTGATGTGAATATAAATATGAATATCAACAGCTGTTTCTTAGCTCGGGGAGGGGAGGGAGAAGGACCAGGATTTTTTTTTTATTTTTTTTTTAATTTGGATTCTTTCTTCAGTTCTGTTCGCCGGGTGACTCTGTGATGTCTGGCTGGTCTTCCAGGGAGGACAGAAGTAACCAGAGAGGAGTAGTAGCCCTTTTAGCAGAAGACAGAATTCAAAATGGACTTGAAGCTGTAGCTAAAAGCTTGAATTTAGAAGATGGTTTGCATTTACGTATTTGCAAGCCCCAATGAAAATACATGTCATGCAGTTTCCCATTCTTTCCGTAAGTAGCATTTTTGGGAACATGAGTTTGTGAGTGGAGAGAAAAAAAAAAATCTGAATGGGAATTCAGAGCCCAGAATTTCTTTTGTGCAGAGCCTGGAATTGACTACTTCTATTCACATGTATGCTAGTGGTTTAAGATGGATGATGTGGCTCTTATTAGCCAAATTTTCAGTGGAATTTAGAAATCTATAAATTGGACCATATTAGAAAGGATTTTTATATAATGTTAATAGATGTTGCAAAGGTACCAAAAATACAGTCTGTAAGATAGCATTGAGAACACGGCAGCAGAAATATTATGTTTTATCAATATATTTACCAACCATGGCACTGTTTTTTTAAAGAATATAATAATTTGTAATGATTACCTATTTCTGAGGCAAAGACATGAAAAATGGAGACTAATGTGTGACCGTATTTGGTCACGTTATAATTCACTCCAAAGGATTGGAAGTTGACTTCAATAAATATGATTATAAATGCAAATGTACACATCTGGTCTTGGGTACGGTTGATGCACAAGCAAGAATAATGGGTTTGCAGAGGGGAGGGGATTAGGTGAACTACAGCCCTCGCCCTTCTTCCCTCTGCTGCTGCTTTCTCAGCACCACCAAACGCCTTACTTGTTCCCCATCCCGCAACAAGAGGGAGGCTGTGATCTGTTCCCCCTCTATGGCTGTATCTTGATTTGCCCAGGTCTCTTTTAGACTTTTTTTTTTTTTTTTAAAGTGAGATAGTTTTGAACCTGAAAATGATTTTTTGCTCACTAAAACAAGAAATGGTTGCAGCCATTTGGAAACGTTGTCTTCTAAGTGACAAGTTTGCTACTTTTTTGCTAGTGAAAGAATCCATCAAAATCCTTACCTTTTTTTTTTTTTTCCTGGTTCACTTGTGTCATGCTGTTTACTCATATTACCTCGGTAAGAGCGCATGCAAATGGAACAAATCATTAGAAATATGAGTTTATTTTAAAAGAAGTTGTATACAACAGCAGTAAATTTAGTGAATTGTTTAATGCTTTACAACTTAATACCGTATTTTTTTTTGAAACAGCATTTGTTGTAAATAGATGAGCTGGCAAAAACTAGCTATTGAAGCTGGATAGCAGCAGGCAGAAATAAAGAATAACTTCCTAGGTTAGAAACTTGTATTAATAGTAGTCCAGGCCTAATGTTTTCCATGATCATGGTGCCAGAAGGAGAAAAAAAAAAAGGAAAAAAGCTTTGGGCAAGCTTTAAGTAATTCCATGTTGCAGTTGCCAAACCAGCTCCACATGGATAATGCATATGCTGAATTGCTCTTTGTTTTTTAAATCTATTTTAAAAACTTTCTTTATGCGATGCTGCTTTTAACAATATTTGATTCCATAAAATGCCCTAGAGACTAGGCTGGTGGAGGAAAAAATTCTCTATCACTGCAGATTGTATCATGCTGCTGTATTAAGGCCTAGAACAAAATTGACTAAATATTTTAAATGCAGTTACTCTTCTCTTTTTCAGGCTAGCGAGCAATTGGGCTTGAAGGCAAGGGAAGATCAGAGCGAATGAGAAGGGTTATGAGTCAGAAAACCATACTATTGTGTGGCTGACTGAGACCCCATTTGGTCAGGAAGGTTTTTAAACACAATAGCAACATTCTTTTAAAGTTTCTACTTAGTACCTTTCTGTGGAGAGTGAAATTATGAGGGAGATTTCTGACGGCTCACATTGGAAGAAAAAGACTTAAACACCACGGATTTTTAAATGGGATCTTTTTCTATGCTAACAGTCTTCACGTTAACCTTTTCATTATGTGAGTGAATGGGGCATTCTTCCCTACTTGCATCACTGTGCAGGGTTTCTTTGGTTGTTTCCCTTCCCTTTTTCTTTTTTTTTTTCCTTTTTTTGGCAGTGCTTTTTCATTCCATGGTCAGTGAGTGGTAACACACTAAAGGAATCCATGAATAGACAGCGCTGCTGTAGCTGCAGATACATATGTTACCAGTCTAAAAAAAATGTGCTATGTACCTTGAACAGAAAAAACCTGGATACTTCCCTTTTCTTCCTTTTTTTTTTTTTTTTATAAGAAAAGAACAAAGCCAGACATTGCTAGAATTGCCCTGCAGAATCTTATATACTTCTCCCATCAAAAGGGGAATATTAAGACCAGTAAGGGTAGCATATTCTCATCAGACCAGGAGTTGGTCTGAACTATTGGCAGCACAGGAATGAAACGAAAATGCCTGTTCCCTCTACCCACAGCCAGCAGGAGCCCGTGACTCCGTGTGCGCACAGAGCATGAGAACAGCAGCGCCTTGGTCACCAGTGCTGAGATCACAGCTCTGTCTTTTGCAGAAGTAAGGATTTGTGGCATACGTGTTCAACGTACGGGGGGAGGAAGAAGCACGGCTACAAGGCTGAGCCACTCTGCAAACCCTAGTGAAGGTCTCTCGAATGTGGTACCTTTAAAAGAGTTTGCTCAGCTTTTGGCAGCTAAGGGGGAGAATGTGGGTCTCTGTTTAGCTTAATTTACACTCTCTCTTGTTGAGCCCTCGTAGGCTGGTGTTCCTTAGCCTGGACTGCATGCAGGCGACAGCTCTAAGACTCCCATAAGCTCCTAAAACTGATTTTGTTTGGAAACTCACTTCATTCTTCATGCCTGCGCCCCACGCTATGTTTGCCATCTCAGAGGCAAGGGAGAGGAACTCTATCTCTGGAGCAGGCTTGGAGAGAGAAAAAAATCTCTTGGTATCTGCAAAGTTTGACAAGTGTTCCCTGTTTTTTTTCTGTTAGAATAAGTTTCCCAGATGAATGGTGCCTTAGGTCTTAAAGCGATGGGTTAAATTTAAGATATGCGCTATTTTGGGTGCCTAATCTGAAAGAGCCATTTGGGATTTGTTGTTGAGAGGCAGATAAACAGCAGTTCTGCAAATCAGTACCTCCAAACGAAAGTTGCTATGGAGAGCCTGAACATCTTGTAGTTTCTAAATTGATGAACCGAAATTTTGGAACATGAGTTAAGCCTTTATGTGACAGCAACAATGATTAGTTACTGCATACATGCCTCTTCTGGTTTCTCTGTGCTGCGTGTTGACATGAAAAGTTTCTTTACAAATTTCTATTTTTATTATTAAAAATATTTCCAGTGCTGTTCCAAACCCGCTTCGGTATGGCTTCACTATGTGTTTTCTTTTCTCAGATTGCAGAGTTCTCTTCTGAAAGCGGGCTAGGAGAATTGTAATGCAGGTCTTGGCATGTCCCTACAGTGTTCATTGTTCGCGTGTGGTAAGCAGGTCTAGGCACGCTACAAAAGAGCAACAGTGCACGATACCATGACTGGTTTGGCTCTTTGAAGCCTGGAGTGATACAAACCTCGGCAAGCAGTTGGGGTAGCTCCTGCAGGAGACAGACCGCAACTAAAGGTGCATCAGTCTCTTATAACACGCTGGCTTGAAATGATCTTGCTCAGCTTTCAGTAGCAGTTTGCCAGGACAGAGTTCAGCTCAGGTTGGTTTAAAATTAGGTCTTGGGTAGGCTGAGTTTGTGTTTAACTGAAACAATGCTTTTGAGGTGCTGGCTGAACACATTCCAGCAGTGAGGAGTTGAACTCTAATGTTAAGACTGAAACTAAGATATGTGATAGGAGATAGAAGGGAAATTTGTTGTTGTTGTTGGTCACATTAGAGGGTGCAACAACATGACTTTCACTGTTAGTCCTCCAGACCTTGCTTCACCAGAGCCTCCCTCTGTCCCCCAGCAGTCTCATTTGTGCTTGTTTAAAAACCAGCAGATCCTGCCTGTGCAGTCCCAGCCATGGCATTTCCTACCTGAGCTCTCCAACAAGAGGATGTGGGACTTCCCAGGAGTACCGAACCCTGCAAGAAGCGCCTTTGGGTAAGGTATTTTCTGAGTTTCAGATGTTGCAAGGTGCACTCCTCTGTTCCCTTTGTTTCGGTTGATCACTTCTGTTTGTGGGCAGCATGCAGCTTAGTTCTGCATGCGTTGTACAAACTGGTGGGCATGGCCAGTTGATGCTCCCAACCAGAACCTGGACCTCACTTCTGGGAAGCACAAATCCGTGACTCTGAGGGGGTGGGAGGCAGCGAAAGAGGAATCGAGGCCTCCACCTCTTCCCTCCTCCCCATGCAGGAAGTTATGTGGGAGTTTGTTGGGCTGTCACCCTCGCTGGGAACTGCCTCCAGGACAAACAGAGGAGGTATGACCTCACTCAGCTCTTCTCCCTCGCAATGAAATGACATAAACAAGGGCTGCTTGCATGTGATAGTTCTTGTTAATCTAAACACAGTTAATACAAAAGATGTGCAAGGCCTTCTACAAACTGTTCAGCAAAACATCAGAGCTGAAGCCTCATTAGCAAGGACTTAACTGACATGATTCTGATTTTGAAAAGAAGCTCAGAAAATACCCAGTGAACTCCTGTAGCCTCTTTCCTGAACTCATGAATAGTCATTAAAACCACTGTTGTCCAGTTTAAGGAATTTGAAGTGTGTTTTTTTAAGGCTAAAATATATTCAGAGTGTCCCCATCTCATCCTGGTGAAATAAGACCGGATCCAAGACTGAGAGCACTGGATGAGATTTGCTGACCCTAGCGTCATCTCAAGCATTGCTTGCTTTACTTCTTTTTCTCTTGCCCTGACACCCTCTCAGCCGTACCGGTAACCCAGTCAAAGGTGACAGTAACAGGCCGGGTTGGGGAATTGATCTGGGACTTGGAATAACCTCACAAAAAGGTTCTGTGAGCTCATTCCCTCACGAGCTGGTACCGCTGCGAGGCTCATGCAATGGGGACATTAGGTGGGAATGGGAAAAGGTCACTTAATGTGGTACCAGTGCTGAAAGAAGGGCTTATCAAGCAGTTTTTATTTGGCGTTCTTTCCCCTCATTACTCATAGGGTTCATTTTTCAGGGTACGAATCACATCAGTTTAAAAGCAGTATTATGGAAGTATGTTCGAGTAGTGAGTAAACTAGTCCTTGCTTAGTAAGACAACTGGAAATTAGTATCTGATTTTTAAAAGAACAGTTCCAAATTAAAAGCAACCTTGAGCATTTGATGCTTGAGGCTGCTGCTCTGGTAAGGGCATTCTGTTGAGTCAGTGATAAAAGCTTGACTACTTTTTTTAGGGTAAAACCTTATGTGCTACATTAAAAAAACAAACAACAAAATGAGGTATCTGCAAAATACTTTGTCTTGTTTGATATCTTCACTATTTCAGCTCTTTTTTTCCCCTCTGTCCACGTTCTCCAACCCCAGGTGGTGAGGCCAATGAAATGGTCGTGCATGTTACCTGTGTTCATTGATGAACTTGGCACTGAAGAGCAGTCACAAACCACTGTTGTGATCCTGCTACTATGTGTAGTCTTACTTATTGTTTCACTTCTGCCTGAAGTTTTGTTATGGATGGAGGGTTTGTTTGTAAATTCCTTTGGAGTTTCTCAGCTTGGTGAGATCTGTAGGGGGTGGGGGTTTAATGTGTTACTTCTCTGCCAAAAATACTTGGATGCATTCTTCAAATGTTCTATTGTCTTGGGCTTCTTGCAGCTGCTTTATGATTATTTTTTTTCAATTTAATTCTTTTTTACTATCCCTACTTTCACTATTTGCTGAGGTTTTTTCCAATTCATCATGAAATCCCAATTTAACAGTCATAAAGACTGTGCAGAATTATTTACTTACCAATGTAAAGTCCCTTCTTAAACAAATTATTGCTTTATAAAACTTGATGGTATTGACCTGGCACTTGGCACACTTCTCAGAGAGCCCTTGTGAGTTAGGTGAGTTCTATTGCTTCCTTCTATTAATAGGAACAGGGATGCAACAATTAGCAAGTCCTAACCCAGTGCAAATTAAAGACAGTCTTTTATTGATTTTTTTTTTCTTTCTTTTTTTCCCCTCCCATCTCTTTAAGTTTTCATACCACCACTCAGTCTCCTTTTTATGATCTGAAGCAGACAATAGATAAAGATCCTAATGAAAATAGCTGTGGGCAAGACAAATGTCAGATGTTGAAAGAGCATGTGTAGCACAGGATAAAACATTAGCAACTCATACATTCATGTTGATCTTTGTCGTTTAATGTCAGAATGCTTGAGCTACTTGAAAGCAGCATATTGAGAAATAAATGACTTCTTATTAACCCCACCCTCACAAAACAAATAAGGCAGTTGTAGTGCACGGTCACTGTCCTGAAATGGAAGAAAAAGGCCTTGTTGCATACATGGCTAAGAATGCTTTTTTTTTTTTTTTAATTTAAAGGCCTGGTTTAAACAATCTGAGCCCCTCCTCCAGAGTCCCTAAGATCACTAGTCTTCTGGAAAAGTCCTATTCAAATAGCTAGCAAATAACCTAATGTAGAAGAGCAATCTATTTGTGTGGCTTGGATCCATCATTTGGAATGCTCTAGTGAAGAGATAATCCCCTTAAAATTGTATGGATGCTATAAAAAAGCATTTGAAAGATTTTGTTCTTTTAACTATGTAGATTTTTATCAGAGAAACTTCTCTTTTCTGCTCAGAAGCCAAGAAATTGTGCTCTGCGTAGGGTAGCTGGGGGTTACATGAGTAAATTGGATCTAGGTGTTATGAATTTTAGCATCCCTGTACCTAAGTTTTGATTGCCTGGAAGAATGCAGATTCTTTAGTGTTCTTCCTAAATTTTCTGTGGCGTGAGGCAATTACAATGTAAGCCTACAGAAAAGATAGCTTCTTAAAGTAGGCCTTAATAAAAGCTGATCTATGTTTTTAAACTACCTTTCAAACACCCCTTGGTAGACACACACTGAGAGGTGCTCCATTTCCCTCCAATGTCTGTACTCTGGACCTCCTGAAATTAGATACCTGAGTCTTGAATTTTAAAAGAGCAAGAAATTTACCTCTCTTCCCTCTCTGTGAATTGCAGTTGGTCAAAGACTAATGCTGCTTCTTGCACAAGTCGTTTTAGCTTTGGAGCCGTGATTAAATTATGCTTTCTTTGGGACTAGCTCTTCTACAAGTCAGAAACTGTGTGGGGTTGAACTCTCTCAGGAAGAAGACAAAGAGCTAAAGTTTCTTGCATCTTGGATGTGTTTCCTAACTGCTGATCCATAAAAGAAGAAAAACCCTGTAGGTGCCCTCATGGGATGCATAAGACTCAAGGGTCTCATATAAAACAAGCAGGAGAACACCAGGCGGGCTCCTGGGTGTTCATATTCCCTGAATGTGCTCCACACATCCAAATTCTGAAACCCAGTGTGCTTCTGCCACTGCAGTGTTTTCAAGATCAGATCGTACGTTAGTTAGTATTGACCTGGAAGATCATGGGATGCTTAAATTCCTACATTGATATGATTTTCATTTTCCAGTGTATTGTATAGCAATAGAGTCTATGACAAAACACTTTATTCTATATATCTGGGTCTGTATTATTGCTTTTACCTTCCTCACCAGCCCACGACATGGTATCTTATTAGAAGGCTTCCTAGATGAAGCTCCTATGGTATTGGTGTATTGGGAATGCGGAGAATGGATGGGTGCTCATGGTGTTCTCTAGTATCTTCAGGCATTCCATATAAAGCAAGCATGCTGGCCATGCTGCATTTCAGAAAGTAAATCTGCCTAGAAGTTGTGAAGGGATAGCACTGGAAAAATGGAAATTCCTGAAGGGTCTCTAGTTCAAGAAAAAACTTTAGGGTATGTCAGGGTGGCATCCTGGAGTGAGGACAAGGACATTTCTGAGCTGTCTTTGGAACTAGATGTGGCATAATCACATTGGACTGTGTTGCCCTGAATTAAGTTCCACTGAAGGACGGAGCTTGCTCAGTGCGGAGCCATATGGACATGGCTAATCTGTATTTAGCTGAGAAAACACTGTCTCCATGCAGTGCTGTAGCTGCACATCTCTGTGGGCACTCCATTGCATAGCTGATATGGTCTTTCAGTTCATGTTTTAGACCAGAAAGATAAGTATTAACCACCTAATGTGCTTAAACAGACACTTTTAAAAATCAGTTTCTGAAAATCATTGCAGTAGTTCTGTTGATAAAGTCCTTAATCCTTAATCCCCTTTTCTCATCCCAGGAATGCCCATGCTGAAGAAAACACCTTTGTTTTGGGCTTTTTTTGAAGATTCTAAACCTCGTGTGGGATCAAGATGGAGCAACCAGTTAATTAAATTATCTGTGCTGATCTGACACTCCAGTTAAATCCACCCAAAGGGCACATGTATTATTTTAGCGTACAGGATGTTCTGCATTAACAGATCACACTGTTTCCAGGTAACTATCCATAAAAAAGGGACAAATAATTCAAAATTAAGTAGCTGGGTAATACAGAAACTACAGCAAAATATCTTTTAAAAGGTCAACCACAGACGATGAGGAAGTGCCTCATTCAGGAAGCAGTGCTAAAAGCGCATTGAACAAAAGGCATTGTGGAAAACTCCCAGCTGATGTATATAAACACAGCTATACTGACATCAGCCCTGTTGAATCCTTGCTGATACTATACAGCATTCACAAAACAAGAAAATGTATTGACACATTTGCTCACTAAATAGTTGTTCATCAACTACATTCAAATACACAGGCCTTTTCCACTTTGATAGCAGAATTTGGGTGCGTTGGTTTCCACAGAAGATAGCAAAGCTGCTATTCAAGATTTTCTATAAGCAGAGAATATTCTGCCACCTACATATTTCAAAGTTAGATTGGATGTTGTTTTTTTTCTTAACCTCAATGCACCATGCACTCATTCTGCTCCATCAGTCAGCAGATGCATTTGATTCTAGGTGCGTGTTCTGGTCTCTGTGTATTAACTCAGGATTATTTCATTAAGACTTTTTCTTCCATGTGAAAATGGTGTGATTGGCTGAGCTCACTTCATCTTGAATTCAGTGTGAAAATCTTTGAAAGATTACTGTAGGTCAGGTTTTGAAAGGACTGGATAAAAGCTTTAATTATCTTATCAATCCATCCCCCAGTGGTCTGGTTTAGCAGAATGCATAATAAGCTGCATTTTTTATGGCATGATTGAAAAGTCTCTTTTCTTTTTTTTTTTTTTTTTTGCCATAGCAGACCATTAATTTTTTTGGGGAAAAATGCTTTTTCTTAACACAAGACTGCATTTGGATGCAAATACCTTTTGAGATGCTCTCAGGATGTTTTAGCTCTTGCGCGACTGATGTTTTTTCCAAGAAAAGCTCGGTACTGGCATGACTTGTATGTACAAGTATGTTGTATGTTTACAGATAACATTTTCCTGTTGCAGCAAAATAAGGCTGTGAGTGTGCATACGTGTGTGTCAAACACAAAGAGTACCTCACAATTATCTTCAGTCTGTTTTACACACAAGCCTGAGCGAGGTAGATCCTGAAGAAACATTCATCAGTCTATAGAATTAGTATACTCTCTGTTTTAAGGTAGAATGATCGACATATGGTTTTAGGCTAATGGTTAACATGGAAATCAACATATCTGTAGACAGCATCATTCTTTCCATTACTGGTGCTGCTGGTGGGTTCCCTTCTCACGCTAGGAGTCTTTGCAAATAACCCCAGGCTCTGAAAATTCTGAAGTCCTACTTCTAGCCTTCCCCTCCATTTGCAAAATGTGTTTCTCCCTCTTCGAAACCAATTTATGTTAACAAATTGTAAGGTCCTGGCATAATCCTGAAAAACATCACTTTCCTTCTCCATTTTTTTTCTCCGTTGGCTGGAGGTTGTAATTCTTTCAATCTTTGGCGTCGGTGCTTTGCTAATCTCTCTGAGGCTCTCTGTTGTTCTTTGCCAAAAAACCCACAATATCCTTCTTTATAGCCTGGCGACTTAGCACATGCTGTATATTACCTTCTGCAGCCTTGCATGGGAAATGTGGTTTTGTACATTTTTGGAAGATTTTAGTTTTCTGTAACTTTATAACTATATATGTGTGTGTATGCATATATATATAGCCTGTTAATCATGCTGTGGCATTACTGAAACAGCACATCTTTGATCAAGTTGCAGAGTTCTCTATCAATTATTCTGTATTAGCAGGAGGAAGCTTGATTCTGTAAGATTTTCAGGTAGGGTGCTTAAAGTGATGGCGTTGCTTTTTGGGTCAACTGAACACTTCACAACTTTGTTTCTTCCTGTTGTTATGGTGCTTGTTCTTGAAAGGTAAAGCATTAGTGCTATGAAACTATTTGGTGTATTAAAACATGTGACCTGTGTGTTCTCTGTGTGGCGCTTTCTGCTTGGTATTTGATTTATTTGCACAGTACATCACATGCTGCAATTGCAGTTTTCTGATATCTGTGTTTATAATCTCCACTTAAGCAGCAGAGCCCGGAATCCTGTGTTATGAAAAGTTTTCTGTTCTCTTTCATTTTTATTTGTAAAATCAAAAATGTTTTGCGGTCCCTTAGTGCTTTGGGGCCAATTCTTTTCAGGCTTTCCACAATCTCAGCAACCTTCTGCTTGCTATTTCAAGTGGAATGGTTACACATGCGAAAGTTACAGATTTCAGACCTCTGTATGCAACAAAACCATTCCCTTATCTGCCAGACTTAGTCTCTCAGTCCTCACTTAAGCTCTTAGACTTGTCAACTGTTTCCAGGTTTTTTTATTTTCTTTCTTTAATCCCAGTTCTATCTTTAAAGTAGGTCATTCAGAGTTAGAATAGCATTAAGTTTTTCAGATCTTATTCCCAAAGTGTCACTTAGAATCGACGGAAAACATTTTGAGCACTTCCAAAAGCTAAAACTATGCAGAATAGTAAAATATTTCACTAAAAAACATTTCCTTTTATTTCTTAAATCCTTTTCCTAGCAAGATAACTATCTTTAAGTAAATTTTGAATCTAGAACTAAACCTGAATTAATGCTCTGTATTGCCTTTGTAATTTCCTATTGTCAAGAAAAAGCAGTTTTCTGTGGATGTTTTTTAAGGTGGGCCAAGAAAAAAAAAAAAGCGCCCAAAAAACAAAACCCAGAGCAACCCACACAGCAAATAATCATGTTGATTTGTGAATGAAAAAGCAAACCCAGCAATCTTTAGCACAGCTCTGCTGCGAGCTCTGGTACTAGGCTGCAGATTTGCTTCCCCTTTCTCTACAGGGCTGAGCGCATTCCTGCTCCTGTTCTCTTAGTCAAGATTTGAACACATTAGGCATATGGGGATCTATATAAGTGTAAATACCATGCAATATTGTATACATGATGTGAGTATGTGAGTAGTGAGTATAAGGGAATATCTACTCTGTTCCAGGTTGCTGTCTTTCTTGACTGCATACAAATATATTAGCCCTTCAGATGTTGTTGAAGCTGGCCTGCCTCTCGTGTGGAAGGCAGAGACATGAATAAATATTCTATGGTTTCTATATACTATGTAATCTGTTGATTTGACAGTTGAAAATCTGTGCCAGTATCTGTAATAGGATCTTTCCTTGAAGAGGGAAAAGAATGTTTTTATGGATAGGTACATACTTTTACAGTTACATTTGTAATTAGCCACCTCGAAGAAAAAGATATGAATCTCAGAGGAAGGGTAAAACTCATTTGAAATCAGCTCTGTGAGAGAACCTTGAACGGTCTTCTGAGATCTGCCTGAAGTGTGTTCACTTATCCTAATCATAATTTATTGGATGGATTTAATATTTCCAAGTGTAATGGGACTTCAGGTTTCATAATGCTGAAATAGATCATATTGCTTTTCTAGCAAAAGAAAGGAGAAAAGGCTAAATGTAAATCTTATCCTCCTCTTGAACATTAAAAAGTACATCTGGACAGCAGTGAATACAGAAGAAACATTTTGTTCATTATTATACTTTTCACAGGACTGTAAAGGTAGAGTTGTACTTTTGGAAGTATGCTAACTTTTTGGGATGGGAGGTAAATGATACTTAGGGTAAGGGGTGCTTCAGTAACACAAGTATCCAAAATAGTACAGGCAGCAATCTGAACACCCATTCTTACTAAAAATACCAACAGAGCACTGCTCTACCAAGAAAATAAAATAAAATTTAAATTTTTTAAAATGAAAAAAAAACCACCAACAGCAAACTTTCACTGCTTCTAGGAAGGAGTGAGAAAGATGGATTTGAGCAGATGCCAGGAGATGTGTAAATAACAACTATGATTACAGTGACCTTCCTGCATAATTAAGGCCAAATGAAAAACATGCTCTAGCAATCCGTTCTGAGGATTTATCCCCTGAACGTGTAGTGATGCAGCCCTGACATTCCAGGCCCCCATGATGGCCACAATCTTCTTCATGGCATGTGCTGTGAAGGTCAGGGTACTGGAGATGGCCTTCATCAGCAAGCCACACATTTCTTCACTGAGTCCCAAAATGTTTCATGCTGCTGTCCAGAGGCAGATATGAGGCTTGATGTTGTTGCACTGTGGTGCCAACCACCATTGTAGTGCTGTTTGGCACCTGCTTTTTTGAGATCAGACGTTTTGAAAGTAGTTCTGGAACTTCCAGTTTCAAGCTCACTCCTGTGGATGCCAATAAGCATAGTGGCTGAGTCTGCGATTTCCTACCTGATCAGTGGTTTGTTCTCTCCTTCATGGTGTAGAGCAAACTGATTACATATCACTGTCTTCCCTTGGACACACAGACTCTTTTCTGTCAGTTTTGTTTTTGAATCTGACTCACTGTAGAGTCAGCTGGGTGATGCCAAAGCAAGTCTTCCAGAAAGACCTCCAGGCTTGACTGGGAGACATCACAAAGTAGAAAGTCATCTTCTCTTTGAGTATATCTTCTGGTCGTCAGTGGCTCCACCTGAAGAAGAACTGTGTCATATTTCCAGTTTCTCCTATCCAGCCTACCTCATGGCCATTGATTTGCACTGTGATGTGGGTAAGGGGGGATGTGAAAGAAGCAAGATTTTATGTGTAAAAGTCCCCAAATGGGACATATAAGAAAACATGAAAAGCATGGCAGCATGGTCCTTTCTAGCTCCCTCCCATTACGTTTTGTCCCCTTCCCCCAGGACAGAGTCTGGCACAGTGACTCTGAACGCCTGACAGTATGTTCTACAAGAATACAGCTAATTACTTAGACACGAGTAGCCACATTTTTGAGGCTGAGCAGGGAACACTTCTGGGTCTACATGCACTAATACTGCTGCACGTATTTCTGCAAGACAGGAAGCTGAGGTGAGCATTTGCAAAAATTACTGTTCTGCTTCTTTGTATATGAACAGTTGGTTTAAGTCTCTTAATTCCTATATTTCTTCCAGAAAAATCCTAGCTGTCCCATTTCTGCTGGAGGCAAAATTGCCTAGCATTCAGCAGTGCTGAGGAACTTAATGATAACCATAAACCTGGTAATGACCTTAGACAAGTCATTACCCTATCTGGCTTCCAGTTTCTACGGGTGCTCAGAGTGAGGCTGCTCCCACATTCATCCTGCCAATACTTAGATACTTCAAACCTTTAAATTGGGCTTGGTGGAAGCTGAGGTCAGCTCTCCTATTGGAACTGGAGTATATTTATTTTCTCCTTTTGACACTAGTCTACTATACACAGACTACTAAAGTAGTTTTTGGAATGGGGCTGGAATCCAGGTTGCCCTGGTGAGTTCAGTAACTGCCAGGCTCTCTCTGAGCTACTGAAGTTCAACTATCCATCTGGCCACAAGGGTTGCGAATGTCTCATCTGCTAAACAGGGACCATAATGGTTAGACATATATGATGAAAGGCTGGTCATTTAATGTCTACATGTGTTGAATTCAAATGAAGGCTTTCACACCACATAATTGCTAAGGCAATGATTGAATTATCTATAGACGTCTTTAAGCATAAAATAAGAGTATCTGTATGACACTGAATGAGGAGTTACAGTATTAAAATGAATAAGCCAAATTAATTTATTATACTGATTAAAATCTAGGAAAGCCCCTTTGAAATCTAGTGACTATTATTTGACATTATAATGTGCCAGGGCACATAACTGCAAAGAAGCTGAACCATTGCCACTGATTGGCTGTCAAACTGACCCGAAGGTGCAACAGAATAGATTCATTATTTTCTTTTCAAAGCCATAAAATATAATGGATTATTACAGTTACCTGTCCCACCCCACCCCCCCCAGGGACCAGAATGCCATCCTCCGTCTTTATGGAATAACACCAAGCTTGAAGAAAAGCTTACAGCTTCAATAGTTCCTTGCAACATCCCAGGAGTGTACAATATTCACACTTTAAAGAGCTTGTGACAGTTCTCCTTTTAGTTGTGTAAACAGAAACAAACATTTAAACTGTAGAGACAAACCCCGTTGTAGGCAGACCTCAGCAGATGATTTATTTTTATTGCTTCTTTTATTTCTACCCCCCCTCACATAAAGGCTGTCTACACGTAGGTGACAGGAAATGTTCCCTACCTCTACAAAGACATGAGAGGAAGATTTCAAAGATTCCAGTAACTATGAAGCTTTACATACTTTGGCCTTTCAAATTGTGTGTGCCCCTGATTTAGCTGAAAATTAAGAAGTCTGAGGCAGGCTACAGTTTCTCCCATTAAAGAACCGTCATTCTGTTTTTCATGTGGAAATAGAGGAAGGTCATGTTACCCTAAAATATGCATTTCTGGATCAAAGCCCTGTTGCTTTTGAGCCCTGGGAACTGTGTATTGCAGTTGACCAGCCTCCAAAGTACCAAGGCTTTTTCCTTTAATCACAGCCATACCCACACTGCAGCCTAAGCCTGCCCTAAAAATTGAAGATACTCCCTTGTTCGACAATCACCATTAGCACAAGAGGCTTGGAAAATGCCCGTCTGCTATGAAAAACTACAGTTACATATGTTGCAGCCCATCTCTGCATCTTCCTGCCTTTACTTTCATGAAGGGGTAGATATTAGCCATAGTGGTGAGATCTGCAGAAGGTCCTGGTGCCACCGTTGTCCCCTAGTAATCTCTCAGTGTGCCCCTGCTGGGCAGCAACCCCTTCTGCAAAGCAATGTGCATTTCATAGAACCATATAATGGTTTAGGTTGGAAGGGGACCTTCTGGTTCAGTTTAGCAGAACAGTATGGAGAAGCTAACCATAAATATGTTAAAAGTAAACTACCTGCCCCTTTATATCTCTTGTGTTCTCTCCATTTCCTCTAGTGCTATATCTACGGTAGACAAAAATCCAAACTTTGCAGCCAGCCTTGTGAGCTCGTGGCATTCTCATGATGGGACCCATGTGTCCCCAGTGCCACTACAGCAGCCTTTGCTCAGAGCATGGTGCACATGTCCTGCAGCACTCCCTGCAGTTGCCCAAAGTTGCTGCTTGTGCGTCACCACACATACGCCCAATGGCCATAGGAACTAGTCTGTGCTGTTTGCAGCTTCTGGCTAATTTTGATTTGAGAGGATTGAGTTCACCAGGTGGGCAGCACCAGTGCATGGATTTTCCAGTGAATAAAATCTTCTTTGGAAACACAGTCGTTCACTACAATGGATCCTGTGGATGCATTGTTTTCCAAAGTGGTTCAGTTAATGAAATTCTCTCATGTACCCACAGCTATTAGAATAAATGACAGTTCCTATACTGTGCAGTGACAAGGCCTTGAGCTAACAAACATTAACCCTATGAAATTCAATTTTTGCTCCATTCAGTTTTGCTATTGTGGACTTATAAACCCTAGAAACATTCTTTTGAGTGGAGGTAATACAGTTTCTTTGTAATGCATAAGTTCAAAGCTCCATAGTGACAGAGACTTAAATTATGACCATCAGGAAATGCTCAAGAGAATCACAAATTAATGTACACACAAGCATAAAAGAAAAAGTAATGATCATTCAATCAAAGGGCCTGGACTTCAGGGTAAAAATGTCCATGCCAGTGCTGGAGAAGGGATGAAAACCCAAGCAGCTGAGGTGGAAAGAATTAGAAGAAATTAATTTATCCAAACCTAGTTATGTTGGAAGGTAAGGTACTTCCTTCTGATGATGTTCATCTTCCTGAGAAAAACAGCTCTGAAACTTCCAGAGCTTTAAATTCGTTCCACGCTGAGAGAGATTGGTAGGTGTTTTACTGCTGAGAACAAAACACATCTGCAGGCAAGGATGGGGAGACTGAAGGAAAACACCACATTGCTACATTTACCTTATTTAACCATCTAGAAGGAAGTTAAACATCTTTATTATACCCATAAAAGCAGTAGAAAAAGCACAGTATTATGGATGAGATATTAGTCGTCCATACAAGCGTGTGTGTGTATGTGTGTGCACACGTGCAAGCACATGCTGCTGTCCCAGCACACTCAAATTGGAAATGGTTATTTCAGCCAGGATTGCATTGTTGTAAGAAAGCCTTTTAGGTGGACAAGTTTACAGTTTAATTTTCTATAAGGCCAGTAAAAGAACTGAGAGAAAAATTACAGAACAGAAGAAGGAAAGCTGGAATGGAGTAAGCCTGTCGATCTGGCTCTTTTCAGCAGCACCCGGATTGACAAGAAAATCACTTACTGATTGACAGTTTAACAGGTATGAACCTTCCCAACATTGTCAGCGCCGGCATTTTATCCAGGTATATAACAGTAATCATAATAGTGGAGCTGGAACTCAGGGAATACAATATTTCTTGCAAATGGTGTGAAACTGTATTTATACATGGTGTGAGGCTAGTAAGTCTGTGCTACTAGGATTGATATTTGTGTCTGCATTTACCCATTTAAATGAACAATGTGGTTTTAACATTTATGAAGAGACAGATTCTGTCCTCCACCTAGAGCACTAGGAGGAATTTGAAAGAAAACAATAGAAATTAACGAAAATTGTGCCTTCATTATGCCCATGCTCAGTTTTGAACAGGCTGCTCTCAACACCAGCTATTTTGAGCTGCTTCATCTTATTTCATGAGGCTGCTACTCCTCTCCATGGGTTCGCATGCGAGCAACCAGCCCCTAGGCAGCCTGAGAACAGGATCACCCACCCATCAAATCACTGTACAGAGATCACAGCTGGAAATAAAATCTTACAGCCCCCTGCCCCAGCAAGCTGCCCGTCTGTGTTGAAGGAGGGACAGAAAAAGAGCATGTGTTTCTCAGATAGAAGTATTTCCTCTGGGAGTTAAGCTGAGCACATCCCACATATTTCACATAAGCTGCCAAAGGGCCCTCACTTAGCTAAGAGCTCTGAGTGGTTTGCTGGAGGGGTAGGATCTAACTAGCCTCAGTGTAGGAAGACATTATATCCCATTCCTACCTCCCTGGTCCTCCCCAAGTCATCCAGGTGCTCACTTTTTAATGTGTGTAGAGCATTATGCTAAACTGGATTCAGGGGGTGTATCTTCAGAAGTGTCCTGGTTTGAGATCAAGAGGGTAACATATAAAGACCAAAAGCCAAATGAAGAGAACAGGAAATCTCCTAAACCTCCCATCCAACCCGAAGAACCTCCTTCAGGCCCACCAACAACAGCCTTCAAAGAAACACAAACCCAGAACTAAACAATGACCACAATTTTGTTTTGTGCTTGAAAAAACAATTAGATAAGTGATACTTCTAAGAAAGTAAACTTCTATAAATGCTTGCTACAGACCTAAACACTTTATGAAACACAGCAGCTTGCAGCTGGAGAAAGAGAATGCCACAACATTTATGTGTAATCATTAAGAATTATGTTAAACAATTTGATGGGGAAAAAGTGCAGTTTTCCTTAAGAAAAAATTCTAAAGAAGGAACTTACAACTTTTGGAAAAAAGATCCAGTGTGCCAGATGTCTCTGATAAGAATAAGCAATTTCAAATGTTTCTTTCTATAACTTGTTCAGCCTCATGGCGTTCAGCAAAAGCCAGCCTGTTTGCACAGAGAGACTTCCACAGTCAGCCGTTAGTATCCCCATTGCAAGTTTGGTCACAAATCTACTGAAATCAAGAAGACCTCTCCTCATTTTCCTGTGGGACTGAGTTGGATGGGACATTTTATGCAACTAGAATAAATGGCCAGGAAAGAAGCAAAGGATTATAGAGGATTTCTTAGGAACAAACTGCAAGGGACCATACAGGATTGAATCTTCATCATCAAGAAAAGTCAGCATGTTTTAGAAATCCAGGATGCATTTTTTTTAAAACTTGCTATAGCATTAGCTACTCCAAGTTCTTGTGTCCCTCCAACGCTGCAACCCAGCCCAGTCCTTGGGATGATGCTATCACGTTCCCTTTTGGCTTCATTTCCCTTGCAAGGGACAGAGGAAAGAGGACAGAGATAGCAACAGAAAGTAAATAACATAAAAGAATGATATTAGTAAATATATTTGTTTCCTGTCAATCTCAATACAAACTGGAGGGGGGCGATAAGAAGAACCACTGCTCCTGTCGCCAGCTGGGGCCCTCACTTCCAGCCAACAGAGAGAAAGAGCAGATGCCTCCAGTGGTACAGCAGAGACAGGGAAACTGACAGTTGCTGCTTCTTACGATGCCCTTCACTGTAAACAGAAGTTATTTTCTCTTACATAGCACGTTGCCCTAACATTTTTTTTTTGACATAGGAGCTTCCTGCTCAGCCATCAGGTTTGTTGTATTTCATTCTTCCTGGCTTGGTAGCTACTGCCAAAGACCCCAGTCAGCAGAGGTTGAAGGCAGACTGATTTTCAGATCCTACAGATCCTGTTAGTGAGACCTATAACGAACCAGAGAAAACTTCCTTTGCCTGAGCCCTTGTCTGCTGACTGAGCGCACCGTGTTCATTCCCTCTCTGTATGAACTGACACACTGCTCCCCGGAAAACATGTAGGACAGACAGACATTTGGACAGATGTATCTGTCCCTATGCCTTCAAGATGATTAAGTTTAGTCATTGGATTGCTCAGTCACAACTCTCCTTAAGAAAAAAAGCCAAAAGAAAATGTTGGGGAAAAAGATTCCTTGAAAAAGAGAACTTATGCAAGAAATGGTTTTATTCTGCATTTAGTACAGAGCAGACTTTGACATGCATCAGTTATTAAAACAGTCAAATAAAGTGTAACCTGGTAAACACAAAAATAAAGATGGGTTATGTACATATTTCAAATACACAGTCATATTATGTGGCATATCCTTTCAAAGGAAAAAAACTGTCAGGCTATGATGGGTAGATCAGCTGCATCATATTTTCTGTTACCAAAATGTAGCAGTGAAATAGTTAACAAGTCTGGCTTTTACATTGTCATAAGCAGACTTCATTGCTAGCATCCCACTGAGATGAATGAAGGCAGCTTATGTCTAGTGTTATTGTTTCCATGTGTTTGGCTCCAGACTCAAGCCAGCGTTCCCCTCAGTTTATACTTGAAAGGTTATCTTCACAACCAGAAGAGACAGAAACTTTCTGTAAATATATGTATGTGTAAAGAGAAGGGCAAATGCAGGTTAACTCCACTTATTTGGTTCCAGCTTTCCCGAATTAATGTTTTGATAGTTATAGCAAAAAGAATTTTGTTTACAGAAGCTTCTGATTATCTGAGTGGCTGAGATGTCCCTTACAGCACATTTGCTCTGTTTTAAATGCACAGGGCAATATGATCGATACTAACGTAATGTTATCTCGTGGTTGATAATTTTCAGTGTTTAAGGCTGGGCAACAAAGTTTCAACTAGCAAAGAACACAGCAAAGTATGCAATGAGGAATTGCGAACGGAAGAAACAAAGTCTGAGTGTAATTTTGAAAGGGGAAGGCAAACAATCTGCATTTAGGTAAATGAAAATGCTGCTCGTAACAACAGTGCTCTGGAAGGAAAATGTGTGTAAAGAGTGGAAGTATTTTAGTCAGCCTGAGTTTCACCATGTGATTCTCCCTAAAGCCTGGGGTTTTTCCCTCCCGATCAGTAATCTACCGCTGAAGTTTCTGCAGGGAAGAGTACATGTTATTCTGCATTACCTGTGCCTCCCTGGAGACAGGGAGAACTCAGAAACAGCTTATGCAGATGGTTATTTTTACCCTACCTTGAAAGTTATCCTTCTTTTCTGAATGACAGGATTCAGATAAAGGATAATTATTGAAGTATTTCTCTCAGGGAACAATAGAAGTGCTAAATACACTGTCTCCAGCAATATCTATTTTTGTTTTTTGCTGATCCAGAATTCTTCTGATACAGTCTCATATACACTCACTAGCTATAACACTGTGTGGTTCTTATTTTCTGTAATACTAGCTAATAACCTGGAATTTTTCCTCTTTAGAACATAAGATTTTTACTTTATTTTAAAACTGATCTATGAGGATATCATTCCACAGGCTATTTTATTAGACATCTGGCAAGAAAAGAGGTGTTACATTGACAAGGGTGATATAGGAATGGCATCGCAGCACCTAAATTCCAGGCATCCCCTTCTCTTAAGGTAGTAAGAGCCTCACAGAGAAAGCCACCAGAGTTGTATTCAGGTGGCCTCAATTTCAGCCCTGTCCTGAGCCTGCAGTTTCTTGTCAGCGAGAAGCCCCTGAGAGCTTAGCACTACCATGAGGAAACATGAACTTAGGTGGAATTTGGGATGTCTGAATATGGTCCCTGGAAGCTGAGAGAATCAGACCTGCAAAAGCCAGTCTGCAGACTGGGATGCAGACCTGGAAGCTGATTGGAAATGGGAAGGAGCAGCAGGGGGTTATGCCTTAAGCTTGGTCCTTTTTAGGAACAGATCCAGAACAGGACTTTAACACTTCTCTGGGAGGCCCATCTTTAGGCACCTTAGTCCAAAGCTGGACTAAGTTCAAGATATCATTATTCATGTGTTCAACAGCAAAAGCACGGGGTCCCTCAGGGGCTGAGTTAGTCAGGTGAGTTAGGGCCAGGCACAGAATTTGAGAATCACAACTCTTGCTGTAGGCATCAAGTGTTCACAAAGGAAGAGATAAATCTACTAAGTATGTAAAATACATTAAAATTGAAAGCTCATATTAATAATTATGGCGGGGTTTTTTTACCGGAAAGTTCTCTTTTTCATGGATTTCTAGTTTCCACAACTGAATTTGCTAAACAGCCAGAGACAAGGTAAATTTTTAAATGTACAGATGTTCTAAGGGAAGCCTTTGGCCATCTCAGCATCGAAAGCAGCAGGCCCATTTCTCATCCAGCCTAAAGTGACATAAGTGCTACGCTGATCTATGCTGGAATGCAAGAACCCGTCATACAGAGAACAGTTCCTCTATTCAGCTTAATTGCCTTGAATTGTACTAACACTAACCAATGCAGCTACTCAGGTCTATTAGCAGCGTCAGTCCTCTGGTGTTAGTATGACAGGCTTCAGCAATAGCTGTTCAGTGAAACTGTGCACAACTCGTATTCAAAACTTCACCAGTTAGTCATTGCAGTCAGTTCAAAAATGACATTTTCTGAGAGTCATTATGCAAAATTTGAAAGGTCTTGAAGAAAGTCAGTGAGATCTGGGCAGTGGATGCAGATGAGGTGTGCCAGAGAAGCCAAGCCAAAACCAATGAGGACGGGGTGACTTGGAAAGGTCCGTCCTTTCAGTTGTTTTTGTGGTGGCACATTGCTTGAGCAACATTAATTGCCTCTTAATGAAGGTTTATTTTGATGGGGGAAGCAGGACTGGACATGATTGTTGATTTTTTTTAAAAGATATTGAAAGAACAGGCTACAATCAAAATCTTATCATTAGTTAATGACAACAGAACAGAAATAATGAGGTTAAAGCAGCAGCAGAGAAAAATTAGCCTAAAAGGAGAACTTTTCATCTGTAGAGTTATGCAAAGATAGATTTTGTCATAGCACATTGTGGAAACATTCTCATCAATGATATAGAGGCTTAAATTAGATATCTTCACAATGAGGATGGTTTCCAGGATAGTTGGTTCGAGATGCGGGATGGCCTACATGCCCTCCTTCCTTCAGCTACATTTCAATCCCTTCTTTATCTACATCATCCTCCCATCCTCCAATGACTCAAGAAAAACTACAAAAATGCTTTGGGATATTTTATGACCCAGCTTTTACTCTTTTGTTTCCATGACCATCCCTTCTCAGTCCTCTGGGATCACAATTCCTCTGGGATCCCTTATTTCATTAATAAGAATGAAATTTTGATCTTGGTTTCATCTATTCAATCCCAGTATAATAAATAGCATTATATGAGTGAAATGGTAATTAGAAAACACAGCTTAAAACTTAAACAAGAAAACTTAACAAAGGTTAAGTGTAAGGGGAATCTTTCAGTCTCTCTCATGCTCTTAGGGCTCAGGTTCTCCTCTATGGCTACATACCAAACAGCATTATGTTCCCAACAAGAAGGGAGTAATCTTGTCTGGGATGCAGGCTTGGAGCTCTTTTGGCTGCTGGGTGGGGAATGCAGTGGCTTGGCAGCACGGAGCCAGCACAGCAACAGTTTCAGCCTGAATCATCCTCCTGGGTTCTGTGAATATCAGCAAATTTAGCCCTTCAGCTCCCAAATTTGAAAAGATCTGTTTCAGCGGAAATAAACTCACAACAGAAGCACATGCAGGAATGGAAATAATATCAGGAGGGAAGAGAAGGGATTATGAGCAGGTAACACTGCCTGAGTGTGTGAGTGTCTCTATTATGCTTTTGCTTATATTTGCATCTCATATTGGCATTGAATACCATAATTATATCAAACCTGTGCAGGGCTCACATGAACGGCAAGACGTAGTCACTGAAATCAAGGGAATCCAAGTGCTCCTTAGCACTGCCTCCTGAGGGATATCCATGTCTACAAAGTAAACCGTAACAAAAGGCAGAAAATAGGGTCGCCCAGTCTTGGTGGACTGAGGAAGGGTGGACTTACATAGTAGCTTACACAGACAAAGGCTTTCCTTCTGTGCAGGGCAGCCACAAAGGCAGGATCCGTTCTGCATTGAGGTGTTAGTTAGGCAGTGGAAACTAATGGGAACACAAACTCCATCATGCTAGCACTACACAGCAAACACTGTGGAGAGTTCTCCTCTCCTTTCTTCATTGTTGTATTAAAACCATCAGTGTAACATGGGCAGGGGCCACACATGAAGAACAACCTGGAGCCATTGCTCCAGGCGCTCACACAGTTACTCACCTAGGCTGGCATGCTGCATTCTCTGGAAGGAAACAGGAGACCTGGACACCCAGGATATGGATAAGGCTGAGGTGGATAAGACAACTTCTTTGCCTCAGTCTTCACCGGCAAGGGCTCAAACCACACTGCCCAAGTCAAGGAAGGCAAAACCAGAAAAACAGGGGCTCTGCAAATGAAGAACTGCCCACAGTATGAGAAGATCAGGTTCCAGACCTCTTAAGGAACCTGAAGGTGCATAAGTCCATGGGACCTGATGAAATCCATCCATGGGTCCTGAGGGAGCTGGTGGATGAAGTTGCTACACCGCTTTCCATCTTATTTGAGAAATCGTGGCAGTCTGGTGAAGTTCCCACAGACTGGAAAAAGGGAAACATAACCCTGATATTCAAAAAAGGAAAAAAAAGAAGACCCAGGGAACTATAAGCCAGTCAGTCTCACCTCTGTGCTTGGCAAGATAATGGAGGAGATCCTCCTGGAATCTCTGCTAAGGCACATGGAAAATAAGGAGGTGATTGGAAACAGCAAACATGGCTTCACCAAGGGTAAATTGTGCCTGACAAATTTGGTGGCCTTTTACGATACTGCCACACACTTGGTGGACAAGGGCAGAGTAACAGATGTCATCTGCCTGGACTTGTGCAAAGCATTTGACACTGTCCTGCACGACATCCTGGTCTCAAAATTGGAAACTAATGGATTCGATGGATGGACCACTTGGTGGATAAGGAGCTGGCTGGATGGCCACACTCAAAGGGTTGTGGTCAATGGCTCAATGTCCAATTGGCAGCCCGTGATGAGTGGTGTTCCTCAGGGGTCCGTACTGGGACCAGTGTTGGTCAACATCTTTGTTGGAGACATGGACAGTGGGATAGAGTGCACCCTCAACAAGTTTGCCGATGACACCGAACTCAGTGGTGCAGTCGACACACTGGAGGGAAGGGATGCCATCCAGAGGGACCTGGACAGGCT
>VXAK01002918.1:9096-21075 GCA_013399435.1 Arenaria interpres | reverse complement strand
GAGGTGTCCCTGCCCATGGCAGGGGGGTTGGAACTAAATGATCTTTAAGGTCCCTTCCAACGCAAACCATTCTATGATTCTTTGATTCACGAAGCTACCAGCAGGAAACCAGTGCAGCAAACACTCCACCATAAGGAAAAGAGACCCCTTCCAGCTGCCAAGGCAGTATGGAAGCCATTTTGCATGTGATGGTAAATGCTGCAGAAGTACAGATCCCCTTGGGCCTGGAAAATTGCTATATGAAAGTTACACCTGTGTTTTTCTTCTTTAGCTATACAAGTGTAGGGTCTTCAAAATCTCCCTCAGTCATGCCTCCATGTGAGAAGGCTTTCCCAGGGACCACAGGCACCTTGTATTTACTGTGCTACAGACCTACTAATTCCTATACTACAGATGAATACCCATATGTTACCTTGTTTTTCAGGTCTTCTTATCTCTTATGAAGACTTTCAGCAGTTGTCATAAAAGTCTGGTCTTCTTCCTGGAAAAACAGATTTAATTTGTGGCTGTTTCCCTTCAGTTTGGAGTCCAAAGATAGGATCCTGTTAACAGCTGGAAAGAAATACTTAATCACCTTTCCTGTCTCTGACCAAATGGCTACTTGGTAAATAGTGGCAATGGAGGCAGTCTTGTGACAGAACATTGTTTTGAGGAGTCTTCAGGTCAAGAGTAACTGTGCAAACTAATGAAGAGAAAACTACTAACAAGATGAATTCAGAAAATAGGAATATATGGTCCTTTTTCTGCTTTTCACTGAGCTCCTGCTTTGGAATCTGTAGTGGGAATGTATTTCCAGAAAAACCTGGAAAGTTTATTTAGGTAGAATTTATGATATCTAGTTTACTATTTGGGATTTGTGAATATTTGTGTCCAATTTTCGTGGACAAACCAGTGTTTCTGACATACAGGATTCAGGCAGGCAATGTGTGTGGAGTGTCCCTATGGCCTGAAGTCCCTGTGGCTTGTTCTATGTGGAGAAAGTGTATGTGGTTTTGTATGCAAAATTCTGGCTAAAAAACCAGGAGCGCCTACCTCTCAGAAAGTATGTGCCTGGGTTGCTCTAATTCTCCTTTCTGGCTCTCAGCAGCCAGGGCAGATGGCAATGCTATTGGCATCTTTTCTCATTTTACATTCATTGGGGAAGGAACAGGAGGGAGCCAAGTGCTTGGGAGGACCAGTCCCTTCTCTCCGTCCATCCTCCCCATGGAAGTCCTTGATAATTCTGGGGAGAAGTGGGGACAGGGAAGATAAATTTTAGGGACCAGAGGAGCTTGATCCCATGAGACTTTGGAGGAGGACAAAGAGTATTGGGGACTTTGTATGATGCATATGGTGAGGTGGGAAGAACTTCCCTACAGGCATGTTTTTTGCTCGGAAAATAAGGATTATGGAGCTGTCGCATGGTCATTAAGAAAAGGTCAGTCTTAAAGCCTGTCGTATCATTAACCTAACAGGTAGGCTAAAAATTAAAAGGAGAGCATTTTGGGAGGAAGGAAAGGACTCTGTTTGTCCCTCAAGCTGTGCCTGTACACCACTAACAAGATACTGGTTCAAACCTAAATGTTTCCAGTTGTTACACTTTAACCACCATTTTAAAAAGCCATTTGCTCTTACAAGGCAAACAGCCCAAAAGAGAATTTTGTGACTGCCTGATGAATTTTCTATGTTGTCTTGGAAAAAAAATGAAAATCTGCAATTGCATATTTGTATTGAGAAAACCTTTGAGCACTGACAACTGTCAGAGTCTTCTGTTGAAAATCACTGGAGATTTCTTTTCCCTGTAAGTGGACTGGAAAAGACTCACTGATGTGACTTGTACAAAATGGACCAGTTAAGGAAGAAAAGTGAAACAGATGTCTTTGGGTTCTCCCTTGTTTTGGGCCACCAGAAGCCAGTTCTGAGTGACACTGGTTGCTTTGAAGTGGCTGCCTGCAGCTCCCGCCCGCCTTTGCCACGCTGCCTGCGTGATGATGTGGTGTGAAAGAAGCAAGAGGAATCCTCCCTGGCCCGAGGATAGGTCTGCTGATGGCCAAGAGAACTTGATGTTGGGCAGTGACAGAAATCTTCTAAAATGCACCCTAACATCTGGCCCATGTCATCTTTTTCTGGTTCAGCCGATGCCTTTTATCATGTGAAAATGCTAAAAACAGATCCAAAGCCTACATGTATAATTGAGGCTCTAGCTGTTGTTTCTTTTTTATTATTATTTGAGAAAACCTTTATAGCTCCCTTTAGATTTTTCTGCTCATGAATTATAAGTCTGCTCTTCAAAGTAGAGGAATGCAGCTTTCTGGCGCTGGGAGCTGTCATATCCCCTGTAGGAAGGTAGACAGTTTGACTGCTCCAAGCTGTGTAATTGCAACAGCCAAAGAAAGGATTCACTTCTTCCTTTCTAGGGCACACGATATGAAGAGACAGACAAGCTATCTTTACACTGTCCCTCGAAAACATATTTCCACACTGTCCTTTCCAGCTAATCCCGTTTCTCCATGCTCACTGAGCAAGGCTAGGAGCAGCACAGACCTTGCCCTGCTCACTGTCCTTCCTGCAGAGTACTTCATTGCCTCCAGAAATTCCAAGCTCTTGTAGATGTTACATGGGTCTACAACCACTTTCTCCAGGCCACTTGGAAGGGCAGGCTAAGTGGGAGTAGTGCGATCCTGGTCTCTAGCAATCCAGAAGCAGGCACAGGGTGGTAATAGGAGTATTTTGAGAGCAGAGCGCCATAGCTTTGCTAGGAGGAGGGATCATCCCAATGGAGGCTGCAGCTCCCTGAATGCTGGCAGTGTGCCCCCCTGGCCAGAGGCAGATGAACCAGTAGCAAAGCAGCTCATGGCTATGGAGGTCAGGAGAAGGGTGTTATAGGACCGTTGTGGGATGTAAACCCTTCCTGGGCTTTTTGGTTTTGGCTGCTTTCATCTCTAGGGGCAGGGTGCCCTGTCTATGTTTTCATAGCCTGTAATAACAGATGCTTTTTAATGAGTGCGTGGACAGACAGCCTATTGTCTGGGTTTGTGCCTCAGAACTGCAGTGTGGGAAGGGCTATTGGCACTTGCTTTTGTTTACTCTGTTTCTAAGGACATGTGGTCCTTAGAAGGATGGGGGCCTTTCTGTCTTTCAGGTATTTTTATGGGCCAGGCCTGAACATAACTTGCTTTTGTTATGTTTGTTTTTCTCGGAACAGCGCAACTCATGCCACCACCTGAGAAGGACCTCTGGCTACATTTAAACTGACCGAACTCTGAGGGTATCCAAAGGGCCCCAATAAACAAGGGTGGCCTATCTGAAAATATTTTCTGGTTGTGAACATTGCAATGTAGCCTGAGACTAGTTAGAAAGCCTGGCTTGTGTGTACATATTTTCTCTTCTTTTAGTGTCCCAGCGGGGCAGAGAGTCCCTGGAAGGCTATCAAGCATGGACTGGCTTTCAGAGCTTACTCCTTGCCAGCAGCTTCTCTGTGTGAGGCCAATAAAATTTGTTTGCACTTGACAACAATAGAGTATTTTTGCGCTTCACAGTGTGTCTCCTCAGGACTAACTGCTGTTTGGGAAGGCCCTTAGGTCTATCCCTCTCCTTCATCCCATGCAGGATGAAGACACCACCCTTTCATGCCCTGTCTCTAGAACATGGTGACTGCTATAAATGGTGGGGTGGGCTTACAGACTAGCTGGAGAGGAGCTGCTTCCAAAGCACAGGCCTGGGAGGGGTCAAAGGAAGGATAAAAGCTGGGAAAGTGGAATTTGGCTCTGAAGTCATGGGTGAAGGGTGTTCTTTGAAGAGGCATTGAGATGTGGTAGGAGTGTGGTGGGGCAGTTAGCTGTTCCTCCCACACCAGGCCACGCAGAGGCCTTCTACCTTCTGAAATTGTCAGCCCTGGGTTATCACCTCTTGTCTAGAGGGCAGTGTGGTCCCGGGAGCAGACTGAATGCCAGAACCCCAAGTGCCCAGGAGGCTGGGTGGCAGCATGCCCCAGGAGCTCTGCCCTCTTCTTGGTGCAGTGACGGGTGTTCCACCAGCCTGAGAGGGGTCAGGCACTAAGCACCGCAAAAGTTTTTCCTCTCCCTCTCTGTGGCCAACAGATCAGGGAAAATCCTTCTTTCTTTCTAGCCTTATGAGATAACTGTGGGAGCTAAAAAAAATGAGACAGGCTGGAAAGCAGGTCATGGGCTTGTGCATGGGACTGATAGGATGCAGCAAATGCAAAGGCGCAGAGCCTTCCTAAAGGGTGCCATAATGAGCTGAGACAGATGTTTTGCCTGGGACAACCCAAATTCTGGGCAGCCAGGTCTTGCTCATGGCAGTCTGAGGTGCCCTATGGATTTGTGAGAAAAGAAGCTCCTTCACCAAGATGTGACACCTTTGCCGGCATAGCAACCCAGGGAGCAGCTGGGCAGACCCCACCGTGAAGGAGAGACTAGCGATACAGCCATGGGACTGCTAACCTGAGAGCTTGCTGGCCATGGCTCTTCTCTCACACAGGGGCTTCAAAACCTAAGAAAAGCACCTCTCGTTGTGCTGTGTCAGTTCTAAAACCCTTATAAAAAGAAATACTGTTCCTGAGAAGGATAATTATTACAGGTCTTATGATCCAGAGAAGTTTTCTAATAACTCAGATCTACATTACCTAGATTATTTTGTAATGCTAAGAAAATGACAGCATCTCTATTTAAAAAATGGTCAGAGAGGGTTATATTTAATACAGTTGTGTAAAATACTACAGAGTATATTTTACTACTGTGCAATAAAAGAAATAAATAATGTGAACAGTTATATCTTCCTCAAGCTTAGCAGCAGAATCTTTTTTTAAATCTTAAGAGCTTGATTTGCCCAGTTCTTGTAAGGACCAACTAAACCTCATGATCTACACTTCAAAAAAGTGACTGATGATTTTGAGAATTTTCATTTAATGGTTTCCCTACTTGAAATATGTCAGAAGTACTTTATTTTTCAAATGGGTGGTGTTTGGTGGTTCTTTAAAAGCCAAATGGAAACATGTCAAGCAGACAGAGCAGCTTTTCCCATATAAACAGCTGACATAGAATATTGAGGCAAAGGCTGTTCTTACATATGCATTCACCTAGTAGTTTTAAAAAGTATAACTGATTGCAAAAGTTGCTTCATTGAGTTTTTAAACAGAAGAACATAAATTTTAGAGAAAAAAATTATTATTTTAGTTAAAAGGAAACTAAAATCAGATGCTTCCTAATCTGTACAATAGCATGGTGCGACCTTTCCATTATAGCTGTTTCACTTCCATACTAGATAATTTGTCCGGTCCGTTTGGTGAAAATTAGAAGCTTTAATTAAGTTTTCTGGTTCATTTATAATATGATGCTTTTTGTAAGATTTCAAATTGCTGACAACATAGAAAACCTGAAGGGGTAAAGAAGAAAAAGCAGTAGAAACCATCTTATGACTTGTGTTCTTCATTGTATAAACGACACATTTCTTTCAGGAAATAGTTCATGTACTTATTTAGTTTTAGAAAGGATTATTTGTCTGAAAGGGATACAGAACAGCTTTGGCTGCCTGTTGCTGATAAATCAACTTTTTCTGGACGTTGACTGACTCCTTTGGAGCTTTGAAATGTGTTTGCTTAGCTGAACAAGATAATGAAAAGCAACCAGTCTGGCCATTAATTATATCATTAGTCATATTTAAGTCAGCATTTACCACACCACAGTGCTGTACGTGCCAATTAGCTCTTGCTCCTGTTGCATGCAGGAGCTCTGTATACTGGCACTGAAGTCACTTAGATGGTTCCCATGAAGCAAACATGCAAGATTCCGTCTTCGACCGGGGGCAAAACTGAAGTCTTGCTGTTTATTTCAGGCAGTCACAGCAAAGGCTGAACAAAGCAGAGGAAGATAATATCAATTAGCAGTTGAGGCCTGCACACAAAATATTTTTATGCTAGGGTTTTAGTGCAATGCTCTCTGTATAACTACCATGATTCACTCCATTCTTTAATACAGTTAAACAATGGGTGTTCCTTAACAAGGGCCGTTCTTATACACGCTATTTTATGCATCTTGGTAAGCACAGGCAGCGTTCATTCTTGACAGCTATAGATCAAATTACAAGCAAGCCACAGAGAATTATGTTTCTGCAGAGGGAACCCTTAGTCCCCCGCTGGGCTCCTGTGAAAGAGGTGGCCAAAAGCCAGCTAACTTCGCTCCCCAACTGCAAGGAGCCAGGCTGCATTACACTGCTGGCAACGCTCAGCATCCCCGAGGAGGTTTTTCTGAGCAGAGTCCAAGAGCAGCCACCACCCAGGGCTGCAGGGTCTGGTCTGCAGCTGGGGGAAGCTTGCGCTGCAACTCGTGGCTGGGGTGGTGGCCGGGAGAAGACCCGGCCGGGGGAGCTGGAGTCTTGCCTCTTCCAGCCACCAACGCTGCTCCTGTGGGACGTGTCAGTGTTGGTGCCACCATAGCCGTGCTTGTCTGCTCACAATTGTCCACACAGGCTGGGGGAACAGTTGGCACAGGTGCTGCCTATGGCCTTGTCCTCATGATTACACCACGAGCGACACTGGCCTGCTCAGGGTGCAAGACTTTCTCGTCTTGCTCTCTTCCATCCACCTCTGCCGTGGAGCGTGTGGGCTGATGTCAGAGTATATCCCTGACAGCTCATTCTTCCACAGGAGGAGAGTAACTTACGCGGCAAAAATTTCCTTCACACAGGTAGAGCCATGCCGTCACCGTGGACTGTATAACTCATCTGGTAAAACTGGCAACCCAGTGGAACAGCATACGGAGCAAATCTATAAATAAAGCCTTTATTATGTACAAATGATGAAGAGATTGTAGTATTATATAAGGCCATGACTTAAATGGGGATGAGGATGCCTTTACTAATTTCTATTCTGACAGTTGCCATTTACAATTACCATTTCCATTGTTCGTCAAAACATTTGCAGCCATGTTTAATATTAGTTTTCAAAGTTGCAGCTGATGTTGATTTGTGCTCTATGCCAATACTCATCTCCTGCAAGACATATGGGGAGACATATATATATACACACTGTAAAACTGGTATTTCTTTAAAGGCCTGGTGGAAGATTTCAAATTCTAGTAATGAGCTCGGCAAGGTTGCCCTTTAAAAGATTCATGAGTGACCAGGGAGGACTTTTGTGGGTCTTTTTTTTTTTGATTTCTTAACAAAGTGCCCAAGATGGCTTCAGCTCTATTAAAAATCCATCCTAATGACTGTTTAGGTAGAGTTCAGTGCCAACTTTCATTGTAGCTTCAACTTAGCACCTCTCATTAATTTTTTACATTCTTCTGGGACTGAGGATTTCCATATTTGATTTTACTCTTGGATTATGTCAGAAAAGTTTGAATAAAATTGTTTCAGCTAAATGAATGTGAAAAAAAAAATCTTCCATATGTTGTTATCGAAATCTTCTGCATCTGTTTAAGTCAAAAATGGCAAGCCAGAAATTTTTATGTTGGCTTACGATATAGCTTCTTCAAGAAAACACTCTCAGGTTAAAGAAAATTGGTGAAGTAGCTTTAAATCAACTTGTCATTTTTCTGCATACTATGTAGACCTCTTTCATTTTTCTCCTCTCCCCTTTTCTTAATTTAATTTTAAACCCTTGTTTAAAATGAGTTTGCCAGGGATTCATTTACTAAGAATATCTTTAATGACATCTCAGTTATGGATACATTTGTCAAGAACCCCAGCTGTTAAGGGCAATTGACTTGAAAAAGCCAGACTGGATGCCATTGCTTCAGTATATGAGGGAAGAAAAGATTTAGAGTGTACTGTCAGCTCTCTTTCCCAGTTCATACCAGTTTAAGTGTCAGACCTGATGACCTTACTTAAGTCAGTACAATGACATAATTTTGCATGTGTACAGTCAGACTTTTTCCTGCCCTTTTTATCTAAAAGACAGAAATAATATACAAAACCTAGGCTAAATAGAAAAGTTGAAAAATACCCACTTAAGAGTTAGAAAGCACAAAGGCTGAGGTTGCTACAACAGTGCAAAGACTTCACACCCTCTTTATATTCTTATAAAGCTTACAACCCACTTTGACAAAAGCCCCTATTTAGAAAAAGAATAAACCTTTAAACTCAAGTACTTAAATCCAGGAAAAAGTAAGATTTAAGGTAGCTCATTCTCTGGTCCACTAAATATCTAATAATTTGAAGCCCAATGGGATGGCCTCAGCGAGAGAGATATTAAATTCTCCCTTTCCTACTCCTTCTCTCCTGCAAGAGTGAACACATTGGGGAGGGGGGTGAGGACTTTTCTTGAGATGAGTATTCAAATCTCTTCAGCCAGGCATGCAAGCTTGCCAGCAGTTCCCAAGAGCGCTCTAACTCTCAGCTATTGTAAGAATACATAAAAACACATGTAGAAAGTCCCCCACATCCTTCCTTTCCCCTCTTTGCTGTGTTTCCCACTGGCTAAACAGGGCAACTGGGAGCAGGGCATTGGAAATGTCTTTCCCAGGTAGCTAACTTTCTCCAGACATTAGAAAAGGGAGCTTAGACATCAAATCCATGTGTGAAGTCAATGAGTTATGTTATTCCCCCTTATATAGGAAGAACTACAGTGCAGAACAATTAAAAACTAAATTTCTAAGCAGTCCACGACTTCTGCATTCCTCATTCTCATGTAGAAAACCTTAAATACCAAAGGATGGACTGTTCCTATTTTGTTAGGCTAGACTGGTAAATATTCAGACAATCTGAAAAAAATCCCACAAAATACATCTAAAATATTGGACTAATCATTTGGCCACAGTCATATGGCAAACCCGTGGCAGAGACAGTGGCAGAGTACATTTCCCTGGAACTCCAGTTCAGCGCTTTGAGCACACAACAGTCCTTTCTCTTCTTCATTCCTACTTTGCTACCTGAATTATATGGATGTAAGATGTAAGAGATGTCAACCTCATTCTGTTCTGTTTTGAGGAACAGTGCATTACTGTTTTATTTGCTGATCTACTGCAAAAATAACCATGTCTCAGATGGTTACAGGCACAGGAGGTGTAGGTACTACTGAAACCCATGTGCTTGCTGAGGCAGGCACATTACAAAAATCCTTCATGTCTAGGATGACATTATTAAAGTTTCTATGAAAACTGTGTTTGTTAAAAGACGCCAAGTTAAGTTTTCATGCCTAACTTTATTTTTTGACAGTTTCTCAACCTTGGCTTTGTACTTTGTTTGCGTTTCCTTGTTTTAAGAGGAAACAGGGCTCTTAACAGATATCTGAAAGTCACATTCTTGCATGTTGTTTTAGGGGATAAATGAGAAATTTTGATACTTTAAGAAGAAAGAAAGAGGAAAAAATGTTTGTTCGTAAGTGCTCAGACTGACAGTAGCCTGAGATCAGGAAATCTCAGTCTCCACCTTGATCACATTGTGGTGATTACTGCTCATGGAGCGATGGGGAAATCCACCACACTCCCTGTTGGCACTTGGGTGATTAATGAGACGACATGCACAGAAGCAGGTGGCTGAATTTCCCTTGAAATAAGACCAGTTACATTCACAGAAGGGTGTTAAAACGTACACTAGAAGAAAACATCAAATGGAGTAGTGTGTCTTGGGTAGACAAAATATTTAAGGACTGAAATGATGATGGAGCACTTAACACAACGTTCCCTGAAACCCACAGTCTGTTCAAATGTGGTCAGTACAGTGAGGTAAACAAGATTATCACTGCGTTGTTTGTAGACTGTCTCTCTATGTATATATGTATATATATACACACTACATTATAGTGTGTGTATGTATATATATAAAAAAGAGGTTATAGACTGAAAAGGTGGATCTGGTTTTAGCAGCTGAAGATCAGTGCAGAAGGAAGCACTCGGTGAAGAATGATGAGCTTCTCTCTGCTGAAAAATTTTCTTTTCTGATTAATCTGCTGCTGGTCAGTATGCTACAGATGTGTTTGTCATTGTGTACAGTTGCACTGTACAACACTATTTAGATATATAATATATTGCTGCAGGTCTATCACAGATTATAATAAATAGCTATGCTCGTAAATATGTAAATTGCTATATTTGGCAGTTAGTCTTTGTACCTTTGGTCACCACAGACACTTAATTCTAAGTGTTTTAATGCCAAATGGTAAAAGACTGGGATGCTCTTACGGGTAAACCAGTTCCTCTTCATGAAAACAGAATGGCAATACTTTAGTGCTGTTTTGTTTGCAATGCTTTTTCTATACAGGCTGTACATTTTAATGGAGATCTCATTTTTTGTTGTGAGTGTATAATACCAAACTCAATAGAGTCCACCCTTTAGACTGAATAGTTAACATGTAATGGAATATTATATTATTATTTTATAAAATAAATGTTAAAAACCATTGATTTATTTCCAAAATCTGTTTCTGCTTAGCGACCTGACTGATAACTGCATTAAGAATAATATGTGGCTCTGTTAGTGGCTGTGTATTTTTATTTAGTTGGATGTTTATACATATGTATCTCATGAGGTAAATTCTGGACAACTGTTATTGTACCCTCCCTTTCCTGTACACCAGCTTAACTTTTACTGAAACACAAGACAAAATTTTCCCTGCTCTCTCAAAACCTTTTGGAAATCACTACATTGAACAAAACCAAAGATATATAGGTAGGGAAGGGGTCTTGAGATATACTTTTGACCACCACTGGCATTAAGGTAAGATAAAGACAGACTGCCCCTTTCAGATTATCTGTTCTAACCTCAAACCGTCACAGGAAAGGTCTTCCACAGCTTTCCTGTTGTGCAATATGTTAGACCATTGAATTATGCTTGTAGTTAGAAATCCTTTCCTAAAACTTAAGCAATATCCTCTTTCTTATAAACTATACTAATTATTTTTGATCCCACCTCCAGCTGACACAGAGAACAACTGATTTCTCTTTATTATAACCTTTCAGGTATTGAAATAAAAAAACAACAAAATAAACTTCTGGCCCTCCAAACCTCTTGTTACCTGGAGTACACAACCCTTTTTTTTTTCTTTTTTTAATTTGTAAAGCCTGTGCATTCCTTTCCTGCGTAATTTCCATATTCCCTAAGATTGCTCTTAAACTGTATTTTTCTTATGTTCAAGGGTGTTCAAAGCAATGTTGTTGAGTCCTTGCCTCTACACTCTTAGGAAGAGGACTAATGCTTGAATGATGCTGCCTGTGAGCGACCTTGACCCCAGGCTTCTTTCATGTTGCCTGGGTAGTCTCCATTTTCTGTTTCTGAACTGGATTTCTTCTCTTTCTTGAAGCACAGCCCTTTGCTGAACTTCTGCTTGATTTTTGGATCATGTCTCCAGTTTATTACCATGTAGAAATCTGAGTTCCCTTTCATGTGTACTTCCAGTCCTCCCAGTATGGCAGCAAACCATTGACTGTTATACCTTAAGGTTATTTTTTTCAGCTGACTTTGCTCAGCACCTGTTTTCCTAGTTCTTATTTCCCTGGCTGTGTTTATGAGAATATTGCACAGGACAGCATCAAAAATATTAGTCAAGATCCATCACAGTTCCTGACTCTCACTGAACTACTAGGCTGGGTATACTGTCAAAAGTGAAAATTACATTGACTTGACATGTTTTATTCTTGTGAAGCTTATCTTGAACATTTTTTACCATTTTATTCCCCTATAAATGCATTTTCTCTAGTGTATTTTCAGTTGTATTAGTTGGCTGCTTTGTCTGTAATTTCCCTAGTCCTCGTGTCAGTGTTGTGGTTCCACATAACACCCAAATCCCTCTGTCCTTTTGACAGTCCTTCCCTTTTCTTTTTTTTTTCCAACTCCCCAAACATTTCTCACTCCTCTTTTTTCCCCAGGTACGGTTTGTGAAACCATACCTAAAAACAATATTGCATTTGCCTGTCTCTTGTTCCACAGACTATCCCATTTCTTTTTGTTGTCAAAAGCTCTCACTAATGGCTCAGAAATTGTTCGGCCAGTTTCCTAATGCTGTGTGAAATTCCTTGGCTACTACTTTTTTTTTTTTTTTTT
>VXAK01002917.1:2313-18374 GCA_013399435.1 Arenaria interpres | reverse complement strand
TGTTACAGCCCTCAGGCATCTGGAGAGTTGCCAGTACAATATTCGATCTGTTATTGTTCAAAACTTACTTAGAGACCCCCTAAACCAGAACAGAACAATTGTAAAGTATACACAGAAACATACACATAGTTACACATTTGTGAAGCTGGGAGTCAATATTCTAGTATTTCAGTGTGTAATGCCATTTTGGGAAATATTTGGTTCCAGAGGTTTGTAGTCTTCGGCTATAATTTGGGACCAATTGAATCAAAGGGCATAGCTATACAAGCCCACGTTGTTTACCAGCTAGCTAAGGTATGAACTTAAAATTTATCTGTTTCATGGTATGCATAAAAAATACCCTATTTTCACAATGAGATACATTGTGCCGCTTTCATGGCTTTTTCATGAACTATTACCTTTTTTCTTATATTTGAAATCACATAGCTAGTAACTTTTCTTATAGTATTTCAGTTACCTTGGATCACAGCTTTTATATTAATTTTTTTGTACCTTGCATGCAACTTGAGATACTGATTTTGCAATGTTAAAATATTAGCCAAAATGCAGAGATAGTAAAAGAAACTAAGAGACTTGTTGTCACTCCTATATATCAAAGTCCCTTTCACTCGTTCAGATGATTTTATATCTTGGCTGGTAATGGGGATTTTTTGTTTGCTTACTTGTCTCTTTTTAATGATCATTGACATGAGAACTTTAATTGGCATTTCCTAGAACCACAGGCAAATAATGAGAAGATGTTGCTGAGGAAGAGGACTGAGAACGCAGACTAAAGAACTGCTTGGCTTTCTATAAGGCTCTGGAGAGCAAGAATCAACACTACTAAGAAGGAATAGTCATAATTCCATGAAATACCTCCTGAAAATAGCTATGTTTCTCACCCTTGCACAAAATCAGCTAGCCCAGATCATCCCTCAGATCTACATTTTGGATCTGTCTCTCTCCTCTTCACCTCTGCTTTCTGTCAGTACTAGCCAGGACCTGATCTGTTGTCCTCAGGGCAACAATGCTCAACTTTGTATTTTATTGCAGCCTTAAGCAGGCTGCTGAGGACCATATAATTACAAGGTCAATCCCTCTACAGATAAGATAAGTGTGAGGAAAATGTCAAGATTTAAACTGTCATCATATGGCATACGCGAAGAATAAATTCCGTAGAATGAAAGATTATTACGCATTCAAATATGATTCTGTTCAGTCTCTGACTATCCACTTCTTGTATTTCCCCAATACGATCTGCAGCAGTGGGTTTTACTACCTGTATAAAAACTACCAATTTCAAATATTAAAATTAAAGATAATACAGCATTTCTATTACAAGGAGTTAGCAAAAATCCCAGCCAAATTCCAGTCCCAATGCTTGCTCTGCATTTTAGACCATCCCATAGTGATTATATCACAAGGTGTGTTCATGCCTAAGTTAGGAATTTTCCTCATGGCCACCAAAACAGCAAAAAAAAAAAAAAAAAAAAAAGGATTGAAAAAAAAAAAGGAAAAAAAAAAAAAAAAAAAAAAAAAAAGGATTGAATTAAAACAAGGAGAAATAAAACCCAAATGAAAAATTTGTTCTAGCACATCAAATTTCATTAAATGTCTTCCTCTATTTTTTTTTTCCATGAGGAGTTACTGGAAACTATCAAAGTGAAGTAGCCTTCAAAGAATAAAAGATTGCTAAAAAAAGTGCCGTTAACCTGTTTTTTCTTCCAACCATTATCAGCTTCTGCAAAGAGTATCAAAGCTCCTTAAAGGTAACCATAGCACTGTCAGATGGCTGCTCTGAAAAGTATTGCTAGACCTCCCTGTCTTGCATTCACACCATATGATAATGATTGTCTGGATCAGAACTAGCTCTGATTCAGAAAGAATTGCTACAGCAGCATCATATGGAAAAGAACTCTGTTTAAAGTTCAAAGTTATTACCTGAATTAATGAGCAGAGGCTTGTTTCTGATGTGTCATTTGAGCTACTTGATAAATGAACAATGAAAAAAGATATTTTTTTTTTCAGGTAGGCCAATTAAATGTACAGTTATTGGATACATTTATTGCTCTATATAGGACAAGTATTTAGCCATGTATCCTGGCTCACAACCTACTGAAGGACCAGAAGAACTTGGTTTTATGTATTTGGTTCCAAGCAATCTCAGCTTTGCAGACAATTATTACAGTTATACCAATGCAGCATAATAAAGCAAAATTATTACAAGACAGTAATATACACTGACAAATATGAGAGTAGTTTGAGCATGTCACGTTTATCATTCATAATAATTTTGCCTCTAAATGGACACATTCTGTAATACGATGTGTACTATACCCTTTCTCCTCTTCTTACTGATCAAAAATAATGCTATGAATAGTAATGCTTTATTATAGGCTCACTAATGAGTTGCAATGGATGGAAAAATCAAGGAGATCTACTTATTTTACTTGCTGGAAAAAATGAGTTAGTTTCAAGAGGTAATACTGATATTTAATTTTGAAATAAATATTTTTAAAAAGAAACTAAAACCACAATCACTTTTTAAAATAGCCATTTTCCAACTTATTTATAAATACATGGAGACACAGTCAATCCTACTACTTAATTTCCAGGGTCTGAGTGCAGGAATATCATCTCGAAAATAATGGCAAAAGTCTGTTTTATGGTAAAGTTGATATGATCTGTTCATATGATAAAGAAGCTTTTGGGACTGAGAGATTATACCACACTATATCAAATTAGGTCAGTAAAATGAATCCAGATGGCAGAAGAAGAGGAAATGATTGAAGGTTTTGAAGTGCAACGTCATATAAAAGTGTCATGGAAGCTCAGCAAGTACATAAATGCCATTGAGGATGGCAACATTTGCTACTTAGATGACAGGAAAAAAAAATATTAGCATAATTTAACTACGTATCGAAGCTAATTGCATGCCATCTGGAGAACAGAATGATGTGAAGAAAGGAACAAAGGAAAGAGTTAAAACCAATGCAAAATTCAAGACTGTTTCTGAAAGAAGGTTCACAAATGATGACAAGAAGAAGTAGAAGTAGCAATGACAAATTGGTTGATGTCACAGAAAGGAAAATTCAAGGATAAACCATAATATTAGACAGCTGCAGAGTAAGAAAATACAAGCAGCTTTTACTAGTCAACACATTCTGCAGAGCATAACTGTATCCCTACTACTGATGCTTTACTCAGCCTCCTCTTAAACTTTAGCAACAATAAACTCAATCCCCTTTTGTGACTATGTTTTCCCACCTCTATTCCTGTCAGTTTCTCTTAAATATTTTTCTTCTCTAAACTTAAAGATTATGTGAGATTCTGAATAAAGGATGGCAGGTACATAACTTTTAAAAAGCACATGCTTAAGTGGATGTTGGGCACCCACCCCCCCCACCTCGCTTCTCTGCCAAAAGAAACCCTGTGATCCTGTAAACTCCTCATCAGTGGCCACTTAGCCATGGAAGTGCCTGGACTTTTTAGATCATCTTATGTTTTTCACTTCAAAGTTTCCTAGAACCTGTAACTATGCTTCTGAGCATATGCCAAACTGCCACAACCTTGGTAGGGTTGAGTAGCTCCAGGACTGACCTCTATATAAATCCATTCAATTTGCATTTATTTCAAGCTGAACCTGTACCATTACACTGGAAAGAAATCAACACAGCCGAGTTCAAGAGAGATTCTGCATCCTGGTGGACATTTCTCTATTCAGTAACTCTTACTCGAACAGTTCAGTTCCTCATTTGATACCTTGGTTGATTTCTATATAAGAAAAAAAAAGACCAGAGATGACAATTTTCACCAGAAAAAAATTAAGTCAAGCCCGCCATTAATCATTAGATTATTTTATTATTTTTGTAACTGAGATGGCTGCAGAATTAGGACATTTCTTTTTTCAAAAATAAAGTAATAAATTCTGTTCAGCTTTCTGAAAGGACATTTGTAATAGCTAGCCTGACTAGAGGGAGAAGTTTTCCTTCACCTCTGAAGAAGGATTTAGCAAAGATTTTTTCCTTTGTATTTCCTTTTGTTTAGTTCTAGATGTGCAAATGAAAACTTTCAATTGCTCAGTGTGTTGACTGCTTTGCATTCCACTGTATTTCACTTAGTCTTTCATAGCCCATATGGGAACCAATTTGTTCCACACAGTATTCCTAATACCCACATACAATTCCAGATCTTAAGCTTCTGATCTTAACTTCTCAGTGTTAGAACAGTGTCTTATCACATTTGATGAAGATGAATGATTGTCACTATAGATGCCTGGAAAGTCCTCAATAGCAGTGAACAACGGGACTACATATAATAATATGCAATTTTTTTCCACATGAACTATGGCATCTATTACCCTTTGTTGGTTCACTAAGAAACCAAACTTCTGACTGTGGAGAAGTAAAATTTAAGGATAGAGAAAAGGCTTATACTGGTTCTACAATCACTGAAAAGATTGGGAGAATTGCATTTGGCAGCAAAAACTAATCTTTCCCTCTGGAGCAGACTGGTGTGAATGAAACCCATTAGGCAACTGGCAAAAAAGTAAACTGTAGAGATTAATATTCCATGCTCCCAATGCTGGCACCTAATCAAGCTGTAAGTTTCCATAATTTATGCTTGGCAAATGTACACTTCTTTCTTTGAAAGTCCCTTTGAAATATTGGACATTTCAGAGGAAGGCCAAAAATATTTGTTAGGATGGAAAGAGTGAATCAATCAAGCAGAAACATAAAGAGAGTAGCAAGCAACAAAATAAGATGCAAAGCGCCATTGACTTTGGCTACTTCTGCAGTGAAGTAAGTATGATCTTCTTGTGGTTTCGGCCAAATCAGCCAATGACTGACGACAGATGCTCTCCCCCCACTTCTTGTTCCAAGAAGAGGGGGAGACTTAAAAAGATTTACATATGTTTGAAATGTACATACGCCAACTGGATGCTTAAGAGCTTGAAGACATTTATATGCAGCTAATTAAATAATACTTTGTGTGCATCTAGGTGATGCTGGTTGAGCTTTTCCATTCTATCTATTTCATCTTTGATCAATGCCAGGGCCTACCTAAGAGCTTCTATCGACTGCGCTGTTCTGACATGGTGCTCTGGTGTGGATTGTAAAGTCCCCAGTGTAGCAGGGTCTGTGAGTATCCATGTGGTTATTCTATTTGGTTACAGTGAAAGCAACACACTGTTCTTTGTTTTTGCAGGGAATAGTTCTAAAGGTGTTTTCATTTGCTGATGCTTTTTAGAAGTACCAGAATTGCTTTGCTGATACATAGAATTAACTTCAGTTCATTGAAGCTCATCCTTTATTGATTAGCTTCTCTATACAACACCTGAAAACTTTTGCATAATGTGAGATAGCTGACCTAGTTTTCAGATGCACAAATCCACTCCTGACCACTAACATCTGCATTTGAGTATGCACTGAGGCTGCTACAATTTGACAGCAATCTTGGGATCTGCAGTAGCACTAATGGATTTTTCAAAATGGATACCGAAGGTAAAAAGTTTTGATTTATATATGTAAAAGTAAATTAATATACACTGACAAATTATCCCTTTCTCTTCACAAAGCTGATGGCATATTTGGATGAATATGTTCACCTTCAAATGCTAGTTAATATAACATCAACAGTAACATCATAGGAAAGGATCTTTCAGAGATGTTATGTTTCCTGAAGTTGGTGGCAAAATTCCAGTCGATTTCAGTACAGTTACATTAACTCTTGGTCTTTATGGGGGAAAAAAAAAAATCAAATTTCTGATCTAAAAATCTCACAGCAGCAGAATCCAAAGTCCTTGTGTTAGTTACTTGGTCTTTTTGTACAGCAGAGAAGAATATTTCAAGCAGTGGGTAGAGAGTCAGCTACAGTTGTTACATTAAGCACAGAGCTGCCTTCCACTTAGAAACATGGAAAAACAGGGAATAACTCAAATTCCACCTTTTTCTAAGCTTCTTTTTTCTAAGGCCACTGTAAGCTGCAGGGTGACAACACCATCACCATTTTCCATTGAAAGCCCAAAACTTCATCTTTTCCAAACTTCAAAAGAGAGAGCATGACTCGCTAATCTAGTGTGTAACTCTTCCCATAAAAGTGGTAGTATTCCTTTAGTTTCCAAAATTTCTTATCATATCTCTCTCAACAGATGAATCAATTGACATGAATCTGATTGGACTATATACCTATACATTTTTACCTAAAAGAAACAAAAAAAAATTAAACCTTCATTTTCTTTTTTTTCATTTTTTTCCCCAATCAAATTGCAAGCAAAAAGAATACTCAAGCTTTAAGTACCTCTTTAGCATGAATTTTTCATGTCATGATTTGGATTTTGGATCAAAAATGGTAAGGACTTGAAAATGGAAATCTTTGACCAAAAACCAGGCTACTATCTACCCTTCACACATTCTATTTTCAAAAAAACCCCACATCTAGCTAGTACATTTTAACAAAATAGTGTATTCTAGCAAAGCCATATTTCCCCAAAAACATGCATCTGGGACTCTGATAGACAGATATATCCCAAATATTGAAAACCTACTTTTTTTTTCCTTATTTATGAAAGCAGAAGATAAGCTGATAATCTATTTTCCATCAACTCTTACTTCTTTCAGTCTTTCCGTCAAGACAAAGATAACTCTTATCTATTTTTTTTCTATTGTACACCTAAGGGTAAAATATCTACCATGAGTCTATCTTTCTCTCAGTGACTGATACTGAGTTTATAGCAGTGTGGTTCAGTGCATATTTAGATTTAATCTGTCTACTATTGGCTTACTATAAACACACCATAGTTATAAACATAAAACAGCTACCTTTTGGGACTGATTTATCTCCATAATTTACAAGAAACAGTATTTACTGCTCAAAGTCAAATTAATACAAAAAGGCGTATCATGTAGATGATCTTCAGAGGTCCTATCCAATCTTAATGATTGTATAAATTTTGTTTCTCAAATTATTTTTCTCCAATAGAGAACTTCACAACTGTGCAGTACTGGTATTTAGTCTAGAAGAGTAGAAAAATTTTTGATTTAAAAGTTTATATAAACATGGAAGATTAATATTTGTGATTGTGCTTGACAGTCAAGTAAGACCAAAAAGACAAAAGAAAGCAAAAAGTGAAAGAAAAGAAGACAGAAAAGGAGAGGAGAAAGAAAAGGAAAAGCAGTGACTGAACATTATAATCCGTTATTTCAAAAACAGATCAAAAACCTTTCATTGAATGGCTATATTTTGGAATGAAATCCCACTTCCGCCCAATTCTTAGCTTCGGTTAAAAATAAATAATTTTTAAGGTGAGGTGTTGGACATATATGCTTGAACGAACAAGGAATGATGAGTTATTAAAAAGACAGTCACAAGGTACCAACACTTTAGCCATACCATTTTATGCTACAAAAAGGTAAAATAAACATGCAGAGATTATAGATAAGGACAGTCCTAAAGAACTCTTTGATGAAAGAGCAATGAGTAAAGAGATAGTTAAAGAGACAGAAGGGCTATATGATGAACAAAATAAAAGAGAAAAAAAGCTTATATAACTTATTTGAATGCTAAATCATGCAAGCAGAAAATTGTAAAAGGAAACAGGTCTCTGCACATATTAACTTAGAGTACATTGCTGAACATTCATGAACAGCTCTAAAGGAACAAGATTTTCATAATCATTTAAGGTTACTGAAACAGCAAGGCCTTAAAAGGATACTACTCAGCACAGTCTCTATCATAACATTTCTTTTATCAAAGTTATCACATTACCTTTATTCTCTTCTGACAGTGTTCCTATGCATTGTTTTTCCTTAGGATGCTATTTCTTTTACTCCTTTTGAGGATCAAAGAACTTAGAATTTAAATGTTAGATCAAGCAATATAGTCCTTCCCGCTGCCAGGAAGGGTTACGCCACACAATATACATATGCCCTCAGACATGAGCTTGCAAGACAGCACTTGTTAGCTGAGAAAAAAAATAAATTGTAAGACCATGACAAATGTCTCTTCAGAAGAGCTCGAGAAGCAGAAACTCCACATGGTTTCATACACTATGACACTATAGGCATTCTTTAAAAATTACTTTTATCTATCAGAAAAGGAATATAAATCTCTGAATTTTTATTTCCTAGATTATTCAGAGACACAATAGAAAACAGGAGGCACAGTGAATATGAAACATCTTTCTGACCTTTCCTGAGTTCTACCTGCAAAGAATAGGGCCTCACGTTTCTCAAGACAATATGATGCAGTGCCTAAGAACAGATGCTGAAATACTGTTATCGTTACTGTTATTTACTTTCCTGTTGAAAGGCAGAGCTTGCTGATGTTGCTGGCACTGGCAGAATACATGAATTTCAAACAAAAATATATGATTTTAAATTATGCTTGCATTACCTGAATTTTGTATGTGGCTGCTGTTTAAAATGGTTCTTCTAGCCACACTGTACTATCTTAGTTGCCACAGAGAGAGCTGAAATATTTCACCTTATGGACGGAAAATTCCAACCACTCAAAACTAGCTTTTGTAACTTAGGAATGCATTCTACATATATTATGTTTGAGCACATATATACCTATGAATTTCTCCCTGACAAAGAGAAACTGATTAAATAGATTTCAGTTTTTTATTTTAAAACACTAAGAAACAGAAAATTAAATTTTCTAAATTCTGAATTTCTAATTTCTTAAATGTGCTAAATAAAATTGAAAGATAGGCTCCTTTCTGACTGAATTTTTTGTGATTTTTGAGCTGCAGACTACCTTGGCTATCTTTTTATGATAAAAAAATGCTCACAAATGCTCATTTGCTCCCAAAAACGCCAAGAATGTGCTCTAACTCTGTAAACACAGTTGCCCTGGAATCTGCAGACCACAAAAGATAACACTGCTGATAGACTTCTATATTTTCAGGGGTTATACTTGAGTTCATTGTGTGCGCTGGCTAGAAAACAACTTTTTTACAGTAATTTCAGTCAATATCAGGTAACAGTGTGTATCTCTACCAATATTTTAGGATTTTTTTCTATAGCCCTGGAAAACTTTAGATGGATAATAATTAACATAGCCTATGCACATGAAGCAATAAGTCTCTTATTCTTTTCAAAATTATTCAGTTTAAGTTGATAAAATAAAAATCTGCATGCCACTCTAAAAAGATAAAAGCTATGAAATGCCATTCACCAGCCAGAAGATATTTCATCTTCATGCATAAACACTCACTGGGCATGAAGTCCAGTCATCCGTCACAATAAATGTATTCAAACATTTTATAATGGCAGAGGATAGGTTAGGAAGTGGGTTTTTCAATAGGAAAATATGGGTATGATAACTAACATCACTAACAGTACAAGTTCAATATAACAAAACTATGAAAACTAACAGAATTAAGACTTAATTGCTAATGCAAGCAATGACATCTTTTATAATGCAGTATACTCCTATATTTCTTTTTGAGGGATATCATGCCAACGTTTCACCCATAGTTCTACTGCAAGGTTTAATTAGTTACTGTTCTGAGCAAAGCTGGCAAAGGGAATTCTAGACTTAATTTACCACTTTAAATAACTGAGTGAATTCAACACATTGGCCAACTTATTAGCAAAACTTCTGTCCTATAACTGACACACACTGCATGTGCAATTAAATCTAGTATGAAATAATCAAAGTCTCATGGTGTGCCAGATTTAAAGTTTTAAATCCCCTTCTTTAATACTATATATTAACAAAGTGCAAATAAACATACAACAACAAAATCACAGTTTTAATGGACTGCATCAAGACCTTTCTAAAAGAAAAGGAACAGCCCATTAGCAATTAGTTTGTAATTGCATGTCTCCATGTCATCTTAATGAGAGCAGATAATAATTTTTTGTTCTGCCTATTAGTTTCTCAGCATGATTGATTTTGGTTTATAGTACTTCAACATAACTTAGTACTACCTCCTTCAGATTGCTTATAATTTAGTTCTTTAATTACAGTACATTGCTACTTGCTGGAACAATCTCAAGAGAACTAATCATCATACTATAGTCATATCACTTTAAAGTACACATTGAAAGTATGCTGTGATTTTTCTGGTATTTTGTTGAATATTACAACAGTTCCCAATAAATAAATAACAACAGAGAATAATAACTGTTAAGTGCTACTAAAGATAGATGGTTTAATTATGACTGAACTTTTACTTGCTTTTGGTTTGCTCACATACTATACACTGTAGAACAGTCAGGTTGCCTTTAAAAATGAAGCTATAGAAAGCTGTGGGTAAGTAAAGAATTCTCTAAAGAATTAGAAGTTTCTAGAGACAATTAAGTCAAGGAACATGGTTTCAAACTTGACTTAAATTTTAGATCTAGAAACAGTAAAGGTGATAGGGGGTGAATATAGATAAGGATTCTGGCAACCAAATTTTTTGTTTAATAAAATTAACCTGGCAGATTAACACTACTCCCTTATGAGAGACCACCCCTCCTACATATTTGTGTACTTAGTTGGAGCTCCACCAAATACCGTTTACCAGAAAGTTCTACATTTTATCTTTGTTCAGCAATGAGTGTACTGTATAATATTACAGTATATAATATAATATTACAGGATGAATATTGCATGTGCATGCATCTCTCTGTGCCCATATGGGAAAAGAAAAGTGCAGTTTTGAAAGTGATGAAATTTACTTCTTCAGCCCCTTGCAGAAGTCATTCATTGCTGCTTTTAGGACAGTCTTCACTCACATAAAATACTAAGGAGTTCTACCAAAAGTGGGTGACATGAGTAGAGGAACCAGTCTGGCTACTTTAGGTCTCCCTTTGACAATATCACTTAAGCAGCAAAAGATAATGCAGGTGGGAACAAGTTACAGGGCTTCTCTGTGCAGCAAACGTGAAGGGAGAGTGTTGAAAGATGCACTCACAAGGGAAGCCTACAGAACCACGGTTCCCACAGGCCTGAGTAAGAGCTAGTTGAGTCAGTTAACAGAAGCAAATCTGTATTTTGATAATGCTAACACAGATCATAGGAAGCTATTTCCATTGCCCTTTGTCTTCCTTGTAAAACCCAGGTCAAAGAAGGAATAGGAAATTCCTGGAATTCAATCTAAACTCCGTCAAAACAAAACAATATTTTTTTCATGCAGTAGAGCTAGTATTTAACCTTATGAATTGAAAAATGTAGTGTTTACTTTCCTCTACATTCCTTCCCTCTGGAGGAGCAAAATAACGTCCAAGGAGAACACCCTTGATTTCTGTTACATCTGTTTACCATAGTGCTAGCAGTTAGGTGTGATTTAGCCCACTATAAACAATATTATAAGATTAGATCTCACTTATTAAAAACAGCATTTAAACTCTCTGTGCACTTTAGTGATAAGATCTGTACTGGAGAACTGCATGTATTACATCTAAGCTGATAAAATTTAGAACAAAGCACTGCAGAACTACCTGTGAAAAACAGAACCTGGAGCAGGGTTGACATTCTGATGTAAAGGAAGAAAAGCAACCATATACACTCCAATGACAACCTAAATATCTGTGTAAGTGATGTTATATTGGAATGAGAGTTCAATTAGAACAAAATGTTCTTACAGACAGACTTACTGGTAATACTGAAGAGTTTTGTAAAGCAGTAGCACAAAACTTCAGTGTCGCCCAAAGAATTACTATAAGCAATCGAAACCTGTGCAAATTATCTTCATGAACGGCACTGAAGAGTTATCTTGGCATTCATCAAAAAAGGGAAATCTGTCCTGCTGGTAGAGAGAAGGAAAATTATCTGCTAGACATTCCTTTCAATTTCCAATTACATTCTGCTCCAAACTTCGTTGTTATGTAATAAATAGAGTTCACATTTGAAATCCTCACCTCTTACGAACAGCAATAACAATGATTTAGCTCTAAGTGTGCTCTTCACCACAGCTCTTTATAAAGACTTCTGAGTAACACAATCCTCTTGTTATAATTATGGAAACTAACACACAAATGAGATGACTTGCCCAAGGTCACACAGCACTTTGATGACAAAGATAGAGAAAGAGATAGAGATAGCACTCATTTCTTCAATTCTTCTCACCCAACAGGAATATCAGTCTCTGGTTCAGATTAAATTTAGTTATGACAAACTCATATTGATGTGCCACAAACAAACCATTTTATCGCTCAGTGCATATATCCGTGTATTTGGATCCAGCAAGTCTAACTTTTTAATGGCAGAGTTTATGTTGTTTTAACACACCTGATTGCACCTTATCCAGTGTGTAGCAGGAATGTCAATTTTTTTCTGTAGCACACAAAACCAGTGTATTTTCCTGAAAGCATGTGACAACCAAAAATAACTTTTGCTTGTCAAGTAAAACCTTTGACATTATTACTATGTCTTTATTATGAGACAGCCTGCTGTATCATTCAACAAAGGACATGTTTTTTTGTAGAACAACTAACAGTGAATTATGCTTTCATGTTAACCAAGTCACCAGCAATTCTTTTCAGTATATAATGAATTTACATTCTAGGAGATAAAACATTCAGAGCAAATGGACCAGATTCAGAAAACTAATTTAAAAGCCGTTTCTACTGTGACCAGTGGAAAGGATAGATACAAGAAGACAATGCTGACTTTCTTAGCTAAGAGACTTAAAGACTAGCAGGCTTCACTGACAGCTGAGGATTGTTCTCCACTGCATGTTTCAAACCATTAGAAAACATTGCTGTGTGCTTTTAAGCTCACTCCTTGCTTCACTGAGCTCCAGGAACACATGCAATTGTGAAATACTATGCAATTACAAATCTATGTATGGAACAGGTAACAGGCTGAGATCCTTTGTACTTGGTTCAGTAGAAACAAGACACTAAGGTTGTCTTCTCCCCAAAGAGTGCACAATCTAAGCATAAAATGAGACAGAAGACAGACTGGAAATTATGAGAATTGTTTCCAGCAGTGCTAAGTAAAATAAGTGTGGTCAAATTATGCATCTCCTATTAAATTGCTGTAAGATATTTTCTGCATTTCCCAGATTACAGTTGAGAAATCTATCTCCAGTGATGTTTCTCTCTCATGCCATCTTATGAGCCTTGACATGTCCAGCAAGACAAAGGATGACACCCATGACACCCAAAGCTGCCTGCTGATTCTGTCTTGTTACGAGATTTGGCCTGTTGCTCTAGCAAAAGTCCTCTTTCCCACAAGGCACTCACTGCTCCTTACAGCACTGGCTTCCATGGGTGTGATATGCTGAATGTAACATGTTGCCCACTTTTTCCCCGCTTCTAAGGTCTGGACTGAGCCAAGCACAATTACCTTGCTGCAGTGTATAGAAAGAGCAAAGTGACAGGCCCCCCCATGCTTCTCCAAGTGAAGGGCCTAGCTAAAGTGGGTAATAACCACTGAGAACCTTCTCTACAACCTAAGAACCCTGTTGGTCCCACACATGGACAGTAAAACTTCTAAGGTATTTGGGAATTTCTGGAGCTCAAAAGCACTAAATGTCAAGTCTTACAGCCTTTACCCAGCCACAACTTCCATTAGTGATAGCTTTGAGAAGACATTTTCCTAAATAAAAAGAACATTTTTTTTTCATAATAAATGCATATGATTTTCATTTATTTTCAGCTCAATAGGAGCTTGCAAAAAGTCCCTAGAAAAGAAAAATCTGTTCAGAGTAAGATAAAATAGCAGTATTGCAAGGTAAAACAACTATTGGCTTTCATAAACTGAATAAAGTTAGATATTTTGAAAGCCTCACTCAAATTAATCAAATTCAAGTGCCACAGAATTTGTGGTAAGCATAGTGTGGAGATTGGCCCAGTTGTCTATAGGACTCCCAACATCAGTATTTAGGTTGGAATGTAATACTGCCATAGATTTAAAAGCAAACAATAAAGACAACGGCAGATTTCACCATCAGCTGGATCCTTATATATCTCAGTACATGAAAAAAAATGAGGGCCATGCATGGCATGCATGACATAGATTATGATTCTATAATTGAATGTATTCTTAGAGTATTAGTCTCTACATAGAATGAGACCTATGTCTCATGTTTTTTCACTGATGAAGCTACCTGTACTATTGCCTTACTTAAAAATTGTATGCAAAACCTCACACCATTTGCATCACAAAACAGTGAATAAATCAAAGTCCTTTGTTCTACTACCTTTCTCCACAAAGGTAAACACGCCCACCCTCCATCAAAATAGTTCTCCATCCAGCATTAATAATTATATAATTTATAACAATAGAAAGAATCTTTTAGTTACTGAAATACTGGACCCAAAATAAGTAGGAATTTATAACTATTTCACTAAAACCTTGAACTGTCAGTGAGTGGGCCATGACTCAGCTAATTGCTAAACCAAAACCACAGTAGAATATCCAGGGCCCATCTTTTTCTTTTAGCTACGAAATCATGAACAAAGATTAAAGCTGAAGCAAATGGACTGATGAGGAAAGAGAGAATGAATTCCTGATCCATAGTAACTGTATAGGAAGCATTCTGCCAGCAGCCTCCCTTCAAAGGGCTTCAACTAAACAGTGCCCTCCAGTTTTCACTGAATAAGCAATGGAAAGGCTACTGACAGAAGAACAAACTTAGTTTTAAGGTACTGAAATTTTTTTTACATGGGTTCTAAACAAAACATGTACAACAAATATAAAGCCATACAAGAAACCTGCTTGGTTTAACGTTTCATTACAAACTGGGAACTTAGCCCACATTCACTGAAAGGTTCACATACTTTTTGTACGTACTTGGGCCAAGCTACTTTATGGTTTCACATCCAAACCAGTCAGAATTTGTGGGTTTTGCATGGTTTGCAGTGTGAAATTGGGTGAAACCAGGATTTCATTTGGAGTTCTGGGATACAGCTGAATCCAAACACAAAGCAAAATTCAATAAGCATAAAGGCAAATAGATTAAAGATTGTTTGTTTGTTTGTTGGTTTTTTTTAAATGTATTAAACCACTAAATTTTGCACAGCTATGAAGAGCATCTCTTTTTCAGATCATTCAACACTAATCAAATATCAAGGACAGTGTTCAAAAGTCTTGTGGTCTTTGAAAAATCTGCATTCATTAAGCTCTGAAACAGCTTAGTTGAAACTGGTGCAAGCAAATTTTGTGGAAACACTATTTAAGTTGTAGTTTAACTTCCACAGACTTTGCTTAAATTGCTTGGAAAAGAATGGAAGCTGAATAATATAAGGATTTTTTTACAGGTAACTGGGAAAATTTCTTAACCCCCCTGCCCTGATCAAAATTTAGCTAAGATAATATAACTTCTTCTTAGAGGCAAGACATGAGTACAAGAACATTAAGACTAAAAAGTGATAAAAAGGAAGTGACAGACTCTGATTCTCTAGTGCTTAGTACCTTGTATAGACACTTACACCATCAAGAAAGGACTGTAAAATGGAAGTCCAATTTTAAAAAACCAAAGGGGCAGGACGTCTTATAATTTTACCAGCAGAGAACATTGATGCAAGATTCAGGATAGGGAAGACTCGGTTTCATGTTCACAAGCTCATGTTTCAAACTCTGGTACGCTACAAAGAAGTATTCTAAAACCATTTCATGGATACAGGAAGAGGAATAGTAGTTTACAGAATTAAAAATGTAACAGATTTGATCCAACCAACTGGGGAAAAAAATCCAAAACAGCATTACTACTGAGACTGCAGAAGAACAATAGCTCTCAGACTGAGTTTACATGCGAAATCTGAATATGTACCAAAGAGCAGCACATAACTCTTCTGTTAAGTTAAAAGAATTGTGGTATAAAGGGAACAGAAGTTATATGATCTAGGTTAATTAATAACTCCAGGTTTTCACTCTAAGAAATATCTTCTGAATAAACTGAGGTTAAATTTAGGCTGTTAATCCATCTTAAAACCAAACTCCTAACCCACGTAAAAAATTGAAAACGTTTATTTTCTCATGTTTTTCAATCTGCATTAAAAATCAACTATGATTTGGTTGCTATCAGTGTGCATACCTGTATCTGAGGGGTAAGTACTGGATAAGGAGAGAAGAGTTTGAAGCATATCTAGACAAATTAGATGTTTTCAGAGTGACTGGGCATGACAGATTTAATTTTA
>VXAK01002916.1:0-50518 GCA_013399435.1 Arenaria interpres | reverse complement strand
CCTGCAAGATGAATTAGCTGAAGGATCTGCTAAAATCTATGTGTACTTATTATTTTGATAGGCCTTGCACTTCTCTCTTATCCAAGCAGAAAAACAATTGGGTGCCTATTCTGCAGAGATAACCAATTACTGCATGCAGATACTCCATAAACTCTTTTTACTATATAAAAAATGACCTCTTATTGATATGGTAAGTATTAGGAAAAAAAATATGAGTAGAATGTATAGAAATATTCCACCTGACAGACAAGAGTCTTTCAGTTTTAAGAACAGAATACCCAGAGATCACTCTGTCCTATTTTTAACAGATAGATAGACAGATAGATAGATANAGATAGATAGATAGATAGATAGATAGATAGATAGATAGATGTCTTCTGACACCCCAACTTGAACAAAGACCTGCTTTTATGTTTGCTTGTTCAAAAAAAAGCTCCCTACCCCCAAGAAAACATCTAAAACAGATTTTTTTTGTTTGTTTGTTTTTCCTCTTCTGATGATGCGGTACTGATAAGGCATGGAGTGCTGAAGTCAAAAATATTATTTGCTGGCATGCTTCCTGTGGAAGGAATACCAAGACAGCATGTGGCTGGAGGAGGTAAGAAAATAATTTTGTAATGTCATCCACTCCAGTTCAGACTATCACACATCCATGTCAAATGTATTGGGCTGCAAATGCATTTATTTCTAAACATGCACTTTTTCCAAACATGTACCTCCTATGTCTGAAAACGTAGCTTAAAATTATTTGTCTTAACTGAAGCAGTTAAGTCATACCTAGGTGTATTTATGTATTTATTACACAGTTACCTGAGTTTACTAGAGCATTAACTTTAGCATCTTGAACATCACTGCCCAGGAGATCATTTGAAAATTTAATGGAGATGATTGCTGGATGTAAAGGATACTGAACAGCAATTATCCTTTAGAAGTGATACATGTATTTACTTTATGATAAGGAAAGGTAGCTATAAAACATACCTATCTCCTGCTTTAATTTTCATTTTCATTGAAAGTTGCCCCTTCGATTCACAGAAAACCAAGCTTTTTAAAGTTGGGATGGAAAGAAGAGAAAAAAACTTAAGAACTAAATGATAAAAAATATACTTCATCATGCATATGCATTCTATTGAAGAAATATTGATAGTCTAAACATATTTTATCAATGTAAATTCTCATGGGAAAGGTATAGCATACAAAATTTTATATTCAAATACAGACTACAGTGAAACCAAGTGCCACACTATCTGCAAACATAGAATTACAATGACCATTAAACAGTCATGACAAAGCATAAACTAGAAAAAAAGTTAACCTAAGTCCATTTTCTCGAGGGTCCTCAGGCAAACCCTTAGGTCCAGTTAAAGGCTTTGGGCTTCAAAAGGATAAGGGATTTCCTGTGCAGCCAATGAACCTGCTGTGGTTTACACTGTCCCAGAGGAGGCTTATGGGGAAAGGTAGCAGGCAGTCATTAGGAAGAGTAATGAAGCTAACATCACCTTTCCCGCACTCTGATAGGAAAGGTCCCTTTACTGCAGCCTTTCCCCTGCTCTTCCAAACAATACAGCTTTGTTTTGCCCTCCATTCAGGTCAGCTGTTAAACCACAGACTGTGGTATCAATTCTGTAAGGATCTACAGGGCCCCAGAGGACAGTATTTTTCACAAAATGTTGTTAGTATATTGGAGATCATTACCTGCATCTAAAACAGAGAAGATTCACGTAGGCTTTTTACTAAATCCTCTGGTCTTCCTATTGTCATCTCTCTCTAGTTCTATTATGTTTCAGAAAGTAAAAGCAAAGCAAAATTCTGTAATGTGTTCTCAGATTCTTTCAAAATGCTGAAAATCTTTGTCATCCAGCAATTTGAAGAGTAGTTACATATATTTACTATACTAACGCTCTTAAGTAGACCATAGAGACCACTTCTTTGTGGAAAGGTTACAGCTAACAAATTTGAGCACCAACTGCTAGTTTTTCCACAAAACCTCACTGTTCTGAGACTTTCAGAGTCCCTTGATCTCTGCTATAAACTTCCTACTGCTGCTATGCTATAATTTCCCATACATCTGCAGAAACGCCAGCAGCATACCTGCAAGAAGACATATGCTTTGGAAAGATTCCCAGCAGATCCATCACTCTAACTTAGTGGCATTCTGACCTCACAAAAGGACATGAAAAAGTAATGTGGAATGGCTGCACTTTCATTTTATAACCTGAGGGTTTGTGTAATAATTTAACAGCAGGTTGCTGGAGCTATTTGCTTACTTGCAGAAGGACAGACAGTTAATCGTCACATTTTCCTCTTCATCTTGCTCTATTTACTTCAGTTGATTTCTCCCAGATAGTCACCTTACATTAAGGTGATCAGATCCTCTAGTCTTTGCTCAGTTAAAACTCATATCAACTTTGACATGTTCATTTAGCACTCCCATACTGAAATTCAATTTAAGATAAATACATATGTCCAACAATAAATGTTTTAGATGCATTTCTTCCAAACTTAACAAAATAATTCTGCTCACAATTGGTTTCAGTGGGACTACATATGGAATGATGTACCCTTGGCAACAGATGCAGGTTCAGTGTATTTAAGAGCTTCTACATCAATTCATTAAGCTGTCATAATATAGTATCTTATCTTATTTAATGGGTGCAGACTGGTGTGTGTGATGTCTGTTGCTGTCTGTCAAAGATACTCTGCAATACATATATGTTTCAGCTTGTATCTGAGAATGTTGTGGATTACTCTTCTTATTTTTAATCTCCAAAATCATTTTAATGAAAATTATACAAAACAATATCCAAAAACTTATATCAATTAATTTAATAAGTAAGTTTCAAAACAAATGGCTCATCTTGGTTTTTGAAAAAGACATGACTATAGGGGAAAAAAAAAAGCATTTTTGTGTATCTTCAAAATGCTGGCAATTATTGAACCACTCCAGAATTGCAATTGCAGTGAGAAATCTCTGAGGTGCTTCTAGACAATAGTGCCCTTCAGTGTATAGACTGACCACTGCAATTCTTAAAATTTACATCGTTCCTCTACTATTACCAAAAAATCTATTCACTCATTTGATGGTGAGTTTCTTGACCTTGCTTCAGAGCAAGCTAACTAATACATCATATTTACAGCAATTTTTCTGGTATCTGAGATCTTAGATAATCCTACTTTTGAAAAGTAAATTAAAGTGATTACCTGCTAACTTCTCTTTTCCCAACCCTCTTTAGAATTTCATGTCAGAAAATAGGCTGTGGTCTCTAACAGTGCTCCACAACTATCTAGCAATTTTGAAGAAACTGAAGGACAAAAAATAAAGTTAAAATACACTTTTCTTAATCTATGTGTGAAAGAAAATTTAGAATATTGAGGACCTACTTCATTTTATACTTGCATTTCTTATGGTCTGTTACTAAGTGACATGGGAAAAGGAAAACCAGAACTAATTGGTAGAATAAAAGTTTATGTATTTCATAACACCTACCACAGGTAACAAGCTAAAACCTGTTGATTTGAACCTCAGAAGAAAGCCAATTTATGATATATATATCACTGCACAGAGAAAACTTTTAACAGTCACCTTTCTCCCAGAACTCCTGGTATGACCAAACAATGCAATTATGATTGCTTCTTTCCTGATCTATAAATTTTGATTGGAAAGAGATGTTTTCTTTTTCTGATGACAGAGGAAAAAAGAGCTATACCAAAGTTAAAAAAAAAAAAAAAGTGTTACTCAAGAAAGACGGTGTAGCTGCTGCAGTCAGACTTAGTTTTGCAGCTTGTCAAAAATCTAATGTATGTTGCAAGACTGAATGAGAAAATCAGAACTTGCTCACAGTGTCATCACAGCAACTACAAGAACACACAATTTTGCTCATTTCTGCCTTGTTTTCCTGTGTCCATTACACGCTGTATTGGAATTGCTGCCTCGAGAGCAGTCAATCATCATTTTCCCAGGGCATTGTCATACACACAACAGCCAAGCACACTGATAACAGTACTGAAGTTAATTTTGTTTCAGTCAATTTAGGAATGTTGCCACACTAGATTAGAACATTTATCCATTTAATCTGGCAGCATGCTTCTAGCAATGGGTAATGTCTGTTGTAAAATAATGTTTTCATGCTGCAAAAAGCCAAGTATGAATTACCACATTCACAAGAGAAACAATTCTTTCATTACCAGTATGACGACTACCCTCTGTCTAAAAGAATGAGATTTTAATATCTTTGGCACAAACTCTGTGGTTCTTCATCAAGGAAAACTAACTTATAATTAGTGTTTGTCCTAACAACCAGCCAAAACAAATTGCATTGTTTGAAAGTATGAAAGTAAAACTTGTGCTAATAGCAGAAACCTCCTTAGTCACTAATCTAATTTCTGAGGTGGATGAACTGGCATCTACTATGCTTTTAGTATCCTATAACTCAGAAAAAGCAAACGTGAAATTACACCAGTTAGATTTGAAAAGGTTTGTAAGACAGAATGCCCTATGATGCATAGAATTTATTCCCCTGAGTAAAGAAACTTCATATTTTACAAGTTTGAAGGAAAACATGTATTATTCTAGGTTAGGTATAAAATGGAAATATGGTTGCCAGATTCTTATTGAAAATAGCCAGAACTAGCCTCTAATCTGTGCAGTCACTGCTGCTGCTCTAATTGAAGATAAGCAGTTAGCAACAAAATCCTTCTGCCATCAGATGCCCTTTTAATTTCCACCTCTATCCTTCCCATCACCTGCTTTTGGCATTCCTGTTTCTGCTTCTCAGCTTATGTAGTGAAACAGCCGGACAACTGAAGAATAAGACAGAAATATGGGTGACAAGATTCTTTTCCATGAAGTGACTTCACCTGCAACATCAAAAGAGTCAGAAGTTGGTGGGTTCAGAAAAACTGAAGTACTATGTTGTATGGCTTTTTATAGGGAACACAGGGTTTGAACTTGCAACACAAAAAAACCCCCATATTTTATGGGATGGCTGGAAACTCCGATGGAAAGACAATCCAGAGAGGATGTTGTAAGGGATGTCTTAGTTGGGGAAAATTAGAAATCCTATAGACAAAACTTGGATTTCATAATCAAGGTTATTTTTACAGTTTTGCAGCCCTATACTAGCTGGATAGGAAATAAACAATATCGAAAGGAAAAATTGTTTTCCAAATCCTGTCACTGTGTGTATATTTCTAAGTCACCATTAAAGCATGTTTAACCTACACAATAAAAATGATATATTGAAAAACACTAAAAATTTTATCACATATTTTCTGGTAAAAATAAACCAGAGGATGCATCCTAAACTTTGCATGAACACCTAATAACCATTAAATTACAGTAGTTTTCTTTATACTATTGAGGATAGGCCATCTTAGTTAATCTATTTTATGTAATGCCCAGAATATTCTTATAAAAATATTCTCCAAGTTCTAAAATCACTTTCTTTGTGAATTTGCATACAAGCATTGAAATGCCTGTAGCAATGGATTTGATGTAAAATTTGGGAAGAACATATCAAATGCATTGTACTTCTGTAGCAGTTCCTATCAACTTTTTAAAATTACAGAGATTGGGAAAGTGGGTTTGCCTGATAGATTAGTTTTATTATAATGGTCTTAAAGACATACTATGAGCTTCTCTCTGCACAGTTAACAATATATGCCAAATCTCTCTTTGACTTCCTTCTATTCATTTCTAGGTATCTTTCTCCTTGCTAAAGTACTGCCTCATGTTTCTTATGCATTTAGGGAGTTAATCTTTACTGTTTCCAATTATTTTCCAGTGAAATACAGTACTTGAAGTAATGTACACAATCACAACACTGATTTATTTTAAAGGAGTTTACTAGTGCAACTGAACTTTTGAAGTCAGCTGTTGATTATTTGGAAATTCTTTACAGAGGTAATTTAGCTTTATAAAAAGCTACCAGCAGTGTTTGAATTGTAAAGAATTCCTGTAATAGTCTGACCAGCTAGTTTTGAGATCAAAAATTGTGTAGAAAACTAGGATGTCAGACCCGTAGTTTAACAAGCAATGTGCTGTCTGCTATTTTCTTTCTTTTTTGTTCTACTAATACTTTCCAGTTCTTTTTGTAATAGTTTTCTGACAGACAGTTTGCTTCTCATTTCTATGCTTGTCCAAGTCAGAATGACACTTTTTGGTAAACTGGTGATTTAAACGCCATTATTATTCTGCATTAAACTGCTGCAGAATGCCAGTCAGGCATTACAATTTTTTTAAGTCCAGCTGTGTTGAACCACAAGTAGATATGAAGTAATTGACCTTATTGTTCACTGAATTGTACAATGCTTTGCTACCTACTGTTTTGTGCCACTCACTTCGCTTCGTGTATCTTCACAAGTCATGACCTTTATGGTGGATATCACTCTCCAACATAGACAAAAAGCAGTTTTATAAAAGTAAAACATTAACCGTGATCAGCACAACATTTTGGCAACAGAGAGGCCAAGTAAACCTGCAGTACTAAGAGATTCTAGATCAGATATTTCCAACAGAGGCAAAAAAAAAAAAAAACAAACTTCATTTTATGAAAATAAACCCTTGAAATTTCCAGTGGACATGTTAATCCTCCCTATTCTCTCAGAAAAATATGGTGTTTTCTTTTTCAGTTGGGAAAAATAGGCACTGAATGTACTACTCAGAACAATAAGAAGAAAGAAAAAAAAAAAAAGTGGCAGAAGAAGTCCAGTTGGCTAAATTCTATAGAATTAGCACAGGATTTAACTTAGCCTTACAGAATTGCTAATCCCTTTCAGTAGTAGAGACTGTTAAAAATATAAATCCATGGTTTATTAAATAAAGCCAACCACTTACATATATATTTTATGAGGGAACAATTCTAGGAGCTAGAATGGAAACGTGTCTATCCCTCTTTAATTTCCTGACTGCTGTAATATGACAGAAGATATCAGCAATAATCTTTCTTAAGATACAAGTGCAATTTTTAAAACATATTTGAGACAAACTTTGCACTGGGAGTATCTGTACAGCTCAGCAGCTGTGAGAGAGAGGAGTGAGAAAAATAGAAACACCAAGGTGAGAGAAGAGATAGGAGCGAATGTGCTCCAGGCACAGAAGCACAAATTCCCCTGCAACCTGTGAAGATCATACTGGAGCAAGTGGATGACACCAAACTGGGAGGATTGGCTGATATACCAGAGGCTTGAGCTGCCATCCAGAGGGACCTCAACAAGCTGGTGAAATGGCTGAGAGGAACCTCATGAAGTTCAACAGGGGGAAGTACAAAGTCCTGCACCTGGAGAAGAACAGCTTCGTGCATCAGTACATATTGGGGGCTGACTGGCTGGAAAAGAGTTTGGCGGAAAAGAATTTGGCGGAAAAGAACCTGAAAGTCCTGGTGGATACCAAGTTGACCATGATCCAGTAATATGCCCATGTGTCAAAGACAACTAATCGTATCCTGGACTGCATTAGCCAAAGTATTACCAGCAGGTTGAGGGAGGTTATCCTTCCCACACCAGTGAGGCCATACCTGGAGTACTGTGTCCAATTATAGAATAAAATTAATTAGACTAGACTAGAGTGGAACAGAACATTTCAGCTGAAAAGGACCAACAATGACCACCTAGTCCAAATGCCTGATAAGTTCAAGGCTGACTAAAAGTTAAAACATACTATCTAAGGGCTTTGTCCAAACGCCTTTTAAACACTGACAAGCTGGGGGCACCAACCACCTTCTAGGAAGCCTATTCCAGTGTTTGACCAAGAAATGCTTCCTCATATCCACTCTTAACCCCCAGTGGCACAACTTTGAACCATTACCACATGTCCTATCACTGGACACGAGAGAGAAGAGATCAGCACGTCCTTCTCCACTTGCCCTCTTTGGAAGGTTGTAGAGAGCAATGAGGTCACCCCGCAGCCTCCTTTTTTCCAAACTGGACAAGGTCAAAGTCCTCAGTGATTGCTCATAGAACATTACTGACAGCCTTTTCAACAGCTTTGTTGCCATCCTCTGGACACATATAAGTATCTCAACACCCTTCTTAAATTGTTGGGCCCAGAACTGCACACAGTACTCAAGGTGAGATCACACCAATGCTGAATACAGTGGAATAATCACCTCTTTTGACTGGCTGGTTATACTGTGTTTGATACACCCAGGATGCAGCTTGCCCCCTGGGTTGCCAGGGCACACTGCTGACTCCTGTTGAGCCTGCTGTCAGCCAGATCCCTTTTTTCAGGGCCACTTCTTCACCCAGTACACCATGAACCCACTCATCCAACAGCTGTACATGTCCAGAAGGATGCTGTGAAGGACAGTGTTAAAAGTCTTACAGTTTTGTGCTCTTCAGTACAAGAGAGATATAGACATACTGGAGAGAGTCCGACAAAGGGCCATGAAAGTGACTAAGGGACTGGAGCACTTCTTCCAGGAAAAGCTGAGAGAGCTGGAACTGTTCAGCTTGGAGACGAGAAAGCTCAGAGGGATTTTATTAATGTATATGAATAGCTGAAGGGAGGATGCGAAATGGACAGAGCCAAGCTTTTTTCAGTGGTGGCGAATAACACAGGACCAGAGGCAATTGGTAAGCAATTGGTAAGTGATCTTTCTGTCTTTGTCTCGATCCACAAGCTTTTTAATCTTATTTTCTCCCCCTGTCATTCTGAGGAGTTGGGGTGAGAAACAGGCATCTAGCATCCAGTCGAGATCAATCCACCACATTCTTCTCTACCAATCACAGCAGCTAATTAGTCTGAAGGACATCACTGACCAACCCCACAGCAGACTCAACACTGTTAGGAGAAAAAGAGTGAGAACAAGCTGCTCTTTTTTTAGCTGTAACTGTTTTTCTGCAGTCAGATGAAAAGATACCTAACCAAGATACTTGAAAACATTTTTTTAAACTAACTTAAAATCCTCTTTTTAGATCTACCTTATTCTTAGTATTTTTCATATATTTTCATCTTTATTGTACTATTAGTGCTTTCATTATGTAAAAATGAAACAAAGAACTCTCCACCACTCAATTTCTTTCTCTTCTTTTCCTTTCTAGCTTCTAATTGTATTTGTTCCAATCCTTACGCCTTCTGATAGTATATATGACTTCTTTTGCTAATTTCTTCAGACCATAACATTTCTGACTTTTTTAATACAGAACGTAAGAAAAAAGAGAGAAAACAATTAGATGGCTTCCAGACGTCCCTTCCAACCTCAACCACTCTGTGATACTGATATCTCAGGAGACTGAACAACGAAGGAAGAGTATTTACTCCACCACTGATGATTTACAGAAGCAGTAGATATTAAGCTAAGTAAAATAAAACTGCTACCTATTCACTAGGGAGAGCACACTCAGACATATTCCTCCCCAAAGCCTTACTCAGTGTAGCTTTTCCAATATTCAGCAAGGCTACAGTCATGGACTTGTCCAAAAGAACATGGTAGAGGTGTATTAACACCGTCAGATACATGATAAAACATTGTCCCCTCCATTGCAAATGGCAAAACTGTTCTGTCCTTAGTCTACGTAAGACTTTTATTAACATCTTGAAAAAACAGAAGATCAGGAGCTTATGTCTCATCCAAATCACTACAGTGACTGTTGAAAGGGTAGTCTCTGTTTCAAACAAAATGCCCTCTGGAGGACAATTATGTTTCATATCATCATCTGCACAGTGATATGCCTCTGATGCATTCTGTTTGCTTGAAACAGTCACACAAAACCACATAAAATTAAGGATATATTTGAGCAATGCAAAAATAAAAATTAGTGTGGTTTCTTTCAAACAGGACAATCTCATTGATCACACATGAATAGCCAGTCAATTACAAACTAAAACTAGACCATTTAAACTACTGGAACAAATGTGGAGGTGGAACCCACATAGAGTAGGTTGTTACAGCTGCAGTGGAAGTGAAATAACTTCAATGTTTGTGACTGCCTGATTGAGGTGTAAATGTGTTTTGGAAGGTGAACGGGGCTCATAAATGACTTAGGATAAAATGATGGAGTCAGTAATCAAGTAGTTTTAGCCACTCAGATGCTGTTGACTCATCCAAGGTCTCAAGAGGAGATTTGTCCTTTGAAAACTCCAGTATGTAAAAAAAAGTCTTCATGTAAAGGAGGAAGAAAAGAAATTTTATCCCAAAATGAGAAACACTGATTGTCCTAAGTATCTTCTTTTACAAACAATAAGTACTCCAGAGTTCTAATGAAGGCAAAGGGTTTTATAAAAATCACTTGCATTTGGAGTAAATTAAAGACATTTTTTAAACAGTTAGCAGTTTTTATCAGTTCATTTTGAAAAGTATGATTCAAAAGAAACTAATTCAGTCATAATATTCTGTTATTAAACAACATAAGTAACAAAAAATAATAATACTAAGAATACACTGTCATGAAAAGAGCAGAAAATATTTGTTTATTTTGTTGGAATAGTTCTATAGAGATTTTTAAAAACAAAACAAAACAAACAAACAACAAAAAAAACCAACAAAAAAACCCTTGCATTGCAATAAAAAGAATATCTCATTTTAAAACTTTTTTAAAATCAGTTTTGTTTGTCACCTTTTATGAAAGTAATACTAAAGAAAAAAAATACTTTTCTTGAAGTTGATACGATTTGTTATTGCCCTTTTCAGATATGCTCTAGTTAATTCTATTCCATTGGAGATTCCAAATCAAGTCATCTTAGTCCTTCATGGTCCATGATGTGTTGAAAGACCTGTCTTATGTATAGTATGCTAGGCACATTCATCAGTCCTCATTTAAATAAATTTGAGGAAAAATCAAATCACATATGCAGCTGAATTTTCTCTTTTATTATTTAAAATGGAAAAAACACTTCAAAAAGAATAAAATGCCTTTCTACTCTTTGCAAAATGCATATTGTGAGATTGCATACATGCTGGTTAAAATAATTTTTTTTAGTTATGCGGCCGTTTAGGTTTAAAAAAGTATTTCCCATATTTCGTTTGACCCGACTAAGAATGTTCTTCAGGAGGTCCACTAGACTTATGTCTCATGGAAAATCACAACAAAAGTCATCAGGCACAATCTCAGTAAAACCTGTGTATGGTGAGATCATATTTCAAAAGGCCACATACGGATAATGAAGCAATAGCCAGTTGATAAAAAGTGTGAAATACAACAGTCAAACTACTCTTAGTTAAATAATAACTAAGTAATTAATAAGATTATGGAGATGCAGGGGTAACAAGAATGTAACATAGTAAATACTTATTTACCATGTGAAAATAGGTGTGATTTTGAATAGAAATGGATTGTTATTTTCAGATTATTTTAGGCTTTTAGAATAAAAATGCAATGTAGGAATGGATGAAGAGATAGAATAAGCAGTGGTCAAACTGCTTTTTTGTGGATTACATTGAATTTTTATTTTTTTTTAAACAAAAGTATGTCACTCTGTCTAGTCTAGCTGACTGTGCAACAGGATTTTAGGTTTGGGGTTTTTTTTAATCTGCTCAGTATGAGCCAAATCTTGCAGAAACCGCTTCCAGGCTCCAACCAGGAGAAAAAACCAACCAAACAAACAAACAAAAGGCAAAAAAAAACCAAGAAAAATAAATCAGGAGAGGTAGGTAAAACAGAAAAGAACTAGGAAAGAATACCACGCTGTTTTTTTTCTACTCATTACAAGTTTTGCAAGAGAACCTAAACTATTCATGTGTACTTTGAGAAGGATAGCCTGAAGCATATTTCCACTAAAAGGAGGCAAAGGGACCCTGTTCTGATGTTGTAGGTTATTCTTTCTCCACAGTCTATCAAATCTTAATACCCGAAAGGCAAAATTCAATGCACAGAGTATTCCACTTTACGTGGGACTATGAATGAAAAGGAGCTAGGTAGATAATGAAATTGTTCCTATTAAAAATCTCTCACAGACAGTCTCATGGAAAACCACTATCCATTTCTTAGTTCATACCTAGATAACAATTCTATGCAGAAATATTCCATGTCTAGGATTCTGCAATACATTTTGAAAATGGAAGCACATGGTTCAATATATTTCTGAAGCTCTAGTCTATAATCCTGTACGTCTAAATATAAAGTTTATTAGGAAATAGTGGGTTTATTAGCATAAGAAGTCCTTATCTGCTTATTGTTCCTATTATACATTATGAATAGTAGAGAAATCTTTTTTCTTTTTTCTTCTGTTTTATTTAATTAGTCAATTGAAAAATGTTTTCTGTGTAAGCACCAATTTTATGAAACACTTCTACTAATTCATCTGGTTTATTCCTTACCTCAGTATAAAATATAGTGGGTTCATTTCGTTTCTTTCCTTGAGGAACCCAAAGGCTCTTAAACCCACATTACCAACTAGACCTTCAGAGCAAACTATGGAGTTACAGCTACTTACTACTCTTACAAACACACTGTAGTTCCAAAACTGGGGTATGACATTCCTTACACCCTATTTTTAAAGTTTTGTCATAACAAATCCTATATATCCAACGAATTAGTGGGACAAATGCCACTAATTCTGAAAATCTGTATCTGGAATACCTAGAAGTCATTAGAACTGTTTAGAAAAATACATTTAACTAAATATGTATTATTCTAAATGAAAGCATGTATACAATACAATAGGGCCCTATATTTCCTCTACTAAGAAGTGCTACTGAAGATGACTACTTTTGAATGGTTCCTTATTATTATTAGCACAAGTTTAAAAGATCATTACCTACAAGACTGTCAAGAGTTAACAGAGCATTTTATTTCATATCTTTTAATTAAAAAAAAAGAATGTAAACTAAGAAACTAAGCATTCCCTAATGTTTTAATTAGTGAAGTGCCCCAATATAAACTTAATCTCAACTTTGTTTTGGCTTGTTAGCACATGCTAGTCATTTTCCTAAAATGAAGGAATGTGATCTTAAAACCAAAGCAGGAAGCCTGGAAAAGGCAGATGATGACAGTTCTGACTAACCATCAAATCCTTATGATGTTATCTTTTTTTCTTAATTTAATGGAAGTAGGATTGTTTGCCTCAAAGAATGTGTCATGTGCCTTGCTTAATAAATGTTAATAAAATGCTTAGAGACTCAGAAAAGTTGTATTTAAATGCCAAATATTATGATAAATAACATTCATCATTTTATACATAAAATTATATTCAAAAACTCATTTCTCCACAGTACGTTGGCATATCCAATTTCTAGACTAATAGTATTCTCTATGGAATTCATAAGTGTTCCACAGAATAGAACAACACATTATTCTTTTTCTTTCAAAATATATCACACATTTTTACAATAATTTTGACAGAACTTGGAGGGTTAGAAACATAACATACTTGACCATCTCCCTTTTATCATTTACCACATGGCAGATTTATCTACTTTGAATAAATAAATCTGATGTTCCCAAGGAACGCAGACACAAAAACAAATGAGCCTGAAGTAAGTTCCTGCATAGAATAATAATGTGACTTCAGAATGATCCTAATCTTTAAAACCAAGGTATTCATTAAATAAAAAGTAATGGCATCTCAACAAAAGCTGCGCTTATTTAAAATGACAGCACTAAAACTGGCTGGTAAGAATAGTCACAAGATGTCCATCATGTTTGTGTATGTGAAGTATACGGCTTCACAGAAACATCAAGTGCTTCTTAATATCATCTGTATAGTATTTTTTTTTTTGCAAGATTTTAAAAACTGGTGGAGCCTTATTTTTTAAACATGTCAATGAGAAAGTTATCAAAATATCACTGTTCAGATTCCTAGGTTATCTGTTTTATTTGGATCTAAAAACTTGAGTAACGTTTTCATCTGGGTCTCTGAATGATGTTCTAGTGAAAGAAAAATTCACTGAAGAAAGTGGAAAGGTAAATAACTTTTTTTTAATGAATTATCTTGGAGAAAAATTTTGTTGCAGCCTTGGCTGCCCTTTCTGAAACCTTCACTCTACAAAATCCCTGGAGAAAATCCTATCTCTGGGAAGGATTCAGTAGGATCTGCTTTCAGTATGCTTTCCAATTAATTTCCTAGGAATTATTTCCTTGTAGAAAACATGTGTTCTTTTCTTTGTGTCAGTGTAGATACCTATGTTTATAATTCAGTGTTTATTATGCATACCTAGCACGTTCAGCCTGGAAGTCTTTGGGCTGCAGCATGAGCACCTCATTCGAGAAAGGAATTAAAGAGGAGGGCTTGTTCAGATCCCCTCTTAGTTCCTTTGCACATCAGTCATGGATGTCAGGTTTGGAAATGTGTGTGTGTGCTAGGGTGTACAGGAATGAGGAGACCCATAAATGTTGGCACATCTAATTTACAATAAAAGTAATCCTTTTTGTTCCTTGGATATATATTCCCCTTCCAGCAATTAGTAAGCCTGAGTATTTACAGTCCACATGAAGTAAAGATTGAAAACCAGTCTGCTTGAGGTAGGAAAGACACTGTAATGACACATGTATTAACAGGTGATTATGCTCATTCTCACAATGTATCTTTGTACTTGCCAAGAATCATTCCTGAAGACACCGAAATAATGGAATGAGACAAACAAGAACATAAAACCATGGGCAGAGTCCCACATATGGGAATGTCTAACTGTGAACGTACTGGAGTTAGACAACAATCTTGGGGATAATAAAAGGCCAACAACAAGTACTTTATAGGATAATCATGATTTCCAAACAAAATCTATATATTTTTTTTCCTGAAGACCCTTCTTGATTATATTCATTTCTGAATTGTAAGAAGGAGCTAATGGCTACAAGGAGTATCTTCCAACACGGCATCCTTCTGCAAATGATATTTTACCCGCTTGAGAAAAGACCTGAATGCTAGTGATTAATAAAAAATAAGGGAATTCTTTTCCAGCACTTTAAAACACTCTTCAACAGCTTTGCAATTGAACAATACGACCACAGCTGTTTCCTAAAAGGAAGACATATAAGGTAGAGCAAAGTAACTGCTGAATTATTCCTAAAAAGCAGTTAATTCTGGCTGCTCAGAGAGAGGGAGGAATACAGAGCATCAAAACAGAAGCTGAAGTGCTACTGTAAGAAATACTTCCTTTATAAATCACCTTGCTACTCACAGAGGCAATGAACCCTTTCCCCTATTCATCTCTACACTTTCAGAGCATGAAATATTGGGTCAGAATCTTTTTGAACAAGTTTTAAACAGAGGGGGGTGTTAGCCCAGGACAAATGCATCGTCCTTCATTAGTAAATATTGTCAAGTGTTCTCAGCCTCCTGCATTATCCAATGTACTAACCAGCATGACTTCTGTTGAGTCAGCCTGGATACTACCTTTATTGTATTTTCCTGCAGAATACTTGGGACGACAAAGTTTGTAAGAAGTCATCTTTCATCAGTATAAATTACATACATTACATGCATATTTCTGTGGAAATTATGGGCTTCTGGGTACCCAAGCCTCTCGCCAGTCATAACCCTACAGCCCCCTAATACAGTATTGACACTGTTAATAGAAAGATTGCAAGCTTCATACGGAGTTTGCAAGGCCACAGGACTGAGGTTTGACCGGCTTGTTCTGTCTAAAATTTTGTTTACTGCCTGATTTAGCAGTAAACTCAATTTTTTAATAATTAGCCAGGTGGCCAATTTTTTTGGTTTTTTTTATCTTTATGTGGTGGTACCACAATGAGTTTTATAACTAACATAATGATGCTGTATTGAGAAATATAGGCCTGGTATCACAGATGAGACCTTGGGAAGTACAGAGACAGGATGTGTCTCAGAGGTGCTCAGGCAGAGGATGGTAAGAGCTGAGGCACAGGTTGGCACTGGAGACATCATGGCTGTAAAAAACTCACCCATGATCAGTTCATACAAACCTTCATCTGCACAAAACTTATTTGAAGAACAATTAAATAGTTACTGATGTATGTAGATGGCACTATGCATGGTAAATTCAGATGTAAAGTGGAGCTGCAGGCTAATGAAAAAGGAGCAAAGATATAAAAGCATGCTGGAAAACATAAAAGGGGCCCTGAGTAGATTCTAGGGTGAGAAAGAAGAAAACATCAGAAAAGCAACAGAAGAAGACCTCCAAGTGCTGACAACTCATCATAACACCCCCCACCACAAACACTGAAATGAGACTATTGACCTTACTGCTCAGAAGAACAGGGGATCAGTGAATTGCTAGGAGAAGGGATAGAAATTGAATGTCTGTATAACAATTTTAATTGGATTCTTACTATTATCAAGAGTTTTTTGGAATAGAAGCATATTCATTCTTTTTCTGTAATCATCAGATCTGGACTAGTAATGATTCCTGGATTAAGCTGTAAAGATTTGAATTCTACTAACAGTCTATTATTGACTTTTTATATAAGGTGTGTTTCCTTTTTGCCCATAAACAAGTTGTTGAGCATAACACAGTCAACATACACTTTTTTGATACGTTTTATTCTTCCAGACTCTCCCCCCTTACGGCCACTCTCCAAAACAAATGAACCCTATAATATAGACAAATGAACCATGATAGCCTCCTAGGTAAAGATTTCTGGAGAAATAGCAATAGCAATCAGAAACAAGCAAACAAAAATATATCCCACCAGTGAAAACCAAAAAGCAATGGATACACTGAAAATTTAGCACAAATATTTAAACTTAGATCAAGTTAGCAGACTATTTCCCTGAGAAGATAATTCCAAAAACAGAGAAAAAACATGTCAAAGTATGAGAGCTGAGTCCCTAGCCATAGATACCAATCTGTGAGAACTCAGCAGTCCTGTCCATGTCATATCTTGCAGTCATGGGCACTGATTCTCTCAAAAGGCACCTGATACTTAGATTTAGGTAACTAAAGGCTGCCTCTACTGACTAGTTCAGCAAATCAGCTTTCTGGAAACTATCTCGATGTAGAACCACCATGACACAGGATCTTCAAGAGACTCACACCCTTCTGTAAAAACGGCTGGAAATGGGAGGCATCACTCAAGGACATTTAAGACAGCATTTGGCATGTGTTAAATCAGTTGAATCTTGTCCTGAACAAGTGCCCTGCAGTGTCAGCTGAATAGTTCTTTTGTACCTCCTGCTCATATTTGGACATCTAAGTATAAGTATCTCATTATTGAACAGAATTGCACTAAGGAAAAAAAGTTTTGCTTCAAATAAGCTCTTGATATTTTTATATAAATTGGAACTTCTGTTATTTGTAGATTCATTAGTTTCTCTGCTCATTCCTACCTAAAACTGTGCTCTTACATAGCAGGCAGTATTTAATATTAATATCATTGACATGTCTACACATGAAAAAGCTTGAAGGTGTACATGAGGAACCCTAATGAAATAGCTTCATTTTCAAATTCATTTCTACACGTTACATTTTAAGAGGTCTGGCATAGGTGTTAAAGAAATAGTCCAAACCACCAGAGCAAAGACATTTTCAACAAAAACATTAAAATAAATGCTCAAAACAAACTCCAAAGAAGCAGTCATTTATTGCATTAAAACATCCCTCTATATGAAAAATCTTCTACTGAACAAACCTCTATAAAGTCATCTACTGAACGAAAAACCTGTGCTATATTACTCATCTCTATCCTGATTTTTAGTTATATTGAAGGTGTAAGCACCTTTTGGAAAATATTTTCATGTATTTTAAAGCTTCTACAGTCAGTTCAGCACAGTTCTAAATAGGTAAAATATGTTTTATGATCACTGGTGTTCTCATCCTGAAACAGCATTTTCCTGGCTCAAACAGAAGGAGGATCACAACTGTTCTAGTAGTGAGACTTCAATGATTAATTTGCACTATGCAACAATGCGTTCATCCATCTACTTATTTAGTTATAAAAGCTTAATAGAGCTTTGCACAGGAATTGCAATAATTTAGAACCAACATTAAAGGGAATAATAAATATAATTATTATGCTTTTGCTACACAGTACTACAGAAATTAGCCCATTTCCAGAAACACATTTTGAAATATTCCTTCTCCCAAAAGACTAGTTGGAAACAAGACAGGAGCAAGAAGATGGTAATCTCCTATTCAGTGGTCATTACTGAACAGAAACTGGACCTTGGACGCCTTCTTCCTGCCTTCCAAATGGTAATACATCCTTGTTCTCTAGAGAGCATAACTCCACTCCACATGGGAAGAAGCTATGCGGTTACATTGGACCAGAAAAAAAAATAATTATGAATCCCACCTTTAAGTTCATTATACTATCATCAGTAAAATTACCCGGAAATATGGTCTCTATAAAATATATGTTTTCTGCCTGTAAGGAAAGCAGCATGGGCTCCACGTCAAACATTAACAATTCAACAAAATATTAAAAAAAAAAAAACTCTACTGAAGAAAAATACACAAAAATACCAGATCATACCATGTTAATGTCTTACATTAAATATCATCAAACCATCCACCAATATAAAGATAGAGACAGGTACTTTTGCCCTCACTTGTTTGAATGCATCTCAGTAAAAACATAAGAGTGAGAACAACAGCATCATATAATCCGAGATGTTAAAAAATGGTGAAGTGTTTTAACTGCACCTTTTCCAGAAACATTATGTTATTAAGAGGCATATATTTAATTCATTGGTCTTGCTCTGTGATGAAATTTTTAAAAATTAAGTCTAGTCAAATTCTGCTTTTCCAATGTCACTGGTAGAAAGGATTGAAACAGAGTATTTTAAAATGTCTCAGAAATACTTAAGGCATATAGCAGCAAACCAAATCTCTCCTGTTCATCAGTGAAATAATTCACGCGGGGGATTGGGGAGAGGGGGGAAGAAAAAAAATAAAACAACACATCCAAACAATAAAATTCCAGAAAACATACCACAAATTGATAAGTCCTGCCATTCTTCATTATTGCAAATAAAACAGCAGACAGCAATACTGTTGGATTAAAAACCTAGAAATCCACAACTTATTTCAAGCCCCTAACTACAGTAAGCCAGCATAGTTCTCCTAGGCTCATAATTGCAATTAAGTTATAATTAATGTGCTTTACACCACTGACAAGTTACAGTAGATTCTTTAACATTCTAGTTTCTAATGGAAGCTACTATTTTATTCTAAGCATTGATAGCACATGTAGTTTCTTCACTAATGAAAAGATAAAAAAAAAGGAGCCTATTGTCTCTCCAAAATCATAAGAATTCTGACTAGAACAGTCAGATTATGTTAGCTACAAGGATAATAGACCTCTAGCAGTGAGATAAGATATGACAGCTGAACTATCTTTAGCTGATTATCAAGTTTCTAATTATCTCCAGTAGTCGAAAGATTCAAAGAAAAAAAAAACCACAACTGGATTTTCTGCCTTCAAGATTGTTTGCTATGGTTAGACATCGATGTTCTCCTTTAATCAAGACAATGTTGACATCATTGCATAAAAAAAATGATTGAGATAAAATATAATTTGGATATGTCTACTTGTCTCACTTACATGTTTTTCTAATTAAAGACAAGTATTTCTATGCACTCAAAATGTTTTTTTCCAGATTTACAACAATCTGTACTGCAAATTACAATTTAGGAAAGCTGCAGTTTTATCAGATCCTTTTCACTTTTTTTAGTGAATTTTCTCTCCAGATGAACTTATCTCCCATTTTATTAATAGAAGTTAAGACAAGTTATGACTTAAGACAAGAAAATACACTTCTTAGTGGATAAATATTTTGTTTCATTGGATAGAATACTGATTTAAATATTAAAACCTCAAGATACTATAAATAATATTTTATTACAGGTAAATAGTAATTTTATTTAAAATTATTTTATTATGATTTAATTCTGGTTTTAATTGGTTATGTGTGGTAATTGACAATCTGGAAATCATTCATCTAATTACAATTCCAGTAGTTTGTTCCCTATGTTGGTTCATTTAGACATGGCCAGATACCATGCATCAGATTTTGCCTTTTAGTATCTTAGCTTGGTCCTATGTATGAGTGGTCTTTTTATTACTGACCATGTGAAAAAACTGTAAATATCAATTTTATGGAAAATATCAGCATTTCGAAGTTTTCAACATTAGTGGAATACACATTAGAAAACCTTTTTGCAAATGTATGGAATTAAAGTAAACATCATTTCCAATGGAAATTACAATTCACCTGTCATATTATACATTGTTGCTGGCAGTGTAAAAATAAATGAAAAGATGAATAAATGAAAAGATCTCACCAAAAATCATTTTTCTTTCTGGCCAAGAAGATAACTGTGGCAAAACATTCTACCAGAACTATTCTTACCAGCTCTAAGACAGTAACAATATGTCCCTGAGGGTAAACTAGAATAGATGGTCTGTATTTAAAATGACTGATTTTCATTTCACTTCAATTTGGGTACATGGCTTTCTGGAAAAATAAAAAAAATAGGCTCACAGTGTGAAAGCAGGCAGAAGCAGAGATGAAATTATATGCTGGCAGAAAGAAGACCCAGATCTCCCAGGACCCTACACAGCTGAAAGCCTCCAGCCTTCAGGCACAAGCTACAAGCACCTTGGCCATGTCTCAGTCCAGAAAGTTTGTGGGTGGTGGCTAAAAAGATGTTATTATTTCTTGACACCAATAGTATTAATTAATGTGGTGATGAGAAAGTAGTATATTACCTTATTTCTACTTTTACCAGTTTTTTACTCATGCATATCTGTCAGCCAAGTTCAGCAACTTGTAAAAAAGGCATTAATTAAATTATGCACTTCAGAAGTGGTTTTGTTTCATCAGTGAATAAAATGGCATTAACTACTTTTAAGAAAAAAAAACTATACAAAAGAGCAAATCAAAATGACTTAGGGGGTTATTTGAGTAAAAGCGTGCTTTGTTATGAATATTTCATAATGTGATACATAAATCATTGTAGAAAAGCCTGTACTGCAAGTTAACTCAGGGATGTTGGAAAGGTTAAAGCCTCAATAAGTAATGAATAACGGAAGGAAAAAATAAGAACTTTTTCTTGGTAAGGTAAGATATTGCATCAGATTGACAGATTTTTCACAGCATAGATTTATTAATATCTTTCAGCAAAACTTTGCTAAGGACCTTACTCATTAAAGGGGAAAAATGGACTCATGCTGTTATCACCTGCTGTTTCTACAGTTAGCATTATAATAGATTTCTCTTAGTCCAAGGTTTCCCTAGGTGTCTACAAGTGAAAAGTAACTCTAAATTTATTTCCTCTCTTTCTCACAGTTTTCCTTCCCTTTGGTTCCCTGTCCTTCATCAAAAAAAAAGAAGAAAAAAAAAAAAAAAGAAAGAATAAAATAGATCAAGATTTCAATAGAGTTTTGAAAAGAAATACAGAATCATTCTGCACTGTTCATGCTTTCCAGGTTCATGTCATTGAACAAAGTCTGTCTTTTCTTAATAAATTAGAGGTCATAACAGAAAGGAAAATTTGTCCAAGATGGTATCCTGTTAATGTTGAGGGAAGTGGTAAAACTTTGGTAATTTTGAAAAGTTCATAATGTTATAATGTCTTGCTGTAAAAAAGAACTGTGGTTAATGTTTGCAAAAATATTCTGACATAGTATCTATGTGCTATTTCAAATTATTTTTTACTTCAATTTTTTTGACTAAGAAGCATTTTAAAATCATTCAACATCAGTAATTTACAACATCAAAGCTTAACAAGCTTATTTAAGTACGATTATAAGTTCCAATACATCATTGGTCATTAGAAAAAACACCATAACCACAAAAACATATGCAAATTGAAGTTCAGTTATGGAGCTCTGAGAAAAAAGCATTATCTTAATTTATAATTATTTTATAAACATTCACATAAAAGAATATTCTAAAGAATATTTAATTCTCACTTCTAGTCTTATACATATGGAACTGTAACACTCCCAAATTCAGTATATGGCCAAATGTTAATGTTGCCAAAACAGTTTCAAAACAGTATTCGGACTGTTATAAACAGTAGGAACAGAAAAAAACAAAACAAAACAAAATAAACAAGAAAACCCAAACACCACAATAAAATAAAACCAAACAAAAAAACCCCAAAGAAGCTATTAATTTAATCAAGAGACCTCAATAACATGCCTGACCACCATAACCAAAACAGGGTTTCTAATGGTAAGAGTTGGAAATATTCTCTGAGTAGGTTTGCTGAGGAATTTGAATAAATATGGAGCATCGCAAGGCAAGAGCACTTTTCCGATAATGCTTAGCAAGAACTCTTGTTCATGTTGGAGACAGAGGGTGACTGGATGAGTGCAGCAGCTGTAGTGCTCTATGGGCCTGACAGGCTGACAAAGACAGACAACCGTCACTCTTTTAATGGCTGCAGAGCAACATGGTGGAGAATAGAGAAACAGAGGTGTGACACCTGAATTACTGACAGCAGAATAACCGGTATCTAGCTCTAGATAAAACAACAAAGCAAAGAGAACTATCATGTATCTTTTCACAAGGCTTACATGTACGGTTTAATTGTGTTAAAGTCTTTTACTTTACTGAAACTCTTCAGAATGTCAAAGGAGTGCACAACTTTGAAAGGGAGAAAAGTATGTCTGAAAAAGAAACTTTAACTTATATATCGGCATGCTTATTTTTAGGAGCAAACAAGTAACGTTCCCATAGACTACAAAAATCAGTATAGATACAACACAACACTTTCTAATGCTCAGAAAGTGATCCTCTTCACAACAAGCACAGTTTGACCACTTATTTTTTATAAAAAGAAAAAAATATAAGTGCTTACTTCTGATCCAACACAAGTAAAAATATTGGATTTCCATTACAGTACTCCCTTAAAAAACAAACAAACAAACAAAAAACACCACCACAAAAAAACCCTCACCAAAACAGCTTAGCACCTCTGGTTTAAGCTGAAGTATTTTGATTTTTGATCACAATAAAGATAAGATTAGGAATGGATTTTTAAATTAAAAATAGATGTTATATTTATTTCAAACCTAGTGAGAAAAAAGTTCCTAGTGATGAAAATAATGGAAAGAAAAGTGCAATGTTCAGTAACCATATTATAGGCAATGCATTGATCTGTGCTGGATATCTCTGTATTGCAGAGTTTACTCCCATATCTTCAAGGTCAGAGAAATTTTACTTGCTGAGTCTATTTGAGAGTTTCAGATTGATCTTTTAGCCACACTCATAGTTTCTTCCCATCAGATATGTGACACAATCCCAGCAGCTACAGTCCATGAAATGTGTCATTCAGCTGTGGATATACCACAGGAACTTGCTCTGTAATTTTGTTTCCAGGTCTGAGTGGCCTAAGTTTGCATTAGTCCAGCCTCCCATCTGTTCTTTACTATTTCCAAATTGGCCTTAGACTTTCACTTTGTTCCTCTTTCTCTGCCTTGCAATGCAGATTTTGATCTTTAAGCTAGTTTTTGGCCAGGCTCTCAATTTAGCCATTTGGCTCAGCGTTTTACCACATTTCTTTTCCAGAACTTCAGTTTGGTATTTTCTATTCCAGTTTTGGTCTGCCTACACTTAAACAGTGTATGTTTTCTATTATCAGCCAGCCCTAGCTCTTGCTACTTGTCTCACCTGCCTGATATAGATCCCTGTATATGTTTATTCCATAATATGGGAGAGCACAGAAGCACAGGACCTGTATCAGTCTGTTATGGGGATTTTTGTTGTAGTTTGTTTGGTTTTTTTGTTACACTAGAAATTCCACAAACACACAGGAATCCAAAGCAGAAAAGAAATTAGAAGGTGTAATGCAAAGCATCCAGTCATCATGATCTCTGGTTATTATGAAAACACAAATGGAAATAGGAAAGAAAAAATATTTCAACGTATTATATCGTAGAGACTCTGTAGTGGTACAACAAGACAAGCACCTACAGCCCTAGCGTACTGCATGTGGAAGGACTGCCTTAGTGAACAGAGCAAAGTTGGTGGTTTCATTAATTTGCAAATATATGGGCAAACCACTATGCCACTACGCTGCACACATCATTGATAGGAATGCTTTGGGAAGAAAACACAGGAGATCTGTATCACTGAGTGGGAATTGGGCTTAGAGTGCAAGATAGTACATAGCAAAACATTAAGGTTTCAAAGTTGGATTTTGAGTTGCTCAATAGAAACTGTCAGTTTTCACTCTTGGTAAACAATTTAGGAGAATGTTTAAATGGCTTTGTGCTTAATTAAATTGTCAGAAAATTTCTGAAAGACAACAAATGCATTTCAATATATGCTTCAGGAAAGAATACATATAAGCAAATAATTTGATTAATCTTAAGTATTGAAAATATCTTTTGTACAGAAGTGTGGTGCTGACTAAAAATCATGATGACAGAACACAGAGAAGCTCTGAGAGAAGAGCTCACCAAGGTCAAGGTCCATTCAAGTTCTTTTCTGTATTATTAAGTGACTCAATTTTCCTTATTAATATTTTTTCTGTATTATCAATACTATGCATTTCTATAATGATTTTCCTAGGTAAAAAATAAAAAATGAATCATGACTTATGCAAATTCTTTCATATTGTAGAATATGAATTTAGCATAAAGCTCCAGGTCAAGTGAAAATTTTTATTCCTCAATCACCTAACAGTTAACTTATTTAATTTAATCATTTTATACTTTCTTTCAGAAACCCCTGTCTTCATCACCAGTAAACTATAGTGAGTTGACAAGAGGGTTGAGCAATTTTTTCCAAAAAAGAGTTTCTTATAAATTTCAAGTCTGGTCAATGTTTTATTAGCTGGTATCAGTTGGTTTCCATTTTGGGGATACAAGCCTCCACCCCCTCAGTAACCTCAGATCCACAGGCATTCAAGCATTATGAGAGATATTTAGAATCAGATGTTGTTGGATATATGTTTTCAAATCTGTTTATTCAAATAGTGCCCTAATGAATATACTTCATAGTAATGCCTTTTCTTCAGTTGTTTTACCTTATATAAATCATCTATTCTCCTCTGGCTCAAAAGATACTAAGCCTATATCCTGTTAGGTAGGTCATTCGCTTCAGATGGTGAAGAACTTTGTTCGTACTCTTGCTTTGAACCAAGTGCATGAAGATCTTAGATCTTTCCAGCTCTTAGTGGGTGTCCCATCCAACAGGCTATAGTTTACTCTCATCTGGGTCCAGAAATATCACCTTAGTGACATTTCTGTAGGAAGCAGATATATGAGAGATACAATTCTTCCTCATTTTTTAATCCAGTCAATTCTAGAGACAATCTTCTCATGCCTTGAAGAAACCAATCCAAGTGATGCTTTACTCAAATAGTAAGTAAAGGCAGAAAATATTCCTTTGTTTGAATTCTAGGTTTCATGTTTATATTCCAGCAAACCATGCTTGCTTTATTATAAATGCATATAAATGAATGCATGAAGAAGCTTTCAAAGGTTTAGTGATTCATTTATTAAGAATCATTTCCACTGTAAGAAACACTTACCAGAGGAACATTTTACGTCCATCTAATGATCTAGGTTATAAAAACGTGTTCATTAGAATTCATCTTAGGCAATCAGAAATATTAAGAAGTCATGTCCTGTTATACAATGCAGGTTGAAGCCTTTGCAAATTCAGCCTTTTCCCACAAGTTGTTTATATTCATCAGTGCAGACATGCTGAACAGTGAGGCTAGCATATACATTTGCTAATCCAACTTGATAATGCCAGCATTATTCAGGTTACTCAAGTCATTAGCTACACAAAACAGGAACTGCAAACCTGTGGGGGGGTTTTCCACCCCAATTAATTTTCTTAGTACTTAATCTCTGAGGTTTAAGAGATCCTACTTGTTTTCCTTTTCAGTGATTAAAAATACTTCATTTAACATTTCCATACTTTAAATTCAGCATATTTCATGCAATATGATGCATTCAATTGCTTATGCATTGTAACTCCCTTTTTGTAATTCAAACTCTGTCATTAAGACCTTAGCACTCTCTTACATCAGCAGCTCCTGACAGGAATGTAAACCTGTGAGTGTGCTGGAACTGTTCAGTCTGAGTAGCAAAACTCCCACTCCTGAACAAATTATGGGTCAGACTTAAAAATTTTCAAATGCCTGGAAAATAAAAGGGGAGGAGACCCATCACTTCTTAATAAGCACTGCTGAAGAAATAAGCCAGCAGACAAAACCCACAAAAACAGTAAAATTGTGAAAACCTAAGAAATAAAAAAAAAAAAAAAGAATGAGAATATATAAGCAAATTCAGAATGGGACAATTTTCTAAAAGATGATGTGTTACCACACAGAAGTGTGATGTAGCAATTTTAGTGCATTCCCTCAGAAAATGAAGTTTCTGTAAAGTGATTCTCCACTAAGCTTGTTAGTAAGATGATTTTAAAACTAGAGAAAGTCTTGTTAAGAAGCCATCCAGTAAAAGCATCAGAAAAGGACAGAGGATGAATATTCTTTCTTATCTAACCTTAGAATATTGTAAGAACTAATTTTTTTTTTTTTTTTACATTCAGAATTGTCTAAAACTGAGAAGTTTTATGTCTAAATCTAAATGGGACACAAACTAGGTGAAAAAAATGCTTAAGAGAGGTCGAGAAAACCAATACGGTAGACACATTGCAAATGTTCCTAATACCAAGCCACAGAACCAGGCTTTTGAAGGGAAACAGGTGCAGCCACTCTCTACTAAAACAGAGGTGATGGTATTGCTGCCAATGTTTTCTAGTATTCTAAAGGTTTTTTGAATATCTGAAATTAGGAGTCCTGGGTTTTCAGCAATATGGAGGTTGAATCCAAATTTCATATATTCTTCAAAATGTCAATAGGTATTGATGGTATAACCTATCCCATCTTGTTAAGATTATACCAGAAAAATGCCAAATTCTTGAAGCTGGAGCCATATACGGAACTATATCATGTCTGGAAAAAAGCTCATATTAAATATATATGCTTTTTTATTATCAGAAAGAGCTATGATTACTCACAATTCAAGGACAAATCACATGCATGGGAAAAAAAAAATACATTATCTCATTGGTTCTTAAAGGAGAAAATATCATTGGTCTTTGGACATGTCACACAGACAAATGTAAAATTTCTTAGGGCAAAGAGCCAGTCTCCTTGTAAACCCATCCAAGAACATAAGGGACAAATTCTACAATCAGTCTTTATCTTTACAATATCGAGTAAGCTAAGGAAAAGAGTTTCTGAAGATGGGATCTCTCTATATCTTTCCTCCTCTAATTACTGCTAGTATTTAAGCTTCTAGTCAACTGGTTCATGTTTCCTTTGTTTTGTTTGCATCTATTGTCTTGATCCTTGACTCTGGAGATTCCAAAAAACAGAGGATAAGGAAATTCTGACAACTTGCTACATGTTACCATGTTCAGCAGTCATCCCAGTTATTCATGAGGTAGGACCGTGTCACAAACAGACAAAAGGAAGGCTCAGGTTGCTTTAAGAGAGCAGAGTTTGACCCTTGCTCACCTGCAGCTGGCACTAAATCCTCCACCACCTTCTTTCTGAACCATTGATGTACAAAGTTGCCATAAGGTAATAGGGTAAAAACTATTTTCAGTCTGTCTATCTTTTTTCCTCTAAAATTAATTGAGACACCTGGCTGTCAAAGGGGCTGTCAATGGGTGACTGCCCTGGTCAGGAGCCAGGTGGCAGAGTCTATTACAAAGTCTCAGAAAATGGTAAAGCTGAAGCACAAATATAAAATAGCATGTGAATACAAAAATAACATAGTCATAGCAAAAAAAAAAAAAAAAAAGGTCTTTAGTTTAGCAAGACAGGGATTAAGGTTAGATAAGAATAGAGGGTTTGTGCCATCCCTGAAATAATAGACTCAGTGATAAATAGAGCTTTCTTAAAATGCATAAAGTTCAACTGGCAATGGAAGAAATGGGGAGAAAAGTGACAGAAGTAGACCTCCCGTAAGATGCAAGAGAATCATAGAGACAGCACAGAGCTCATGGCCCTGTTTCTGACTTTTTTCAAACACTTGGGCAAGAAGGCTACATTATGAAACAAGTGCCAGGATCACCTTTTTGTTTTACCAACAAAAATCATTGCAGCAGAGGAATTGGTGGCTCTATATAATGTCCAATTTTGGTAACTACGCAAAAGGCCAAAGTCTAACAGCCTGAATCACCATACTGCCTTAGGACTGAATAAACATTTTCTGTAGCCTTTCCTTCTACTCTCCCACTCTTCTTTACTTCCTCCAGAAGCAGGAGAGAAGCCAGTTCTCACAGCTCAGGTCTGCTCCGCTCTATGAGTCCCCCTCCCTCAGCAACATGGAAACCGAGGCTGTACCAACAATGCCATGCAAGTTGACTTTACCACACAGAAGTCACCGCTAGCATCCAAAAGCTCAAATACAGTAATAGCAAATATAGAGGTTGTTCAGGAGTCTATATATAATTTTGCCATGTTTTATTTGGGTTTTTTTTATGGAGACATTATACTGAAAAATAAGATTAAAATATTAAAATAGTACCTATATTAAAATGCCAGCCATTAAAATCACTTAAGTCTTTCACTATTGCTGAAGAAATGTTCTGAGAAATGCCATTCTCTACTAAAAGATTCTTTTATCTTCTTCTCCCTGATCTAAATGTCTCCACAGATATTTCCATCCAGCTTTTGAAGTTTATACAGAAGCAACACAAATGAAGTTGGTAGTAGGTGTTTACTATGAAAAACAGTATTCTGTGGGTATCAACTGGTTCAATTTAGCAGCTGAAAAACAGAACACACCAACCTTCAAAACAAAAGACTTTTATGAAAATTCAACCAAAATAATTCTGTCTATAAGCAAAACTCTTTGCAGAAGGACACATTAGGTTTTCCAGCAGAGCTACATCAATATTTTAGTCTAGTCTTTCATAGCATTTAGTGCAGCATGTATAATGCAGCATTTGAAAAGTTGCCTGACTCTCTTAGGATCATAGTTATTTCTGTAATTTTGAAAACTGGTAGGATACGGGTAACTGCAGTAATTATAGATCAATTTTCTTAATTAATGCAGTCTGCAAAATACTCACATAAGCAATAGCAAAAATTATTAGAATTTATTCTTATCAAAATTAATTCATAAAAAGAGACACTCAGACAATAACATAAGACACTTCCTTGACCTCATTAATGAAATTTACAATAAAAGTAATGAAGTGATAGATATAGTATCAGCTAGAGCAAAGGGGCCAAATTCAAAATTTAATAGTGTAATATGCTTTTACCAGAGTACAACCAGAATAATGCAATGAAAAAAAAGAAAACTGATTTTTCTGGAAACAATTTCCTAATTAGTTTAAGCTGCTATTGATATCAAATATATATATATCAGCACAACAGAATCCTGTAGCTTTTGGTTTATTTTTGGCAAATGAGATGAAGTAATCAGAAATTTCTGTTATCCTTGCCAGTTTTGAGTCATGATGGATACAAAGTTTTAGAAAGGACTGATAAAAAAAAATCTCAAAGACAATTAAAAATTGGGAATAAGGATTATAATTTTTCACACTCCCTGCAACACAGCTAAATTACTTAAGCTTTTCAGATCATTAGGTCTAAATCCAAAATCCATTTAAACCAACAGAAAAAAACCACAAAACCAAGCCTTGCAATAATTCCAGAGGATTTTTGATGAAAATTAAAACAAAGATACCTTATTTAAGAACCACTCTGACTATGATTATCACCATTTGTTATAGGGATGCACAATATAAGAAGTAGCTGATATCTAGTGTTATTAAAGACAAATGTCTATTTACAAAAGATATTAAAGGAAATTGAAAAGAATGATACAGGAAAATATCTTACAAAGCAAATTTTTTTGGTTATTTGCTGACCTTCTCTTGGTAGCATTTGCTAAGAAACTTAGCAACTTACTTGATTCTGCATTGACAGATACAGTATTGCATTAGAGAGAAGACGTTTTCCTTAAAAAACCTGCTTCACTGTTTTGCAAAATCAGCAACAAAGCCACCAGGATAATGATTCATTTTCTGAATTTTTAAATATCTTTAAATTTTTTTATTACCCAAGAAGCTTAGGTAATAGATACCTCCCTCTCTTACTTTAGACTCATGAAATCAGAGATTCAACAGATCAACAGATTATGAAAATTTACATAAGCTATTACGCTGGTAAACACAAAAGATAATAACTATTGATGCAATACTAGAACAAGCCTAAAAACATGTATACATATCTAGAGATCTGGTATTAGCTAGGACAGATTGGTTCCCACTCTGCTGCATTTTGCAGTTATGCTGGCATGACGTGAATTGAAAGCGAGTTCAAAATACAGTGTGCAATTATCCAGAACTAGTAACATACAAGCTTGCAATCCTACCCTACCAAGCACAGTCTATCATTACTCTGCCAGGAAAGCTTTGAGATGTTTAGAGATGAGAATTTTGGCTGAATTGTTACTTACAGTCTTGGACGATCAGCTTCTGACACATGCAGACCCCTAGTTGCCTGCTCAGCTCAGGGAAAACTTCCAAGCTGCAGGGAAAGGCAGGATTTCTGACAAAGCTGTCCTCAGAGCAGCTCTGTTGCAAGTTTAATAGTGTCTTGGAAAGAAATCAGCTCATCTCAGCTTGTATTCAACCAACAATATAGGTTAAAAAAAGTCCACGCACTTCCTTATTTACCAGAACTTGGTCACTTAAGCTAAATGGATACAAGACACAGAATCATAGAATCATAAAATCATAAAATCATCCAAGTTGGAAGAGACATGTCTCCATGTGACCTAGCACAAGCCTCCAAGACCCAGCTGCCAACTTAGGAGTAGTCAAATAACTGATATGGTAACATGCCACATACACATACTGAAATCAAACATATTAAGTCCACTTGTGCCCACACAGATCAACTACTGAACCAACAACAAACTAATTGTGTCTGCCTGTTGTAACCATATGTACATAATTTCATGTATTCAATGCTGCCTGGCTACTATTCCAGAGACCTTATGGTCAGGTTTCAAAAACAATGAGCATCTTTCCAGGCAACATAGGACTCAAAGAACAGTTAGATTCTTTAACAAAGCTACAGGAAAGAAGTTCCTATTAAAAATCCTGCAGAATGAAAAAACAAGCTGTCTTGTTCTTTTATTTTCTTTTGTTTGTTCATTTAAAAATCAAGACTGAACCAGCTAAGGTCTGGTAAATGTTATAAGAAAGCTCTGAAAAGATAGGTTAATGGCAACATCAAAACAAATAGTTAAAAATGCACATTAAATATAACCCATAAATACAACATGAATAACCTTTTGTTTGTGAGTATGCAATGTATTAATGCAACTCTAAAAACACAACTCATAAATGCCATGTAATTTAGAACCTTCCTCTCTCCTGCACAAAGTGTCATCCCTCAGTTTGCAAGCTTTATCTGAGAAAAAGTTACCAAAGTATCTTGCTCTTTTCCGTTTGACCGAACTCAAGCCCTGTGACTATTAAATTATCCTAGGTAGCAGGCAAGTTTAAAAAACACAGTATCCATCTATATCCAGCCACAGGATCATGGAGGATTTGCTGTAGGTGACATTTAAGCTATTGCAGCTCCACGTAACTTCTAGTAAGGCCAAGTCCAGCATTAGCGAGATGTAATAAAGTAGCATCCCTCAAACAGTTCTGTTCCTTAATAGCGTCCACAGAACTATTACAGAGAAATGTCTACAGCCACTCTCTCTATTTTTATCTGAATTTCACTTGCTATTTATAAGACATTTGTAAAAAAGAGCAAATTTACTCTGTATTCCCATTCACAGGAAAATGCAATTTCTATTGCCAACCGAAGTGCAAATATGACATCTATTCAGCAAGCAAAATGGTCTTTCTAGCTTTCCACAGAAACTTATACACTGATCCTCTATTGGTAAAAGTTAAAGGTGTACAAAGTAAAAGGAGGGTTTGCCTTTCCATTCAAATACGGTAGTATGCTCCCTACATCATCCTTAACTGGTTGGCTCTCCAGGTGAAGAAAGTAAGCAAGTAACATCTTTCCTTTCTGTAACACAGTCTGACTAGCTTTTTCTTCATTTGCACAGTATTGCTTTACCTCTGTTGTGCTTGTTGTCCATCTGGAAACCTTTCTGTGCAAATTTTGAGGGACTGATAAGTTTGCATTGAATTTCCAGATGTGCAAGTTACCTGTATGTTACTTATTACATAGCTAATAGCATCAAACTTTTCACTGGTGGCTGCCATTCATCCAGAAACATCTGATGTACATGCACTGTAGTTGTAAGACATCAAAGGTATGTCTGACCTTTTATGAAAATGCTGGATGCAACAGTCATACTATGTGCTATACAGAAACAGTGCTATGCCGAAACAGAGTAGGTCTGATGTTTCAAGAAAGGATCAGATTCCTTCACACCTGATAAACAGCATTTTATGGTAATCTAGCAGATCCTTAATCAATATATGGCAACCCTACTTATGCATTAATAGACTTGGAAGGCCTGAGATTAGATATAGCTATATTCCTGTAATTTTCTGTCTATAATAATTCCTTATTCAATGGTAACATACAGACTGCTTCAACACAAATTGTGGGAAATGTATAATACATTTGAGTTTGGCTAATAATATGAGAACTTGCACTCACCTTCCATCATGATCTATAATTATATACTATTAAACGAGATTGGTGGAATACTTTTTTTGGAGTTTGTCTGTGAAGGGAAAAGGAATAGGTTTACTTGTATTTCCCACTGTAATTTAATCTTTCAGGGGGAGCATTCAGCAGCAAAGAAAGGTATTTGTCCTTTCAACTTAAGTATTCAGTGATTTATCTTGAGGAAAACCTAGGAGCTGTTTCCCAGTTATTTGACAAAGTTTGAAAAAATGAGTTTCAAATTAAAAAATGTTCTCTGCAATTAGTATTCATATTTTCATAACAGTTAGATGATCTAATGAAGATTAAGACCATGAGGCATTATTATACAAACTAAAAATACAGAGTCAAGGAAGTAAAGGGAAATCAGTCACAGATCTTGCGCTATTTGCTCCCAGTAGTTCCCTGCATGCTGCCAGCTCCAAGCTGCTAGAAACAAATATTGCAACGCTGCTGTGCTCACAACCTCCAATGGACTATTCAAACAGGGTAGTGAGCATATTTAAACAATTCCTTGGAAGTGTAGTAATAAATAAAAAATGCTATGCAGTAAGATAATGTCTTTGAAATTTCCCAGGCTTGTCAAATCATCTTGACAGCACGTCATGCCCTGTTACACTGGCATATTAGGTAAGGCTGAATGCCAAAATAAGAATGCATGACAGGCCAATTATCCCAGCCCAAGTGTCTTCTTAACTTTCAGTATTTCTCCAGTATTACCAAATGTTATACTAGATAAGAACCAAATTTTCACTGTTACTTTTGTGCAACCACAGAGGATCTTATAACTCACACAGGTTAGAATTTATTTTTAAAAGGACCAACTTTGCACCTAATGCCAAAGCCTGACTATGCATTTCAAGTTTCGACCGTACATCAAACTAAAAATTAGTTTAATGAGCCCATGATTATCATGATCATGATTTTTTCTGCTAGTAGGAATCTCATAAAATAATTACCAGATAAAGCTCACCCTAGTGACAGCACAGAAAACACATTATATTTTTCAAAAAGGTTTGAATTTGAAAGGTTTCAGCAAGGGTGAGGTGATATGTGAAGATCTATCAATAAAGACTGATTTTATTCTAGCTGCTTGTATGGTGGTTTTATGATGCTTTAAAAGCATTTACTACATTAATTCCTTCCCCAGCCTATTCTCTGTCTGAAAAAATAAGTAGTCTCTATTCGCCAACATTTTGCCCTAATATGCTCAGTCACATTTGACAAGGCTGGCCAGCAGCAGGATTTTCTCTTTTTCTATCTGCAGTGGATGGCTGAAGAACCATTCAATTAAGTGCAACCTTGCTACTATCAAATACTTGCTCACTATAGCTATCAACATTAGAATCCATGCCAGTACTAGCTAATCTGAAAATCAGACATATGACTACTCATCCCCATCACCATAGTGATGGTTTTCTATTTCTGCCTTTATAACCATGGATTTTCCACCAATCCATTTGCTCTTTTTGAAAATTAACCACTTACACAGGAATACCAATAACACGACAATTTTGATTTCTGAAACATAAAGTATTATCATGAACAAACACCCTCAAAATTTATGTACACGCAGAGATACTGAACCACAAAAGTTTCTTTTATCAATATTCAAATCATATTGTTTAAATGATATGCATATGTAATGAATGCACAAAGATTCAAATATCAATGAGATCTAGAAATATAATTTCAGTTTATATGTAGAATTAGGTTTTCAGTGAAGAAATGACTGAGGTGATTTGAAGATGAATCACTAGCAACAGCAAGCTACAACAAAACAAGAAACAATGAGCAAAAAATCATCTTTGAGACTCATTGCACCAGAACAACAACATAACTTTCTGTGTTTTAATGTTTATAATAAATAAAATGTAAACAGCCATCTCCTTACACTTGCCAATATTTATTTCTTAATATCGGAATTAATGCAAGTAAAATTAACAAAAATTACTATGGGGAGGTTGCTTAGAGGTATTTGATTCTTGGCAACTTCATTTACCATGTCTTTAGGTTAATCGTTTGAAATCATTCTTTCCATTTCCAAATTGAGATATATTCTTAGATGACATACAAGCAACGCCCTCCATGTGACTGGCACATTCAATACTTCTGAAGCAATTAGTATCTTAGTAAACACATACATCTATTCTGGAATTCCAGAAAATTTTTCTGAAAAAGAAGATAGTCCTTAGTATGACTGAAAGCCTGCACATGAAATTTGATTTATTTTAGATGAAAAATTGCTGAGCAAAACAAAAATCTGAATATATACCAAAAAGCATTTGTTCTAGGTAGCCTATAGGAAAAAAAACACTAAGGTAGGAGCACTTAAACAGTAACAAAGGCTATTAATTTAAATCAGCAACACCAGATAGCATTGATATGCTTGCAGCATAGATTCTGTTATGTACAGTCAAAATGGATGACATTTACTGGAAATGCATTCCTTCAAATTTTAAAGATTTTTTTCCTCCTGTCTGAAAATAAACAGAATGGAAAAGCTGGACTACAAATTACTGTTTCAGAAATTATAGCAACACTGTTACTGTTCTCACCCTTAAATTTCTGTGATCATGCCTGTTTTCAAACTTCCATTGTCATTTTCTACAGCCAACAGGAAGGAAAAACACCAGGAGTTAAGTGTCATTGATATCCACCTTACCTGCCACCCAGAAAAGTTTGGGTTTTAAGTTTACGGGAATACTTATAGAATCAGCCTTCCTAGCTAATTTTTTCCACTCCATGAAATAATTACTACATAGATAATGATTCAGTGTAGTAATTAACTATTTGTTTCAGGTTAAAATCATCTTTAAAGCCTATTAATTTCAGTGACATTTAAAGTTCTGCACATGTTTTAGGTACATTCCTGAACTGGACTTCCAGGTGAGCCTGCTGGCAGCTATTGTGTGCATCCCATGACAGCCGTTCAGTCTTCCCTGACAGCTCCTGTCAGTTCAGTGTTCTGAAATACCAGACTTAACAGCACTGTCCAGTGTATATTTCCATTTTAACGTTAACAACAGACAAAATTTCAAGATCAATTACATCTGTCTGTCTTTCTAACTGAAACATATATATGTATTAAGATACACAAAGAGTTTCCACTGTTCTAATGACTTTTAAATGTTAAACATGAAATATTGCCTGAGGTAGTTTCTCTAGCATATTTTTGGAACAGTTGCCATTGCCTGCAATATTTGGAAACAAGAATGATCACAGAACTGTTACTTCCTCAGAACAGCCTACCATGGGAAAACTGCCAGCATTCTCTGCAATGAAAAATGACCCAGCATTTAAAATTATGATTAACAACTTGATACTAATAATTAATAACATTAACATCTGTAGTTTTACTACCTAGGTTATATTCATAGCATATTGTTCATAATGTGCTAGCAAACACATTACTACCTAAAAATACAGAGATAAGGTTTGCATTCCTTGATCAACTTGACAATAGGAAACAAGGATCAATAGTCTCTTTCAGCATTAAAGCAGGAGTCAATATCAGTATGAGTGTAATTCCACTTGGAAATCCAAACAAAAATTTTTCATCCATAAGATAATGACTCTTTATCCCTTAGACAAATATTTAAGTCAGTTGGTTTATGGCAAGCTGGGCTCTTGTAAATTCTCTCCACCTAAATTCAAGCAGAGCTTAGACGTCCAACTGAGCAGCAGTTGCATAAGTGTGAGATATCTTACTCTCCTTAGCAGAGTTCAGTCATTTCTGCAGCAGTTAAAAATACATGCAGGATCAGGTACAATGACCATCACCATCAGAGTCTTTAGCACAACCTGAAGCTCAAAAAGCAAATAGCTCTAATACATCCAAGCCAAAACCCATGATGCAAATACTTGTCAGCTCCTGCCTTCTGGCTCTGAACTGGAACCAACACTCCCTCTTATTACCGAATACTCCGGCAGCTGAACTGGAGCCTCTTGCGCTTTTACAGAAGTGTTTCTGCCAAGTCTTATTCTATCATTAGGGATAGCGGGTTGTGCACTCATTGCTTAGCTTGTTGCTTTCCAAGTAGTGCTGGAAAGTAAGAAACAGGTGTTTGAGTTTATTCAGCCGAGGAGGTAACTGAAACTGCATTTCTTATTTTTCTGGAATGCACTCTGAACAGAATATCTTTTATCAAAAGAGTATAGAATACATATATTTTCCATCACCATAGTGTTAAGAGAAGATACTGAGTTGTGGTAATTTCTTCAAAATAGTGGCAATGGCAACCACCATCACAGGAATATTCTGAGCTGTGAACAGTAAAGCACCCAGGCCGCCATAAACAGAATTACTTTAGACACACGCTTTTCCTCCACATGTCCTATTACACATTTCTAAATATGATTTTTTGCAGAGTTTTGATGTTTGTACTTTTTCTCAGGTTTTGTGTAGAAAGAGTGCAATGGCATCTTTGACAGTGATCAGCCCAAAGTCTCACACGCTCTTGTAGCTTCAAGGCAACGTTAATTTGTCTGTTCTTTCAAATACCAGGTGCCAGATGGTCTCTGTCCATTGAGTTCAAATGGTCAAGTGATACATGTTTTTGCTCTAGAACCCTATAGAAGAGATATCGTAGCAGCACCTAATCATATATCTGGTAAAGAATTCAGGGAATGAGGGGTTCTTACGTATCAGATTTGATCCAGAAGAGCCAAAAGAGACCAGGTATCTTACACCATTTTTGTGCTTTATTTTCTAATTTTTTAAGACTCGAAGCAGAAACAGTTGGAATGTTTTCCAACTATCATTTGTGGCAGCACACCAGCTATGGGGAGTAACATTTATGGTTTTTTGGCCTACATTAAATTTAAGGAAAAAGAAGAGTTACTCAGAAAAGATTAGTGGTAATTCTCAAGAAAGAAAAATTCAAAAGGCAGGAGCAGAAGCCTAGCACACCAAGGAAAATATTTGCCTAAACATGAACAGAAATTCTCCCAGTTGCTACAAATTTCAGTGTCAATTAAAAGGACTGCACAGAGAGTAGAACCAATAACCCAAATCATAAACTAGGAGAGGAAGAAAGCAAACAAGATAAAAAAACATGGCAAATGGCAATTATAAATCTAGAAAAATATATCTTTATTCTGCATATATCCAGTAAATTTTATTGGGACAGTAGCATTTTCAATGCACTAGAAAAAATGCTGCAAAAAGCTCTATACCATTTGTACATGTAATTAAAACACTGTTTCTGTATCTTTCCTGTGAATCAAAACCAAATTGCAAAATCCAAGAGATACTAGACACTAGTATTCTTTTTATTCATCCTGTTACCTCTTATGAGGTTTTTTTATATAACTCTAGAAAAGTAAGAATAAAGAGCATTTAGTTGTATTTCTGGAGGTTTAGCTTTTTTCCCTTCAAAGTGATCTAGAAACACACAAGGTGCTATAGATAATGTAACGAATTTTTTCAGAATTTTTTCAGGTCTACTAATTAAATGTCCCTCCAGAGTTGCAAGACATACCTGAGAGCTTCACCAGATAATACACAACCTTAGATTTATTTCATAAGTCCTATAGTACAGAGACCTCCTAGTAACATCTGGAGCTCCTGGTACTAAATAACCTACTGCTGTTGAACCTCTTCAGCAGCCAGTTGGAAAAGATGTCAGAACTCATGTCTAATAGATCTGAAAAAAAACCTCAACCAAAAATGGCTATTACAGATTTTTTTTTTCTGAAGAACACAGAAAAGTACAATGAGAAAAGTCACCCTCAAAATATGCTTTTTTACCTAATACTCATAATCTATGAATTATGGCAAGACACAGAAGTATATTTTGCTTTTTATCAACTATTTTGGTTACACAGATTTCGTAATTATAAGTTTGGCAATGGAGAAGAATGTTCCCCAAAGACCACAACTGAAAGTATCTAGAATTATACAGCACAGGCATTCACCTTTGCAAACTTTTATAAGACAAAGACGTAGCAGGTGGTAAAACATAACCTCTTTTACAGATTCCTTCTGGCAGAGGTGTCTTAACGGTAAATAGTGTAAAATCAATCCCCTTTCAATATCATTTAGAACACTACTGATATGCTGTAGAGCAAGAAACTATCCTGAGGCATTTGCACACTTGCATATCATTTAGGACAGTCCATCAGTGGATGCTGCTGTAATTTTCCCTCATTCTGGGAATATCTAGCCACACAGTTGCCACAATTTATAAGACTGGAAGTTAACATAAAAGCTAGCTAAGGTAGCAAAACTGTCAAGGGTTTATTTCACCCCTTAAAAGTCTCTGAAATTATGGAAAATAAGATGAGGAAGTAAATCTCTCTCATGTTTTTCGCTGCAGTCTTACTCCACCATTGGTGACATCCACATAAACAGAAATATAGTTAGAGCAAATTTATTTTCAGAACCCTGCAAATGTATCAGTCAATGTCCCGCTGATGCACAAAATCTGTACTTGCCACTTAGTTTCATAAAACTGTCACTACAGTATAAACTCCATGCTATGCATTACTTCAATATTTGTCAAAGTTGAACACAGAAATTATATGGCTCCATGTTACTAGCAGTGCACCAGGCAGCTTGGAATCAGAGTTGTGGGGCAGATTTTCTCTTCTTCAGGCAATGATTTTCAGATTTCAAGTTATGGCCTGCACCCTGCTGTAACTTTGTCTTTTGACCATTTTCTAAGACAGAAAATGAAGTAGGTTATTTCTCCATGTTTTTTGTTTCTCTGGGTTTCTTAATGCATGTGTATTACTTTACTTAAATTACCAAATGATTGTGAGCCCTCACAATAACAATCAATGACTGAGCCCTTTATTTTTTTTCCTCACTTCAAATTATCGTTCAGAATAATAGGTAGTGTGCTTGCAGCTGCAGAACTGACTTTCCTGCTCAAGATCCAATAAAGGTGTTAAAAGAATCTGGTGAAGAGTGTGGATCTGAATCTTTGTCTTTATGCCTACAGCAATAAAATCAAAGCAACTGAAGGATGTGTGTAGTACAGTCAAAAGACACATACCCTTTATTCTTCACCTCTGTAATAATGGGCCAGCCAAATCCTTTCCCCCAAAAGTCTATCAGTTTATTCACATTATCTATACAAAAGAGGGAAAGACATATATTTATTAGCTATTCAAAATGATATGCCATTTCTGCTTGCATGAGAAGCACAGCTTTAAGCTTAGAAAGGGAAACTTCTCTTAATTCATTAAGCAATGAACCTACTCCTCTGACTTTTGACTCATGAAAAACAATACTATCTCACTGTAACCGTATAGATTTCCAGAGGATGTGCTATTGCAAGTACCTTAAGAGATCTTCTCAAGGAAAAATTACAAGTATTCTGGGGCCTTGTAACATTTTTCATACTTTCATCTCAGCTGGGACAAGAAATATATATTTAGTCTTTTAATGTTTTCTTGTGCAGGATTAAAAGTATTATGAAAGCAAGACAGTACTTTTGAAAACTATACTGATAGCAACCTCTATTTTATGAAGCATATGATCAGGTCTAAACTCAGAGAGAAATCGTTCTACCCATCTCTGGGATTTGTTTTCTTTCATGTGGAATACTATTCTGGAGACATTCAGTATTGTTATTATATACACAGGTACTAAACCAAGGCCTTATGAAGAAGGTTATAATACCTTGCTCTTTTTTTTTTTTCCTTATGGAGTTTAGAAGTAGTACTTTTATAATAATTAAATAATAATTAAAAAAAAACAAAACAAAACAAAAACAACAACAACAAAAAAAGAAGTCTTCCCAGATTAGAAACTTTCTCAATTCAGTGCATGTAAATTAGTTATTCTCTAAAGGAAATACCAAGGTCATGATACTGGTCATCAGCAGCAAGTAGCAGTTATCACTGAGAATTCCTCCAAGTCACAAATCTGCCCTACCTAGCAAAAAGTGTACCTCTTACTTTTTTTTATGTTCTCAATCTCATTCTAGAAAAGGGGGGGGGGAGGGAGGAGGGAGAAGGATTTGCTGTATTCATCTATTCATTTTTCTATAAAACAATAATGCAACACAATCACTTAAGAAGGTATACTGAAAATGTTTACAAAATAAAACAGAAGTTTCACATTTTATACCTTAGGCATATCTGCATCAAGAATCAATGAAAGAATACAAATATTAGTTATGTTTTTAACGTACAAGACTATGTAATTTAAATACACGCAGGATTCCTACTGCATAACTATTTTCAAAATCAGTTTTAGAAAGTAGTTCTATAACAAGCTGAAAAGGAGTCAGTGCTTCATCTCTGTCTGCACTACAACTGCTATCTTTAGGCTACTTCATAGTAGTTAAACAAATTTCTTTCTAAATAATTACATTGGTAAAAATCAATAGAGAACCCTATACCTTCTTCAAAGGGAGAGGGAGGGAAAAGAAAGTAATTTACAGAATAATAATTTAAAAAAAAATCTAGCTTGAACTTGCACGATACATTATAAAATGGAGATGACTCAATAAAAATGAAATAACATGAGGAAAAAATACAGAATTTGAAAGAAAAATGTCTTTTTTATATCATATTTAACACATTACTAAACTTACTAATTGGATAGATACAAAAATAAAACATACTATGAAACAGATTATGTTAAAGACATGCTTAAATAACAATTAGAAGCAATTACACCTCACTCCACACTGGGAAAATAAAAAAGATTTTAGGTCTTTTTCTATTTTTCTTTAGCTAATTTTACTTGCAAAAATTAGTTTTATTATTACTGAAAAAAACTTTTTGTAGAAACAGGGTTTATTCACTATAATTTTCTTCAAGTTTGTGTTCTATAGCTGATTAGGGAAACCACTGAAAATGGTACACAAATATCAAAAAGAAAAAGACAATTTTTTCCTTCCATTTAAGATTTGATGTTGAAGGAACTTGTAAGTCAGCAGCAACAGTAATTCTTTGGGCTATGAGAAAGGGTATTGAAGTGTTAACCTTGAGGTTTGAGAGCAAAATGAAGGATATTAAAAGTTCCAAAGGTAGGGAAGAGAAAATGTACATTTAAATGTGTCTTGCATTTCATAAAATTCAATTTCTACATTTAGTATAAATTATATAAACTTGCACATAAAACTCTACATATACTGACAAACAGCACACTTTATCACAGTTTGAGAATATAAGCTGAATTCACAGTTTGAGAATACAAACCGTGTGAGGACAAATACATATGAGAAGTATTTTTGTTTGCTTATAAACATGGATGTTCTTTGGAAATTTCAGAAAGAGTTTAGGCCTCAAGTAGTGGTTTGAAAGCAATTCTGGCAATTTATCCAAAGCATAACCAGTCCCCATTTAAGACATAATACTCCTCCTCCTAAAGACAGGCCTCCTACAGCCAGTAATTGTCAACTCACATCTGTGCTTGAATCTAAACTTCAGGCCTGAGCAGTCAGCATCTGAAATATGGCAGGGAGGAAAACTTCAATCTGCCATTACATGAAGAGTCAATTTAAACTTGACTTGACCCATCTCATCAACTCTGCAGGTATCAGCTGTTGGGCCAGCTGATTCCCTCACCACACATGCCATTTTACCTTGCAGTACCGTTATAAGGTTAGCGCAATTTAGAATTGCTGGTGTCCTTTGCAGCTAACAGGGCAGGCTGGAAGTCAGGAAATACACTGTGCATTAACATTTGTCTATAATGTGTGAAAAGTACATGTATCATCACAAGCAACTTCAATATGATAAATAGTGATTCATTAACTGTTGTTAATCAATGTTAATGTTAAGTTCTGGAATAAAATCCTCAGAACTCATTGACAAAGACAGATCCCCTCATCTCAAATTTCCCTTTCATTGGATATAGTAATCCACATACTAGACCTTTCTTTACTAAGAATGGGAATTCATCACAGCACTGACAAGCGAATCTGGAAGTGGCAAAACCAAACCTGTTGTTGAAGAGTTGTCTAGCGTATAAAATGATGTGAGCTTTGACTGAACTTTTCCATAGCTGAAAAATTCACAGTATCTCTCTCTCATCTGACTTTCAGCAAGAGGTAAAACACTGAAATCTGTCTTCTCCATTTTCACAGGGTTTGGAGAAACTCTCTCCCCTAAGAAAATTGACAAGATTTCAGAAACAAGTGATCATGATTTACACTCAGTCAAAAAACCAAAGAAACAAACAAAAAGTCTCTTGCTGAAAGACACAGACATGGTGCTTTAAGAACCAGAGCTTTCACAAATTCGGCAAGCATCATCTGAAAACAAGAACCAAATGCTCTGATACGTAGAAAGCAGTTAGGATTTTTTTTACAAGCTATGCCAAGAGAACACATTGGAATAAAAAAAAAAAAAAACAAACACCATACTGGATTAAAAGTGCAGCCAAATTAAAAGCTTACAATGAATAGCAGAAAGGATAGCAATGTTAATGGATGCAAATCAGGAACTCCAAATTGAAGAAAATTGGTAAGGTAAGCATAGGGACACGAGGTGAAAATAGCGCAAACCACATAACAAAGTGAGGAGGATGTTTTGAATGTACATTAAAACAAACAAAAAAAACAGTAATCCTGGTAAATGCATTAATATATTCCACAAAAGAAAGAGTGGATAAAACCAGGTAGAACTGATAATTTCTATTGTATGCTAGAAAAGGGGGAGTTGGGAGGGGAAACCCAAGTCATCAGTTATAAGAACATTTTTTAAAAATAGGACATTTCATCCTCATAGTCAAAACCAGGATCAACTATCCTACACCATTCTAGACACTCATTTCTAAAACTCAGGACTAATATTAAACTTCTAGCATGGGAAAGACCATATTTTTGTAGCATCCTTACTCATCCTTGTAAGCACCTAGTCAGTGATCTCTCTCCCTTAAAATAATTTAACCTTAACATAGTTTAACCTGAGTACAACTTGCTTTCTCATTTCTGGATGCAGAGACCATTCTGCCATTAATTAAACCCAGTTTCACAGTTTCTACTTATTTGGCTTAATCATGCAATTCCAGGGGAGTAAAATTAGTATTATACGTTAAACTGACATAATATCAGTTTAACTGGGACAATCATTACAGCTTTCCTTCTTGTGCCATCTGGAGTCACCTTTCTTCATATTTTTATAAAAAAAAAATTTCTCTAGTAAACTAATTTACATTATCTGTAATACTTTCACAGCTATAGCTCTCAGCAACAGCTAATCTTATTATGGGTATTTCCAATCACAATATCCTTAGAATATGATCTGCAGTGACCCTGAGACTGTAGAGTTTAAGGGAAGTGAGCAAGACTGACAGAAGAATTATAATCCTGGACTTCAGAAAAGCAAGCTTTTGCCATTTTAGGGACCTGCTTGGCAGCATCCCATGGGAAACTGCCTCAGGGGGCAAAAGGGTGCAGGAGAGCTGGCTAACTTTCAAGGACAGTCTCCTCGTAGCAGAAGAATGGTCCTTTCCAGTGTGCAAGAACGCAGGCAAGCATGGCAGAAGGCCAGCGTGGGTGAACACAGAGCTCCTGTCTGAGGTCAGATGGAGAAAAGTGAGTGGGACATAAGGTGGAAGCAGCAGTACAAAGACATTGCCTGCACAAGAAGGAATACTCAGGAAAGACAAAGGTCAGCTGGAACTGAAATTAACAAGGGTAAAAGAGAAAAGCAAAATGAAAGGTGTGTGCATCAGTAGTAAAAGGAAAGGTAAAGAGAGTGTAGTAGAAGAAAATAATTTGGTATCACTTAACCCACTTGGATATGCACAAGTTCCGGAACCAGATAGGATACATCCAAATGTGCTGAAGGAGCTGGTCGATATAATTGCAAGTCCACCCTCTACTATCTTTGAAAGGTGATAGCAACTGGGGAAGTTCTTGTTGACTGGAAAGATGCAAAGGCCACACCCATCTTCAAGAAGAGCAAAGAAGAAGCCTTATCTCAGTCTCTGGGAAGGCTGTGGAGCAAATCCTTTTCTAAGAAGTTTTTTAACATCTGAAAAACAAGGTGATTGGGTGGTTATAATGGGCAATACAACTTTATTGTCTTCTGATGCTGTGAGCAAGGTAGGGCAGTGGATGTTTTAGGATTCAATTTTAGCAAGACCTCTCAAAGTCTCCCATAGTCTTCTTGTCACCACATCCATGAGCTACAGGCTGGATAAACAATGAAGCGGACAGAAAATTTTCTCGACTACCAGACTCAAAAGCTGCTAGAAAGTAGCTCTGCAGAGAAGGATCTGGAGGTCATAGCAGAAGACAAGCTGAACACAAAGCAGCAGCGTGCGTATGCAGCAAAGAAGCCCATAAGAATCCTGGGCTGTATTGGCAAGAGCATAGCCAGCCAGTCCAGGCAAGGGCGTCTGGAGTACAGCGTCCATTTTGGGGCTCTCCAGTACAAGTATAGCGTTGACATACTGGAACAAGCGCAATGAGGACAAACATCTTGGGATGGCTGAGGTCTGGAGAACATGACCTATGAAGAAATGTTGAGACAATTCTGCCTTTTCATCCTAAAGAAGAGAGGCTCGGGCAATGAGGTGGCTCACTTCTGTCTTTAACTATGTAATTAGAAGATACAGTGAAGGCAGAGCCAGACTCTTCTTGGGAGTGCACAGCAATAGGAGGAGAGAGAGTAGACATATAAATAGACCTATTTAGAGCAAAAGTTTGCACTAGATGACCTCTGAACAATCCTTCCAAGTCAACTTACTATTACATGATTCTAACATATAGAGCAGAGCCAATAAACTTCTATTTCTAAAACTAAACAGTTATCTAAATTTCCTCTTAGTTCTCTAACAGTATACATTTTAGATAGTGGTGACCTCTACATTGTCTTTTTTTAATTACTGCAATCACTAAAGTTTTACACTAGCATTGCAGCTGAGATCATAACTTCATTGGAAGTCTAATACAGTTTGCTGAATCCCATTGTAGAAGAGGACAATTCTTATTGACACTAACTGTTCTGCAAATTTAAGAGTGTGATTTGAGTAGCTTAATATTGACCTAGATTTCTAGAAGCTGCTTCTCTTCTACTCTCTGGGATGAGAGCAGTACTCCTAAATATTCTAATTTCTGTAACAGATTAATTAATGTACTGGAGCCGAAATTTCTAATATTATATATTTGATTACACTTCTTATTATGAAGATTTAGAAGATCCTAAACAGGAAGATTTTCCAGTCTGGATGAGACACACTCTCTTTCAAACTGTTCATAATTTGAACCCAAAATGGCTAAAGAATACTAGAAGACAGAAAAAGTAGGGTGGGAATGAATGATGATGCTTATAATAAAATTAGAAGGTGCTCCCAGATGATTTTGTTGGTTTTAGCTTATTTAGTGTATTCCTAGGAAGATTAGAAATATGTAGGAACATCATAATCACAAATCCTGCTTTCACTTCCACCATTGTCTTTTGTATACTTAAGTTAGTGAGAGCATTGTATCACCTGTGTTCTCTTCCATAATCAATGTGATCAGTTTCCAAAGGTGATATTTGCATAATTACACATGCAGAGCAACAAAGATAAATTACTGCATATCTGGCAGAAAAGTATTCTCTATTCACACCACTGCTCTAAACTGTTTGGCAGAACTAAACAGGAATGTAGTAGCCCAGATGTTGTCTCAATGACAGGATCATCTAAATTCAGTGTAAATTTAATAGGCTACAGTTATAGGAGTTATTCTGCACTTATGCTTGTATAGCTGGCAGCTGTACAAGATGACATTTAGAAAGGAATGGCAGGCTTTAAGGAACAAAAAAGATGAGAAAAAAGATGGCATGTAGGTTCTAGGCAGTATAAGCATTCAAATTCCTTAAGTAATTTAGGGGAAGCTCTAGAAGACACTAACATTACAAAAGACTTTTATAATGTTGCTCTCTGAAATTTACAAGTTTGCAAAGAAATTCAGTCAGACACCTGATGGGAGTTAAGCATGTAATCTTTTTTGAATGTTAATTCATTGCAAAGTCAGCTAAGAGGATTAGAGCGCTCAAGGTTATTTAGTGTAGACCATCAAAATGAAAAGCCATTATCTGAGAGCAACTATTTCCTCACAGATACTACACTTGGCTGTTGCAGAATCTTCTAGAAACCTATCCCATGGTTCTTTTTGCATGAATTATTCCAATTTCTTCCCAATAAACTGTGAAATAACTTGTCAGTATTTCTGGACACTTTGGAATGTGATGGAAGGAGATGAGAACTGAAGTAATTTAGCTTGCTTTATCACTAGCAAGACTGAGTTACCCATGTGTGTAAAACATTCAACCAAGTGTTAGTCATCCTACACATCTCTGCTGGAATTCCTGTGTGTTAAAAAACACATTATTTACTTGCCTTTTCATAAGACTAGTATGTGTTGCAGTCCATACTGTGGTATTACATGTGCAAATAATTTAATATGCACATATTAGTGGTTAAACAGTTCACCTTTTTAGTTCAGATCAGTTACGACATTATTGCATAAATCTTCCAAAACAAAACCTTATCATCCATGCCAGAACAGTCAAATATATGTTTGTAAGTATGCATACACATACACCTGTGTATACTGAATGAAATACTTTACAAGAACGGAACTATTTTTAACCAACTATTTTTTGTGAAAACTGTAAGCATAAGAAAATGTATGTGGTTAAATAAAGACACACCTCTCAGGCACACCTTTGCCCTAAGCCAGTTCCTAGCCAGAGACCTCAAGTTGTATCTGACATTGTACTGTATCCAAGCTAATGAGAAACTGAGTGCTTGCAGGCTCTTTGCAGGCTGCTTTGCAGCCTTGATCTTCTTTTATTTCCTGGAAATAATTTTGTAGGCACTCTTTAAGAGTGAAGATACTACTCTTAACACCAGTGCCACACACTGCCATATAGTTGAACCTAATCTGCCCAAACTACCAAAGTATACCCACAGATGAATCTTGTGTAAACAACCATGGTTTACTGAAATCGAGAAACTGGGACAGTGACAGAGATTCCTCATTAACAGGGTCAGATGGAAATGACAAAAGATGTAAAATAATAACTTTTTCCCAAGTTGAAACTAGAAGAGTAAATCAGTTATCATCTGTTCAGAGAATATTTTTTTAGGAAAAATAAACTCTCAAAAATGCATAAAACTGGTAAGCGTCATTGCATTTAAACATTCTGTTTATATGTAAAGACTTTAGGAAGTTACAGTATTCTAATCTATATATCTATCTGTGTACATAGACTTCACTAGGAGATAGTAGGGTGCATTTTAGTTCCAAGATTGACATCTAGAGATTAGATATTTGAAGACTCTTTCCCCTTTATATCTCAAAATGATACTATAACGAACAGCAAGTTGGTAAAATTATTTGCAAACAATACAAAGATACCAAATACTCTGTACCCTTTTGTATTCAAGGTTATTCTGTTTCCCTTGTGACCCTTTTAAAAAGAGTTGCACTTGAAACAATGTGCAGTTCAAGGTGAAGACCAAGTTTTGTCTCACGTTATTCCAGAATCTGTTGGCTATCTCATGTGATTCCCTGCAAATGGCACTGTCATACATACGCCTCTTTATCCAACACACACATATGAAGATAAGAGGAATATATACAATTGGACAATACACCACAGTTCTGATATACAAAATTATGTTCTCCACCTACTGAAATCACCTCTCAGTACACCAGTGATCTTGAAAACAAACAAACAAACAAAACCCCAAACACTGATAGTTTTCAAAACGAGTTTCAATTATGTTAATAACTGAATGCCTAAATTCTTTCCTGTTAAAAATTTCAGTAATTTTAAACTTGTTTTTCTGCACTGAAAACCTAATGCATATCATGAAGTTCTTCCTTTTTCTTCCTTGAAGAAGGACACCATTTTGTTTACTTTTCTAAAAAACTTTTTTCATTGAAATTTAGTATTCCAGTCACTGCAGCTCTTTCAAACTCTAAATGTTAGGAAGCACTGCTAGAAAGAAGAACATCACAAAACTCTGAAAATTAAGTTGATTTGTATTAATTCATGTACATAATTCATAGAGAAAAAGTGTTCTTTATTAGCTTCTTCCCTGAGAAAAGAAATGCCTCATTAATTTTAAACACATCAATCTGAAGATGCTATCCATGTTAGATAGAATAATGACTGACATTACGGAGAGCACAACAAACTGCACATAAAATACAATCACCCATTATTCACTGTCATGTGAATTTATACTCGTGTGTAAATACACACGCTTTTTTGTACTATGAAAGCTGTGAAAAGTAGAAATCTTGAAAGTAACTGTGATGTGAGGAGAGAGATAAAGATAGATTTAGAAATTCATATACAGACATAAAACACTGGCTTTTGCATATCTTTGAAATAATTGATGCTATCATGCATTCATTTCTCTCCCTTGGTCCACAGACCTAGATATCTCTTCATAGAAAGCAGTCAAGTTGGTCAGGTTATTCTTGATAAATCCAAGCTGGCTTGTTCCAACTCACTTCTTTTTCTCATTTTTGGAAATTACTTCCGAGTGACTGCCATGGTACATTATATTACTGGTATCAGTCTGTTTAGTATATCTAGCCTATCCTATGCCTGATCATTTCAGAAGCGCATTCTTACTTGAGTTGTTACAACAGAAGATGTCCTTTTGGTATTTGTTTCTTGATATATACAGCATGGAAATGCCAGAAACAGCCTGACTGTTTTCTGATTAAAAGTTTAAACATATGATTGACTGGATGGAAGGTGGGGAAACAAATAAATAGTAGTTTCATTATATATGCAGATGTCAACTAGGCAAGCTTTTTTGAAGATATCAGCTATCTAAATGGATATTTTTAAAATTCAATCAACAAATCTGATAAAGCACAGCCCCATAACACCTTTTTGTAGTCCCTATGGAGGCTTGCTCATCTCATCCAACATTAGTAGTCACATTGTGTTACTTGATTTATTGCAACTAATTTAAGTTGGAGGCAAAAACATCAAAGGGGGGTGAAAAAAAAAGGTCACCTGGGATATGTGAAAAACAGTAATTCTCAGAGAAGGAAAAAACAGCAACAACAACAACAACAAAGTAAAATCAGGTTTGTAGAGGGAATAAAATGAAGTACTATTATGAGATATATTATTCACCAGCATATGTAGCTACTTTGAGGCTTTTCCTCTGCAATGCCCAAGTTACATTTTCCGTTCTTAATGAGTCATTCTTCTTGTCTTGCCTCAATATCTACACATTTATTAATTTATACATGAAAAAAAATAAATAGGTCAGCCATCCATTCAATTGATATGAAGGAAGATGACACCTGAAAAGATTTGACTTAATAAAGACTTGTAAATTGTTATCAGCTTTGTATTAGCTGTTATATCTCTATTTTTCTATTAACGCCAGTTATCACTTCTCTGTAAATATAATCTTCAATGCCTGACAACTGAGGTCTGTTCAAAGAAACTCATACTCCTACTGCAGATCTCTCATGTTTCTCAAGTAAAACCTGCTATGAGGCTGAATAAATGGAGAAGTATATCTGTCCATACAAGCATGAGACCATTTCCAGAAGGAGTCTGTCTAAGGAAACTTTGAATTCAAAAGTTTATACCCACCCACCTCATATTCAGCCGGAGCTCTCCTTAGTATATCTGTATATTCCCTGTATTGTGTGGTCCAGAACTGGATGCAGTTTTCTAGATGTGATCTAACAACTGGTATCATAAGTAATGGCATCTTGAAGATTGAAGGAGTGTGAGACATGTTTTTACAGAAGCCTTAGAAGTCAAGCTTAAGTCTCACATACAGGGACAAGCTCACCTTTCTCACTTAAGTCCCGAAAGGACTAAGAATGAATACGAATGTCTTCTGGGTTAATTATTTCTTTTGAATAAAATACAATACTGACATGAGCAAGTTCAGAAACACTGTAGGACATTTCTGAAAATATAGTTAGCAGCCAATGTATCTACTTTTACTTTTTATTTCTTCCATGTTCTAATCTCCAAATTCCTGGCAAGACACCACAATAGTTTGTTACAACAGTTATGTGCGGAATATACATCAGCCACTCTAAATATAATGGAGTGTATAT
>VXAK01002915.1:98864-131227 GCA_013399435.1 Arenaria interpres | reverse complement strand
GGGGGCTACTCCGTAGGGAGCTGGGCCAGTTTGAGCCGTGTTCCCCCACACGTGAGCCCCTGAGAACCCGGGGCAGAGGAACACTCCCCACGGCACGTCCCCAGCACCCACCCCCGGCTGCTGAGGGAAGGTTCACGCGGGGTTCGGCTCAGGGAACTGGGGCGATTTGTCCTCCCTTGGCTCCGTGGCAGCGGAGGGGCGCTGAGGAAGGCACCCAGGCACAGCGCTCCAGCCTCACGGCACTGCCAGAGCTGGGGGAATCTAAGCAGACTAGCATTGTTTTTATTTATTTATTTTAAAACAAAACACATTTGCTTAGCACACGATGGGGGGGGGGAAGAAAGGGAAATNAACACAACGGGGGGGGGGGGGAAGAAAGGGAAATCGCACAGTACCATCTACAGCCACGGAAGTCCCAGCGCAAAAAAAAAAGCCACAGAGTGAAGTACTTTAATTAAAATACTAAATCAAGTAAAAAAAAACCCAAAAAACCACAAATTGGACAGGGACCGAAAAAGTTCATGAAGTGACAAGCTCAGAGCTCCTAGAAAGGCAACGAGAGCCCCCAGCTCCTTGTGCCGTTTCACATGAGAACATACACCACAGTTTCAAAAGAACAGGTTTCTAGTCCCAAAAAAGGCTAAGCTGGAACAGGTTTTAAGTTAAATCCTAGGAAAAAAAAGGCTCCTTCATCTAGTTCACAGCCCAGCCCTCCCCAACACACGGCCAACACACTCCCTGCTCTCGGGTCACCAGACGTGCTCTTACTGTCCCACAACTGTCACACCATCGGCAAGAACGTCCCACCTGGTCACACACTTCACTGCGAGTATGAGACCATCGTCCCAACACAAGCAGATGCGTTAATTACCATCCAGGCTGAAGCTGCTCTAACAATCAGGGCTGTTTCAATCCAGGTACAGCTGGCACTTTCCTGTCACCCAACGGGTGCGAGTGCCACCCCGCCAGAACAGGAAACCACCGTCCTCAACCTCACCCTCCTTCCTGCTCCCTTCTCTTTTCCAGGCCTGTGTGCTCTTCCACCGACTGCCAATGCCAAAAACCAGCCAAATCCACCACAGAAACCATTCTCCAGTAGCTCACTTTTCAAGAAGGGGAATGCCCCCACGATGAGGGTGCTGCGAGGTTTGCCATGGCTCCAACCCACCCTCCCTGCACCTTCCACACCTAATACCTGGTGACCCTGCTGCAGAGCCTCAGGGACACGACCCCACCACCTCTCTCCCTGGGTCACAGTGGGTCTGTTGGAGCAGTTCCACGCCAGGCGCGGTGACAGGTTAACACAAACCCAAGGGACACCAGCAGCCACCAGCTCACGCTCTGGTTTTGACCACACAAGCTTTTATCCATGGCCATGCTTCAGTGAGAAGCCACGCTTCAGCTTCCGAAACCAGGAGACACCAATGCCTTGTGGCACAACGCAGGAGCGCCAAGGGTTTGAGATGACCCAGTGCCCAGGTTCATCCTCCTGCACAGTGTTTCTCCCCCTCTCCTGTAACTGTCACCCCTACTGTCACTCAGCCGAGGAAACACAGCCACATGCTCCATTGCTTTTTGAGCTTCTAAAGCTCAGCCACTTCAGAGCCACGGTGTCCCCACAGCGGTGTCCCACACCATTCCCGGGTTCACCTACAGCTTGCTGCCAAGAGGACTCCAAGAAACACGGCCAACATTGCCATCCAGAGGTGCGGAGGACACGAGGACATGGAGAGATGAGACAAGGGGCACAGGTTTAGACCAAAAGCAGTGGACATTTATTCCTCATTTGTGCAAGAGTGTCAAGATGCATTTGGAGATGGCTGGGCCGGAGCCCCGTGGCCGGAGCGCTGGAGGCCGCAGCCTCTCCGTCATAGTCGATGGCTTCGTTTACAATTCTACTAAGAGGAGATAAATTTGCAGACTCACCTATTTCACACCAACGATGCTGGCAAATACACTTGTATACAAAGAAAAGTTTCAAACTACATTATTATTTTTTTTTCCCACTAGATTCAAGTGAAGACTTTGTTCAAAAAAAAAAAAAAAGACACATACAAGTACAATTTAAAACTGTATGAACATTTGCAAATGTTTAGTGCAAAGTAATTATGTAAAAGCTACATTTTATGAAAGTTTGTGCTGATGTGTTTGGTAGGTTTTGTTTTTTTTGTTTTTTTTTCGTTTTTTTTTTTTACCCTTTTACATCCATTATTTTAGTTACAGAAGGTTTCACTTACCTACAGTACATATGCATTGTGTTAGGTCCCATGCAAGTGGGAATAATACCGTTAGGCTTCGTAAAAATGTCACTCCGATTCTCCTTTAGTAAACTGCTTATTTGGTTTAACAGTCAAGTTCCTGGCACACTACACATCCTGATTTCACGGAAGTGCTTAAGCTTATGTTTGTCCTGTTGGGGTGCAAAAGCCTGGTGTGATGCAAACCAAACCGCTTCATGACTTCCAAACGCAAACCAGTCGCCAATGCAAAAGCTGGAGAGATCCACCATTAGTTTTAGCCTGTAACAAACTGCTCTCAAAATTAAAAGCCTATTCACACAAAGTTATATGTAATGACTGTAGTAATCAGTTTATTACACAGATTAATCATTCTTGAACGTACAAGCTCCAGGGGAGCGGTTGGGTCTTTAAATATACACAAGTTTTCTGTCAAATGGATTTTTTTTTTTTTACCCTTACATCCAGAAAGACCTAAGCAGTTAAAAAAAACTTAAGAAAAATAAGAGCTATTAGCTATGTATTAACTGAGAAACCACATACAAACCAAAAAAAGTATGAAGGAGGGGAGAGAGTTGAAACAAATCAACATCACTTGATGCACTAATAGCTCCAATCCATTTAAATGTTGACCGGTTAAACTTCGACCTTAAACACAGGATGTGGGTACAGTTTATCTCATTGGTCATAACATTTACCTAAGGTGTAGGTCCTTCAGAATAAAACGAATACAGAAACAGCTTCAAGTTCTTCACCTTGCTTTTCATAACTGTTATGAGTTTAAAAGGATTCCACTTAAAAGCCTTCACGGATCAGCAACACCGTCCCTAGAAATATGAAATCCACCATAACTCTCCCCTTCACATTTTATTACCCAATTTAAATCAAACAGGGAATGCTTTTAGGCTCACAAAGTTATGACTGAAGAACCAGCTTTTCACACACACACTTCTCTGCTAGGAGTCAATGTTGGTACGGGGAAATACAGTATTTCTATTTTGTTGTTCCAAGTATGTACAACACGCAGCACTGCTGTATCAGGTAAACATGTGCACAGGGGAAGATGAGGCGTGGGCTCATAGAAAGCAGTCAAATGGAAATCAAAAGGACTTTCTCTTTCAGAGTTCCCCTATCTTTATTTGTAGAGGTTATCCAATAATTTCTTTAATTACATCGCATACTTCTGAGTCCATTCCCGAGCTATTCTGTTGTACCTGTATGTACAAAAAGAGGATTTACTTAACATAACATCCCAAACAGTATTCCAGCTCCAGCAGTCTAGTTTACATTTTCTCCAGTACTATCATGAATTTGTAAAGTTTAAGAGCAAACTGAACTATCAGGCAAACAGGGGAAACAAGAAAGGCCACGGTACTTCATGGAAAAGAAACAAGTAGTCATATTTACAACAGGAATACGAGATCTTCACGATTCAAGCCACAAAACAGAGCTCGCGTGGTCCTGAGCAGTGTTTTGCCTGCACCCCCCCAGCCCCCAACTGCCACATCCCCGGGGAACCTTACTGCAAGTTCTCATTCTGGAAAAAAACAGATTAATGTTTCCCTCCCACCTCATTCTTCTTCTTCCCTTAGAAAGTGAAGCCTAGTACCCGGTATCTGCTGGGCTGCCAAACCTTGACAGGCTTGTCTCATGCTACATTTGGCTATTTCAGTGACTACCAGGACATCACAATTTGTCCACCAGACTTTTTTTTTTTTTATCCCAAAGGCATAATACGCTCCTTTTCCCAAGCCACTTGTAGCTTTTTGCACCCAAATGCTCTCTGTAGCCAGAGAGCTAGAGGAAGCTCAGGATATTGATGTGAAACACTGTGATTAATAGCACTGATAAAAGCTTATTTCTGACAAGACGACAAGTTTTTTCTTCGGAACCTGTAGGAAAATCTTAAGACACTTAGAGCAAAGAGCTTCCTAGTTACATGCACTGACTAGGTTCTTGGGCTGGAATTTATTTCCTATTTTTGGAAAAAAATAGGGGAGAGTCCTGCATACATTTCAGTGCAGTCAGTCACTATGGGCTGCGTCTCGAAATACGTACTGCTACTCTTGCAGCTCTCATTAAAAACAGGATGCATGAACTCCTCTAACACTGCTCCTCAAGTATGCAGTAGAGTAAGCAAGTTTCCTTCCTATCTCCTTCTCATCAGATGACCGTGTAGCTTCAGAAATTAACACTACTGATCACATCTGGAAGGGAACAGTGAGGTAGAAAAGCATTTACAACGGTCATTAAGCTGTTGCTTTTAAAGAAAGCAATTTAAATCTTCTCATTAGCGGTTCTAGAGTTCTCTTCATTCTTGTTGTTTACTTCATAGGAGCTCGGAGCCCTCCCATCCCACCTATACACCACTTGTTCTGCCCTTGTGCTCTAAAATGACTATGAGTCAGGGTATTTTTGGTATTTCTTTGCTTGTCTGACTCTATCACCAATAGCTAGATAGAAATATTCTCCCATTAGAGTAACTTGTTCTCCCTCTGCTGGTTATGTGGAATTAAAGCAGGCAGTGAGGGCTCTTGAAGGCTAGCCGCATTCAACTTAAGAGCTCCATATGGAACAGATTTGCATTATTCACTTCACATTTTCATTAAATCAAGAAAACCTGTAATTAACAGCTACAACACTAATGAAAGACCATTGTGTGGAATAAAAGAACAGTAACAAACCCACAGAAGTGGCCTCTACATCCCTCACTTCTACTGGCCTATATACCTTCTTCCTACAGCAATTCTAAAATAGCTGTGCTCCAGATTCCAGGAAAAATCTCTGAAAAGACCACAGTTAAAGTGAAAAAGGCAAATCAAAGTTCACACTCTTTTCCAAGAAGCAGGTCCTTTCAGTTCCCCTTTACTATTAAAGCATGGGTTCTGCTCTGTCAAGAATATTACGTAGTTTTTTGCTTTCATACTCACTTTTCTCTATCTGTTTTGTAGATCCGTGCAATCTCAGGCACTAAAGGATCATCTGGATTGGGATCACACAACAGAGAACAGATGGACAAAAGTACTAGGGAGAAAAAAGAGATACTGAATTAGAGCTTAAGTGCAGCTGAAGACACCTGTAGAAGTCAGCCCTCACGCTGCCTTCCCCACTAGCATCATTTTAACATGTCAAAGAGCAGCAATATTTCAGCCAAGTGATTTTGAACAAAAATCCTTACCCTTTAACTACACAACTTCGCACAACTGCAAGTTTTTAAACATAACTTTAAACATCAGGTGGTGGATAGGGTGTATCCGACTACAGCAGACTCCTGCCCGCTGACTTACGGCTATCTGAAACTGTACCTGGAGCCTTCCCAAAAAAACAGCCTCGCTTTTGCACTTGAAATTCAGCTTTTGCCTAAACCAGACGACCTCATTATTAGCAACTTGCAGAGTACTAATCAAAAGTCAGATTGCACAGATCCAACTGAGATGAAGGACACATGAGCTGCTCACAGCTACTTTAGAATTGTTTAAAAAAAAATAAAATGCTAGTCTGCTAGTCTGGCAGAGAATTAAGCAGCTTTATCCAATTATTTTCTGAACATAAGGTAGGTTAAGATGGATTCATTGTAGAACAGTATTCAAAATGAATCAAGAAAGTGTAGCTTACTGCACTCGTACCAACCCCAAAGCCCTGAACTTCCCAGTTTCACTATAAATATATACTGTATATAATCCCAAAAGCCACATCCCGCTCCTGTGACACCGTTCAGTGCAATGTCAACCTTCATCCCTGTAAGGACGCCTGCAAAGCCACAAACAGCACATGCACACTCCTGCACTCACACCGAAGGGGAAGAGATGAGGAGGCAGCAAGTTATAAGGAAAGCACATTGGGACAACCCTACATGAGGCGTGTCAGGGACGTCGCCTCCCCCCTAAGAAATGCCAAACACTCCCTTGTGCTTCTCTCAGCCTGGTTGAATCAGACAGTGCCACCCCGTGTCCCTTCAGCAACAGTGGTGGTGTCACAGCGCGTCCTCCAAATGAGCTGGAGGTGACAACAGTGAGAAGTTTGAAGGCGCTGAACGCAAATCTGTTCCAACTTCCATGGATTGCTGGAGCAGGAGGCAGAGCCACCGCGCTGAAAGAGCAGCTCTGTGTTCCACTGCTCTGCGTGGGGGCAGGGGGTGCTGGGGTGGGTTGGCTGGTTTTTAAGGTAGTTTAAAACAAAGATTACAAAACAAACAACAGCTAAAATACAGGCAGAGATAAAAGGGAGAATAGGTCTCATATTCACAGCATCATTTAGGTTGTAAAAGACCTTTAAGAGTTCAACCCCAAACCCAGCACTGCCAAGGCCACCACTACCCCATGTCCCTCGGTGCCACATCTACGTCTTCAAAATACCTCCAGGGATGGTGACTCCACTGCTTCCATGGGCAGCCTGTTCCAGTGCCTGATAACCCTTTCAGTAAAGAATTTTTCCCCAGTATCCATCCTAAACCTCCCCTGGTGCAACTTGAGGCATCTTGTCCCATCGCCTGTTCCTTGGGAGAAGAGACCGACCCCCCCCTGGCTACACCCTCCTTTCAGGGAGTTGGAGAGAGCGAGAAGGTCTCCCCTCAGCCTCCTTTTCTCCAGGCTGAACACCCCCAGCTCCCTCAAGCTGCTCTTCACAAGACTTGTGCTCCAGACCCCTCACCAGCTCCATTGCCCTTCTCTGGACCCCCTCCAGCACCTCAGTGTCTTTTTTTTGTGGGAAGGGGCCCAAAACTGGACACAGCCCTCAAGGTGAGGCCTCACCAGTGCCCAGTGCAGGGGGAATTCCATTTTCCTACACATTTCGGTAGACCCTTCACAATGAATTATCAATTTCAACTTAAATGCTTCTAGAACATGTTTAGTAACAGTGTGTTCCTGATTTAAGTGAACTTATATCTTGCTCTAGAATAAAGAGCAACCTCTTCCTCCTTTTCCTGATTTTCTGTGGCACACTTTTGAAAGAGTAAAGAGCTTAATTATTCTTCATCATCAACTGGCACTCAGACCAGTTTTTTCAGCTACTCCTCAGAATGCAGCTTCAGAGAGTGAAGACTTTCATTTTTTGCTGGAGACACGTGGAAGCCACTAGTCCTGAACCGCTGTCCCTTAGCACGGGGCGCAGCACGTTCAGTACCTGCAGCACTTTCTATCACCTTCAGCACTGTTTTTTTTCCCCCCCTCTGGATACACTAAAACTCACATTATTGTTCAGCAGTGGGAATCTCTCTGCCACACTACACCCAGCTGCTGTTGGTCAGTTTAGCTTCAAACAGTCATTTCTCCAGCAACTTTCCTGTAGGTCCTTTCTTTGTCAGACTCCACTGCTCTGGTGACTGAAGTTCCTTCAGCTGGTAGGATGAGTCCAACAGCCAACATCTGTCCCCTCCCTTTAACAGAAGCCACAGGAAATCCAATCAAAGCTTTCTGGTCAACTATTAGAACTACTCCCTCAAGTTTTATCTTACCACAGCCCTTTAATAACCAAGGACATTTTTGAACAAGGCAGCTCTCCCTCCGTCAGCAGAACCAAGCTGCAAGTCTGTCCAGTCCTCTCTCCCCACCTTCCCCAGCCACCATAATGCTCCCTTCCCCATCGCTGGAGGTACTGGGTGGGGCGTGAGGTACACAAGGAGGAACATCAGCCTTACAAACGCCATCCCACCATCTGCTCTAAGCACCAAGCCAAGGTGGTGCTCAGGTGGTGGTCAGCACAAGCACCAGGACAACCAGGGTGTCGCTTTGTGTCCTCCCGAGGCAAGTCTGCCCTGGACAGCACCTCCTCTGCCAAAAGGAACAGGAGAGTGCCTGTCCCAGCCCAGGAGTTCTAGTTCTTGGTCTGCAGGCTCTCAGCATGAGGGTGTCACTGCTACTTACTGGGCAGTAAAAAAAAAACCAAACACAAAAACCAATCCCACGCTGCCAATAACTCTTTACTAACATGGTCTGTGGTTTGTTAAAACTCTATCAGTAGCTGAACGCCTCCCGTGATGAATTCTGGCAGCCTATTCACTTGAAAAAAAGCATTTCTAGATTTCATTCCTCAGCTGTTCACTTGTTTTGCAAGTATTATTCCAAAAACCTTGAATAAGAATGGGACACAATTATTTACCTTCAAGCTGCACTGCCACATTCAGCTGCTTTGTTTTTGTTGGTCTTCATTAATCAAAACTATTCTCCACTATGCTTGCTCTTGCTGATAACTTCACATCTTTCCCTTTTTATCTGTATGGCCTCAGCAAGAAAAACATTTTTAAGTGAGTTATCTGAACTGGTTTAATTTTAATAGCCTGCTGGATCCAGCTATTTGTCCAAAATAAGTTGAGGAAGTTTCTCTTGAGGTTTCCCACCAGAACACTGCATATACACACGTTTTACACCAACCAACATAAGCAGCCCCAGGACCACTACAAAAACTTTTTATGAGAAGGTGCCTTTTTCCAAGGGGCTTGAAGGAGCCCAAGTACAAGAGGAAAGAGGAAGTAACCCTTTTGAAATGTCAGTTGTGTCAGGAGTTCTTTGATGCATCAGTGTCCCGGTTTGAAGTAAAACCGAACCAATTTTGTGTTCTATAATTTTACATTTTAGCTAGGCCTCCTCTAACTCTCTGAAATTAATGGCATATTGTGGAGAAAAATGCTTCTTCTCAGAGTGGTAACCCATGTTTGTGCTCCATGCCAAGGAATGGGTGCAGAGAGGCCCTTGCTTATACTTATTGCTATAACAACCAAGGTCAGCCAATTTTTGTTATTTGCCCCTTAGAGGGTCAGAAATGGAAAAATGTAGAGGGGTTACATCCGTGGGGAGGAAGGGACAGGAGAGGTGACCCAAACCTGACCAACTGGGGTATTCCACCCCATCTGCCCCGTGCTCAGTATAAAAGCTGAGGGATCAAAGGGTCAAGGCTCTTCCTGCGATGGCCGACGTCCGAAGAGGACCCTGTCTGTTCATCTGCCTTTGATCCCGATCCGTGTGTTCCTGACTCCAGAGCTGGAATCCAGTTCCCATCCGTTGCCTAGCCCAGTCTGGGCCTTCCCCAGTGCCTGGCAGTGACAGGACTGTCATCCTGGGAGCTTGATATGGTTTTGTATATATTGTATCTATTTCATTATTTTCTTTCTATTTTAATATAAATTCTTCATTAAAGTAGTTTAGTTCATTCTAAACTTCTGAATCTCCTCATCTCTTCCTCTCCTCTTTCGGGGAAGGGGGGGAAGGGCCATCTGTCTGTCCGGCTGCAGTGATTTCGGCTGAAACCACAACAGTCAGAGCCACTAATTAAACCAACACTATGGAAGACAGAGAATCAGACTACCCTTCTGCAATCAAGGATTATTGCAATGCCTGACCACAGGCAAAGCTGCTCCCGTATCAGCTTCAGAGCATCCCTTTGAGTCTTTCACTGAAAAAAAGCGTGCACTTTTCAGAATTTAAGTTTGGATTTTTGACAGTAACAGCAAAATAGAGAAGTATTACATCCCATTGATTCAAGGGGTTCAAGTACAGAGCTGCTTCTCATCTCTTCATTCTTAACTATCAAAGCAGTCCAGTCTGTAGCAAAACTTTAAGTAACTTAAAACATTGTCAGTTTAAAGGTCCCTTTCATTCAAAAGTTGTTTTTGCTTCAGCTGTGTTTCTCAGCAGGCTTCTGTGTCACACTCTTACACCATTAAGAGGAGTCTGCCATGTCTGATGAGGGATTTCATCTTCCTGGTTGTGCCACACCTCAGACAAAGCAAATTCAATATGTAAACTCCATGGCTGAGCTTCTTCTGCTACAAAGCAGCGCAGTCATGAGTCAGGACAACTCATGAAGTCAGCTCTCCACAGGTCCTTCCAGCACTAGCCAAATGAGCAATACGTAAAACCATCTAAACCACCATCTGTCTACTGGAACATCTACTGGCCCGGATGAATCTAGGAGGCATGTCAAAGCTCCTGGAACTCAGGAGGTGAACAGATTCTTTTAAAAATCACAAGTTTTCAGCTCCAGTTGGAGGAAATAAGCTCAACAGCCAGAAGATGGACATCTTCCCTAGAGTGTCAACAAGAGAAGGAAGTCAGAGGTGGCAGCAATTCATATATGGCAATCAGCTTCTGCTGATGTTGTGATGAAGTGCAGCACACAGCTATGACACACCCTTGCACGGACAGAGCATACAGCTGGGGCTGAAAGTGATCTTTAGGAGTCAGGAGAGCCACGTACAAGCTACAGCATTCAATATGTTTGCACAAGTTGCGTTGATTCTTCAAGTCAAGTGGGCTAAGTTGAGTTCTACAGAAGCTCACCAGCCCAGGTCATCAAGTCCTGTTAGGGCACAACATCCTGCACCTGGGTCACAACAATCCCAGGAACAAATCCGAGCTGGGAAGAAAGAGAATGGCTGTAGAGCAGCCCTGAGGAGAAAGATCTGGAGGTGCTGGTGGACAAGAAGCTCAGCACGACCCAGCAACATGCCCTGGCAGCCCAGAAAGCCCCCCCACATCCTGGGCTGCATCCCCAGCTGTGTGGCCAGCAGGGCAAGGGGGGGATTCTCCCATTCTGCTCTGCTCTGGGGAGACACCCCTCCCACCCCCCAGTGCTGCCTCCAGCTCTGGGGCCACCAACATCAGAAGGACACACAGCTGTTGGAGCGGGGCCAGAGGAGGCCACAGAGATGCTGGGAGGACAGGCTGAGAGAGTTGGGAGGGTTCAGCCTAGAGAAGAGAAGGCTCCAGGGAGACCTTGGAGTCCCTTCCAGACCCTAAAGGTGGATACGAGAGATGGGGAGGGACTCTTGATCAGGGAGGGTAGCGATAAGACCAGGTGGAAGGGTTTGACACTGAAAGAGGGGAGATGGAGATGAGATGTGGGAAGAACTTGTTTGCTGTGAGTGTGGTGAGAGCCTGGCCCAGGTTGCCCAGAGACGCTGTGGCTGCCCCATCCCTGGAGGGGTTCAAGGCCGGGTTGGAGGGGGCTTGGAGCAACCTGGTGTGGTGGGAGGTGTCCCTGCCCGGGGCAGGGGGTGGCACTGCATGGTCTTTAAGGTCCCTTGAACCATTTTATGACACGAGACCAAAAAACTATACCCTCTGGTTTCTTTAGATATCAGTGCTAGAAAGACTGGTACTAGTTCTGCTTTATCACCCTGTGCAGGGACAGTCATCCCAGTTAATTGAGAAGTAAAGATGCTTTTGATGCAGAAGCCTGAGACAGGTAAGACACTGACTAAGACTGCCAAGAGCAGGTGATTATTATCTCCACTTTCTCAGTGCAGAAATCATCCTCCAAATGCAAAACTCAAAGCATTCCATTTGTTTGCAGGGTGTGACTGGGTCTAATACCCATCACCTCCAGTCATCCCCTTAATTCAGGGTACCAGCCACTACCGATACCACTGTTTAGGTCTAGCTGGAATGGCAAACAAAACTTGCTCCAGTAAAGCACTCATCCATGGGACACTTCAGGATAAGGAAAGGCAACTGAGGAGCAATGGAATCTCCAGCTGAATCACAGAAGGGAGATAAAAAGCCAGCACCAATTCTTCCAAAGTAATGAGCTACCCAGAAAAAAAATAATCTTAACTGGTTGTATTGTGATTCAACAGCTGTTTGGTGCAGTTCCTGCTCTCTGAGGAAAAAAGCCAATTTAGAATTCATCAAGGAGCAAAGAGTTTCCTTGGGCACCAAGCAGCTTAGGTCAAAAAGAGAATGTGAGTGAGAGCCTTAGCTCTCTCCTTGAAGACCTCTGCTAGCTCAGCTTTTGTACTAAGAGCACATTACTCATCAGCAGAATGAAGGGAACAGGTAAGATGCCTTTTAAAAAGGAATTTATTCCTGTAGACTCAACTCCTGCACGGGGCAAAGCACCTCAGCAGACCCCAAGCCAGTCTTCTCCCACTAAAGAATAGTCCATCTCTAGGGAAGCACCAGTGAAGTTGTTGTCACAGTATCCAGAAGGTACCGAGACAGTCCCTTTGGACGCCAGACTGTCAGGACAGCAGGACAGAGCTCAGCTACTTGTCCCAGCCGAAGTCACACAGGGGTCTCAAAATCACCACATAACCTAAAGGCTCATGGCACTGGAAGCAGCCCATCCTTCCTGCTGTGCCCCATGTGAATGACATGCATTATCCAGTAGGTTTATCTGTGGAAAGGGATTTGTCACCCTCCCGGAGACCCAGCCCCATGGTCCGACAGAGCTGTGCTTTTTGATCCAGCTCACGCAGCTGAGTTAGAGTATGAAAGTCAAGTTTGTTGGCTCGGGTTTAATTCGGCTGCTACTCTGGGGATTATGAAACATCTCTGCTGGAGGGAATTTGAATTTTGGACACATACCACTGCTGAGGTACTCTTAATTCCATTTCAGAGGTTTATCCAGCTCTCTACTTCTCACACCAGCCAGGGCTAATCATTTACTAATCATCAGCCTGACAGCCAAGAGCCTCCAGGCTGAGGTCCATTACGTCCATTACTACTTAGATCTCTTATTCCTCAAGAACAGGAGGAAAGCTGACTCCTGGAAGGAGTATGTGCCTACACAATCAATACATTTGAGTATCAGGCCCCAGACCTTTCAAACTTTCAAGACATACAGTTGTCAGAGAGTTTCATCAGCGCTGGTAAACATTAAGCTTTCAATATTAAAACAACTGAAAACACTTCCACCCAGCAAGTTGAAGTGCAAGCTCCCAAACAACTGGCTTCTGACTGCAAACGGGCAAGATGCAGCCAAGAAAATCAGAGCAACTCCAGACTCTGCTCCAGTTAAATCCTATTTCTTAACCATAGTCCCATTCCAAACTCTTCCAGCAATCTTACCCGGGCTCACAGGAAATGTACCTTTAAATCTGAGCAGTTTAAACTTCTTGTTTCAAACCAACTCGAATTCCTGCTAAGTCAGTTCAACAATTTCTGGTGACAAGAGAAGAAAAGTTAAGTTTTGCCCCATGTATCACAGTCTGGTTGAGGTTGAAAGGGACATCTGGAGGTCATCTTGCCCAACCCCCATGCTCAGGCAGTGCCACCTGGACCCATTGTCTCCATCTCCAAGGATGGAGACTCCACAACCTCCCCGGGCAACCTGTGTCAGGGCTTGGTCACCCCCACAGTGAAAAAAATGTGTTTTCTGATGTTCACAGGGGCCCTCCTGTTTGTACCCCCAGCCTCTTGTCCTGTCACTGGGCACCACAAAGAGCCTGGCTCTGTCCTCCCTGCAGGTTTTATATACACTGGTAAGACCCCCTGATCCTCCTCTTCTCCAGGCTGAGCAGTCCCAGCTCTCTCAGCCTGTCCTCATAAGAGATGCTCCAGTCCCTTCATGTTCATGAACCATCAACTGCACTCTCCCCAGTACATCCCTGTCTCTCTTGTTGTCACAGTTTGCACCTGACTGGCCATTGAGATGAGACTCAAATCAGGACATTTGTTCTGGGGAGCCCATCACTGGACACAGCTCCAACAGGTACTGCCCCATCAGTGGTGAGCAGAGAAGAAGGATCACCTTCTTCGACCTGCTGGCAACTCCCCTCCTAGTGCTGCCTTTGCAGCATGGACAGTATCTGAGAGATACACACGTGGCTACATTAAGGTAGAAAAAGAGCTGAAATGCAAGAATTAAAGCTCCCCGTACAACCCTAGCTCAGCACAAACATAGAGACTGATCCAAGTGATGTGACAAAGTCACATCCCTCCCACATCATTTGGTTAAGCACTGTAACAGGCAAATTAAAAGCCAAGAGGAAGATCAGAAACCAGCTTCCTGATTTTGAAGACCGTGAAGATCAACTTCATTCAGGTTGCTGGGTACTTGGGAGTTCCCACCCAGTGAAGGCTTAATAAAGCCATTCTTGAACCCCTGGAAGGGCAGCACCACGGGAAATTCACACTGTACATGGAAGAGCTTGAGCAGCACGAGCTGAACCCCGGAGTGAAGGCGACTGAAGTCACCCCCTGCCACTCACCAACATGCTTAATACAAGCTCCATGTTTAATTGTTATAAAACACCGTGGGGAGAAATGGGAGGGCACAGGGCAAGCCTCACCTTTACTGAAGCTTAGCTCTTGCTCATCCACTCACCAAATTCAAGTGGGATTTCCCCAAAAAGCAGCCAAACGGTTATCATCAGGTTAAAATACTATATTATCCTGTTTAAGAATCCCTGTTGTCTTATTTATGCAGACTTTGCAATAACATTTTTAATTTAAGCCTGTGCATTCTGCTTAAGCTTTGGAGTTTAAATTAAGCTCCAATGCGTTTAAGACTGTATTTTGAGATTATTTATTCCCCGGTATGTATTAAGGAACACTTACTTCAGAACTACTAATGCAAGCCCGCGATTGTACTGAGACACTCAGTGGTGTTCTCCCAATTCCTAAGAACTCCTTTCACCAAATCCAGGAGGGGCAAACATTGAGAAAGACAAAATGCAACCCCAAGATGTTTGTCACCTCTACTGTCATAGCAAAGCTCACATTATCAAGTTGGTTATAGACAGAAGTGTCGTTATTTAGCTGGCTGAAATAAAAATGCTCCAACACCACTCAGGCCCTCGCTATCTTACCCAGTGAAGAGGGCAGGAACAGGCTCCCAAACCAGGTCTCCCGACTGCCTTCCGGAGCACAAGGAGCCAAGACCTCTACCTTTACCACTTCACTGGCCTGATTAAGTGACACTAACACGATTTTTCACACTCTTTCCACCACAAAAAGTGGCACTGTAGATTAAAAAGAAGTCACTGCATACTCTTTCACCTTTCCCTTTGCAGGTTAAGGTGAGAAACACGTTCATGTACCACACATTAATTGCAACATCACACCTGACACAGTGACAATGCTGCCCAGCAGATGCCTCAGGAGAAGGAAGCTGGGTATGATAAGCTGTTTCCTAGAAGAACTCTTTCTAATCTTCCCCAATTTCTCTATCAGTAAAGAAAGTACACTTTTTTTAAAGCTGTCTTCTAGGTATCTGCTTACAGATTTTAAATTCAAACAGCTTGCTCCCAATAGCATCCCCTTTAAAAGAGTGGCAAAATTTAGGAAATACTGTAAGAATTCTCTATGACAAATAATAAATTGTTGCTTTGGAAGAGATGTAACCTTCATGCTGAACAGCTTAAGTCCTGTTATTTACTTTTAATTACCTAACCCAACAGCTTTTCCTACTAGAAACACATTTCTTCTTTGAGAAGGCTATCAAAGAGTTACTAGAGAGCTGAAATAGCCCTAAAGTCTGCAAAGACACAGTTCTGAACTGACTGAAAACAAGATTTTTTCACCCTAAATGATCGAAGTTGCCTTTGCGGAATTTATTTAAACTTGTTCAAGATGGGAATGCTTCTTTTAAGTATCAGCTCTTGCCTCTTACTGGGATGTTTCTGACGAGAAATCCCTGTTATCTGAGGGACGTATTCTGAGCTTCTATGAAAACACCCATAAAGGTTTCTTTTGCTGCTTTTAATTCCTTCATGAAACGAACACCAAGGGAACTTGGACAAGATTGTTTTCTCATCGATTACCCCTGTACATATTCTGCCCTGTGTGAAGGAGAGTTTCATATGAACACTTCTGCAATGAGTGAGAATCGATCAGCAATAAGACGACACCTAATCCCAGGGAGCTGCAAGCGGGAGACGGGGCAATAGGAGGGGCTAAGTATCCCATGGCTTACTCTAGCCAAGCCACCAGGGTTGGCAGTCTGAAGGGGGTAAGAAAAAAAAAAAAGGAGTTCAAGGCAGAGAATAGAAGGAGATGGAGATGTTAAGGGCACACAGCTCTTAACAGGTTGCAAAACTAATGTTGAGATGTATTTTGTGAGTCACTAAAGCTGACAGTCATCAACAGGCAGTTTGCTGATGGCCTTTAAACCAACCTCTTAAATTCTTGCCCTATCTTTTTCCAACTGTCCTAATTGCAGACTCTCCTCCAGTATTTTCAAACATGCTATCCATCACCCTGCTGCCCATAAGATCATTTTAGACTCTCTAAAACAAACAGAAGTTAGACACCGTATCACATTACATATCCTCCAACTATAGTATCCTAACCAATTACACAGCACTTTAATCGAAACATAATAGATCTCAGAACTTAGCACTGACTTAGCAATTTTAACAGCACCTAGTACTTGACTGAAAGCTTTTGTAAGGAAAGCTGCCTCAACCTGACAATGATCCTCCCTTTATTGACACCATTTCTTCAGTTCTTTCAAGTCACAGTGAAGACTTTCAGCTTCGTGCACAAGCTGATTCGCTTCAGTCAAAAGATAAGTCAAAATATTGCTTCGCCAAACACAGAAGCCTTTATCCGGACAGAGAAAGCAGGAACTCATGTGAGGTCAGTAAAAGGGAGGCAGCTACGATTTGCAAGGGAGGGGCACCAGGAGTCATCTCTGTGAACCAAAGACTGTAGTTCAAGGGAAGAATTACAGGCAACAGAACAGGCTGGTAGAGCCGGGACACAGTCTGAAGGATGTTGTAATTAAATACATGATACCTGCAGCATTTAATTACAAAGACAGCGTGAAGGTACAAAAAAATGGAGTGGTCAGGATGTGGTCCACACACAGAAGAAACCAAAAATATGCTCAACTGCTATGGGTAGACCTAAAAACTGTGGAGCTACACTCTCAATAGGCAGAAAAAAAAAAAAAAAAAAAAATCAATAAAATTCAGTCCTGGTTTTTCTTTCAAAGTGTTTAAAACCTCCTGTTTGCATTAAACAACAGGAGCGCTGCTCTACCAGGCCAAGGAGATTCCAGTGCCCCACAGGCTAACACAGCTCACAGGGACCAAGACGTTTTCAGCTAAAAAAAATACTTAAGTAGTACTACTTAATTTTTTACATGTTTTAGTAGTCCATGTCATTGAAAGTTTTGTTAAAAAATAACCCACGTGGAGTTCTGATCTTCCCTTGAAAAGGACATTTATTTATTCTTTTAATATGACAAAGAATTAAAGCAGGTTTAGAGTTTTTAAAGGCCACAGCTCTTCCCCTACACATTTCACTTGGTCTGCATTTTGAACAGTGAAATCTTCCGTTGTCGTGTACTAGCTTTAATTTAGAGAGTTTGTTTTATGGGGTTTTTTTTTGGTTTAGTGTAAGTGTTCAGACACTGAGGTGAGGTGGGAAGATGATGCACTTAGTGTAGCAAGACTTATCTGACGGACAGGCAAAACTGAGCGGTGCCCCCACGGCCACAGGGACATCGGACATCCAGAGCATCCTGCACTCGTGAACTGGCTAAACTGGCCAAAAGTCAGACGTGGAGTCACAAGATTGAAGCAGTGACCACAGAAATGGCTGACAGCAGGAAAGAAGCAGGTTTGGTTTTTTAACACTCGAAATCCAAATCAGTAATTCATTTCAGAGTAAAATTAAATGAGCATTGGAGGTACCTTTTGAAATAGTTAGTGCTGGGGACCACTGTGATCGTAGAATATCAAGACAAATGCTGCCATTACTGTTAATATTTGGATGATAGATTCTTGTTGTAAATGCAACCTGCAGAAGAAGGAAAATTTCAGTGTAGGCTCACAAATGTACATCACACCACAGGGTAATGAACGGATTTACAGTACAAGCCACTCACCTTAGGTGGTTTGAAGGGATAATCTGTTGGGAAGTGAATTGTCAAGAAAAATACTCCACCTTGATAGGGACTGTCATTCTGTTAATGAAAAAGCATCATTGCAGTTTGAGGAGTTACTACAAGAAGGCTGGTCATAAAAAGCTATGAACATCAATTCTCTCATACTTACTGGTCCCATTATTGTAGCTTGCCAATGGAACACTGCAAAAGAGAAAGATTTACTTCAGTTTGGAGAAGCTCAAGTAATGAACTACAGAAAAGTCTATTTTAAAAACAAAGCCTTCTGAAGGCTGCAGGGAAACAAGCCAAAAAATTAAGCAGAGACAGAGCAAAGTACCCAAGGCTCCACATTCACTTGGTCCACGCTTTGGGATTGCTGTGGTACCACACCCATGTCTTGCCCTGCAAAAAACTCATTGACAACAGAACCCCAGATGGCTGCAGTCAACATTTCACACCCGACAGACTTGCCAGTTCAGCTCTGTTGTTTCCAATGAAGCACCTGAATCAAAGCCCAGTTTCCAATGACTGCCCTCTTAGAGCAACCTACAGCAAAGGTACAAGGTGAATCAAAACCTCTCTTAGGCAGAACCTCTCCCACACAGATCCTTAATTACATGGAGAGGAAGCTTAAGTGTTGTATATACCATATATAAAGAGGTAACCTAAGCCAGTGGTATCTTGACTGAATGTTTAAGCTTAGTCTCCACAGAGGCTTCAAGATGTCATTAAAGCAGCAAAAAGCAATACAAATCTTAAAAGAATGCAGAAACAACAGCCTGCTCAATACTCGGGCCAAGGATGTGCTCGTACATACACATTTTGGGTTAAATGGACAAAAATTAAGTCTCACTCGTATGCATCTGTCCAAGAGAACATCTTAATCTGGTAATACAGAAGATTCGTGGAGAATGTCTTTATGCTGCAGAACATAAGGAAAACAATCAAGCTGTTAATCTGTATGAGGTACGTCAGGAAGTTCTTGCGGTTCCTGTGTTCTCCAAAGGCTCTAGCACCAGTCTGTGCAAAGAGCAGCAGCTTAAATTATTTGTGGAACAGTCTCACGGGAGGTTTCCCTTCGCATGGATGTCAGCTCCATGGCACCTTCAGGACTGGGGAGAAGACTCCAGTTGTTGCAAGGTAAGTCTTCAAGCCACAGAAGGTGAAGCCATCTGCAGCCATGTCCTTAACTTGCAAGCGGCGTCTCCAGCTTTCAGAGCCACCCGTGCCAAAAGTAATTCTAGCCCAGAGCAGCGCTACTTGCTCCAATCTAGCATGAGCAGTTTTTAATTACACACAGCACAGGCATTACAGCTGGGAGTGATCTCATACAAGGAAGGGGAAACAAAAAAAACCCCAAAACAACAACAACAAAAATATCTGAGTGGGAACAACCCTGCCAAGGCAAGGGGAGAAGAGTGCTTGGTCAGAGCAGCAGTTTGTAACCAGGACCAGCAGCTGGTAACACCCACTAGCACTTTGAGAAACTCTATGCTCAACGTAGCCAGGAAATCAAGAGAGCGGCTCATGAGTTCATACTGAGCGTGCACCCATTTTAAAAGGTTCAGGCAGCTTCACAGAACTCCCCATCACCTGCAGCAGGACATTGAGAAACCCAAGATAAGAGGACCAAGGGGCAGCAGAAACCCAGCAGTGAAGGCTGTGGCTAATCCCAGAAAAACCACCAAGAATCTCACAGGCACCACCAGGTGCTGATAAGATCCACCATGGCTGCGCTGGGGTACAGACAGCACGGGACATAACCTGCAAACCTCTGCTTGCTGAAGAGAGAAGCTGATATAACCATCTACTGTCTGAAACCAGAAAGAAAGGTTCACTGTGAAAGCATTTTAATTTTTTTTTTTTATGAGCTAGAAGGGCAGTTTGTTTTGTTGTGAGGTTTTCCCCCTGCAATTCCCACCCCAGACTCAGGGGATGTTCTTGTTTAACCTAAGCTTTAGATTCCCAGGACATCCAGGACAAGTTTGAAGAACCAAGAGATGGATTTGTCATGCAGAGCCTACCTCAGTTGATTCTTTACTTTGAAATCAGCTACCCAGAGTTATTTACAAAGTAAGGGGGTGGCTGACTTCCAGGAGCTGAGCACAGGTATATCTGGAAGTGAATGAAGCTGCTGCAGAGCACTCTGGAAGTACCCAGTGTGATCCAGTCCCGAGCATATTTCCAAAACCAAGGCTGGAGGTGGGAGGAAGAGGGCAAGGACTATGTTACCTCGAGAGAGAAAATCCTGTCCCTACAGTTAACAGAAACAGCTCTTCACTTTCCAAAGTTTATGAACAACAGGGACAAGAAGCTCACAGCTGGGGAGGGTTTACCTTGCCTGGATGAGCCACACAACAGCACTTTGCAAGCACAGCGTGTCCTGAACTCGGAGAAATGTCCTTCTGACAGGGAAACCGAGGCAGACCCACAGCAGGAGGATCTCAGTGAAAGCACCTCCCTGTTGCTGCCAACACCTGCCCATTTAGCAACACTGCAGGTATACATCTCAACAGCGGAAGTCTTTTAATCAGAGGTCCTTCAGAAAGGTGGCACAAGGAGAAGAACTGAATATTACTTTAAAGCTTTCCGCATTCAGTACTAAGTTTCCATTATAAGCATTCACCAACTCGTGTCACCACCTCCTCCAGCAGACCATCTCCATCACCTCTGATAGTCTTCGGAAATTATGAAGTGGTTTATCATGGCCCAAATCACACTCGCTAATTTAAGGGAAGAAAAGTCTCAGACCGGCTCTACATTTGAGTCATTTCTCTTCCATGAAACTACAAACTTCTTCAAAATGCTATTTTGAAAGCAGAATGAAATTGTGGAGTAACTGGACCCTACTGCTAAAAACCCTCAAAACCAAACACTGCTTTCACTTGTCTGAAAGGATCGATGAACAGTATCATCTCCACTAATTTCAGTATTTCCATTTGCAGGTTTCAAGTGGGATTTTTTTAAATCTAGTCCTAGATTTCTATAGGAATGTAGAAGTTTCTATTCACTTCAGAACTTTTGAATAGTTTAGAAATGATTCAGAAAGATCCCGGCAGCTAATTTTTTCCTTTCAGAAAAGATACCTTCACACATAGATGGAGGGGTTCCCTACTTAAATATCCCCCTACTCTCAGGAGCACGGACACTTCACTGGATAGCACAGTGGTCAGTAACCGCGTCCCACAGCAAGTTTGGATGCTCAACGGGCAGCCTGGTCAAGAGCTGCCATGTGTTCTCACGTAGCCTTTTCTGCACAGCAGGGCTGCTACAAGAGAGACTCTGAGCACATTCCCCATCTCAGGCATTTTAAGCACTTAATGCATAATGCAAGTACCTGAATTTACCCCAAGGCCCATAGTAAAGTTCTAAAGCAAAAGAGGCATTTACAACTGGTCTTGTCTCACTGCAAACATCCTACTGATCTTGCTCACCTAAGAAACGAGAAGGAGTTTAATGCTGCTGCTGCAAAAAAGCAGTTTAACTAGGATTTTACACTTCCTGCTGATGTGGAGAAGACTGCAGAGCTTGCAAAGCCGCTGCAAGGCCTCTCAGAAAACCACCATGAAGTACAGGCCAATAATTTAGTTGCCTTATTGACAGCTAATCAAAGCAGACTCAGAACATTAACTAGAACTAAGATAAAGCAGCACCCATATCAACACCGTTAAGCTAAGACACAGGATGTATTTTTTCCTAGAGGGGAAGATACATGTACTAGATGACAGTGGATGTTCCCAATATAAAATGATGTTAGACAAAAAATTCACAGTAGGATTTTAAAGAATAACTGTGGTGGGTTTTTTTCCTGCTCTAAACACAGTTCCTTGAGCTTTGAAAAGGGCAGAATAACTCCAAATCACACACCAGGTAAACCACCCTGTACAGGAAACTCAACCAGCCAGTCTGGAGGCCAGGAGGGCCATCCCAGCGTATCCCCTACACGGAGCCCAGCAGGGCCAACTGATTTGAGTAGTTTTGAAATCTAGCAGTACCACATGTACCGATGGATGCTCCACCTGCACTTCCCATCTCACATCTAAGCAGCTACATCCAAATCAAGCCAGAAGTTCAGTCATGACAGCAGCATTCCGACATTCTGATTTTATTCCTTGAGAAAGCCACAATAGTCCAAACTGAGTGAAATCCTGCCTGAAAGTAAAGAGCCAAAACAGTTTTTCAGACCTTATACTCTGGTGTGCTCTATAATACAATAGCATAAAAGAGACTAAAGAACAACCAATGCTTCCAGTGTTCCTATAACTCATTTGATGACAGTAACTATTTTTTTTTAAAGAAATCTAACATTACTTCACAACTCAAACTTTAATTTACCAACTAGTTTTCCTTCCCTTCGTATTTTAACCTCTTATCCCCAAGGACTAGACACAGCACTTACAAAATGCAGTGTTAACCAACTCCTGTGTTCAGCAGAGTTAACCCTGTCCTTGCTGTACCCCCATCAATGGGTAGGAGCAGAGTGATTTACTTCTACAGGACACTACGTATAATCCAGGTAAGAAGGAAGTCCAGAAAGCTGTCTGAAGCTGCTCACCAATTTGGCCACAGAGCTACTGAAGTTACTGATTTCTGCAGACAGAAACCCCCATGAGAACATCGCAACGGTTACTCTGAAAGGTGTAACTTTGAGTGTCTTCAGCGCACAGCCGCCCAATCAATACAATGAGCGTGACCGAGATCTCCAGTGATACACAAGGAAGGTATTAGGGGATACAGAAGGGCAGCAAATATAAGATTAGGATGTGGAGTCAAAGTAACAGAAAGGGTCTTGCTGAGGAACTGGGCATCCTGTTTTAGAAGGAAAATAGTTGGGAGACTGCCAGTGTTTGCCAACAGTAGATACTTACTGTCATCACCAACAGGCCCTGCTGAACACTGTGCTGGAGGATCACGTGCCAGATCATTCAACTCCTAGAAAACAGGAACAGTTTATTTTGTTTCATTTCAAATCCAATTATATTATTGCTAAAAAAGCTGCGAGAAGCACTTCGGCCTGAAACACCCCAAAACTAGCAGCCAGGACCCCAGAAAACAAAGTTGCATCTTAAATCCAGGGAGCACCTTTGGTATATGCATCCATTGCCTCTCTAGGTTTCCACACTCCAAGTAGTCACAGCAACCCTCCCCTCATCAAGTCATAGGGTCTATCAGGTTTGCCTTCATTGATAACAACTTCAGAAACCCCACGCATTATCGGGGTATTATATACACCACTATCTCCAGGTCAGAGATAAGGTGGCCTCAATCCAACGACTCCCAGTATCAGCCTTATTTTATCCCCCATATGGTATCAGCTCCCACTTGCTCCAGCTGCAGTCATCTAGTTTATCACCTCAAGCCTTTTGCTGTATACAAACCTTCAGTAACCTGCGGGTGTTTCACCTCCAGATGTGTGACTACAGGTGGTTAAAGGGAATAAAACACGAGGCCTTCTGTACCTACAGAACTGCCAGCCCATGGAGGGAAATCCTCACTTTTCAAGTACCTGCACCACTCAAGTTTTCCTCAGAAGAAATCCTATTATGAGTCTCAATTTTCGGGCTAAACAGGTTGAGTGATTCAGAACAGAATATTTCTGAACTACACCAACTTTCAATTTGAAACAAAATTTCAGCCCAGATGAGAACAAGAGTCCACCCTGTCACCAGTAACTCACATGAACAATTTGCTCAGGAAATGGACATTTAGTGCGAAATGCAAATAGAGTAAAACTTAAAGGCAAACTTTGTCTGCTATTTCTGGCTCAGCCACTGACCTGCTTTGCATGACAGGCCCAAACATATTAGCTTTTTTCTGTGCCCACTCAGACTAGAAAGCTAAACATCAGACAACCATTACGAGGACAACTAAATCCAGTGTTCAGGGGGTCGGAAATGCTCCCGTGCTGTCCCTGGCCCACTATGCCCTCGGCTTGTCACCTCCCAGCCCCCAAGGGTCACCAGCAACAGTCCAGGGGGAGTTTCAGATACCAGTCTTATCTGAAGCTTTTGGTAGACAAAACAGTTAAGGACAACGATCAAGACAAGCTGATTGCAGGAATGGAAAAAGCTTGTCACTCAATGGCCTTTTGTTATCTACAGGCAGTACGTAAGCTCTTGAATAGATGGATCTCTGGGAGTTCCAGCTTCTACTTCCCATGAACTGGGAGGCCACCACCAACCAAACCCTCTTCTGTTACATCAGGAGAATGGGGCCTTACACTAAGTGAATCACATCCCAAGCGAATCCAGGGGTTTTCACCTCAGTGAGACATCCCACAGAAGACTGCAGTGGGGATACAAAGCTTCACATACCCCCACTACTGCAAAGCATACACAAGGCATGGCCCTTGTTTGCCCTCAGCAGCTCCCAACTTTTTTCAAGCCCAGCTGGAAGCCTCCTGAGGTGACACCAGACCACTGAAGCTTTTCTAGTGCTTCTTCCGAGCTTCCTACAGTGCTGACCCAAGCAAAAATTGTCCCCGCACTTCAGCATGGACTTGGAGAGGAGCAGACATTGAGCACGAAGCATCTACTGAAGAGCCTGCTCCCTCCTGAAGGTGAAGTGCACCTCCAGATAACCTCTGAAGGAGAAAAGCCCTTCAGAGTTGTCAATTATGCGGGTCAATTCAGAGTAGCCATCTTTAGCCAAGCCAGGTTCCTCCCTTACCTCCTGGCTTGGGGTATCAGCCAGCCCGAAGGTCAGTAAGGCGCTCATACTTCACATCACCTGCTGGACACCTCATTGCGGTGACTCCAGAACATTAAATATGTCAAATACCACCCCAAGCAGTACCACCGCAGATTACTGCTCCACCCTAGAGACATGCGTGTACTATGCAACTTATCAGAGAGCCACCGTCTGAAACCTACCGCGTAGCATCCAGCACCACGCTCTGCATCTGCACCACCAAGCCAAGGGCCACCCTGCGCGGTCAGTGCAAAGGAACACGTGGCCACTTACAGCTCCATTGGCACCTGAAGACCACACATCATCTTCATGGCCAGTCTAGTCCTGGCTACAAAGAAGGAAGTGAGTCTCCACAGGCACAAATTTGGGCACGGAAACTTAAAACCAGGAAAACACCTACTCTTTCTAAAGGTGTATAGAATCCGGTCGACTTCCAAATGCTCTCTGATCTTCTGGGAGAGAGAGCTTAATGCTACAGTACTCAAAACCTCAAATGTTATCTATTAAAGAAAAAAACACACATCTAAATCTCTCTTCCTTACCACTTCTCATCCCCTTCACTCCTGTTTTATGCATAAATACAGTGCAACAGCACTAGACTTGGAGGGAGTACAGGTGTAAAATCCATGTTTTCCACAGAAATGTAATCCACAGGAGGTCGTGGTCTTCAGAACCTAGCATGCACCTTCCCTACCATCAAGGGGAAATTGTTATAAACACAGGCTGAGCACATGTTCTAGTAGAACACCCAGCTCCAAAGCTGCCCCGACGTTCACCCCACATCCCGCTGCCCAAAAGCGCCGCTTCAGCAGACAGGAGGAAACAGCAGACCTTCAGTGACACCACACAAGACAAGCCTCACCACAGAAGCAGAGGCAACAACAACAGTTGAAGCAGCCCCGTTTCTCATCAAAATACTCCTTTCTCTTCAACCTTCAGTTCCAGCTAGAAGGAATACTTTTTTTTTTCTGAAGTGGTGTATAATATATCACTGAAAAGAGACGACTTGCAACCCATACCACTTGACTCCACAATGCAGCTCTCACCTAAGGCAGCATTTTAGGTTCTGCTCTATAAAATTCACAGATTGAAGCATCACAGATTAAAAGGCCCATGTAAAAAGCAATACTTTTCACTTGGAAAAGTTGAGCCGTAACTCTCAATTCAAACCCCTGCGACACAAAACCTCCAAGCTTTTGTAGAACAACAGGTCGGGTAACAAGGAGGAGGTTTAACCTGCACAGGACACTTCTGGAGCGCAGCCTGGAGGCCCCAGTAGACCCCCAGTTGCCTCTGCACACTGGAGAGGCCAGAACGATACTGGATGTCCTGGCAGGGCACAGACGATGGCTTTAACACCCCATTCTCTTCAGGTTGCAGACATGTCAGGGAGAATTCTGCTGCTCGCTGGTCAGACCTGCCCGGCCAAGTCTGAAAACAGGACCGGCAGCGACGTACGGCTGCGTTTACCCAGGCACGAGGAGAGGAGCAGACACAGACAGTGCCACACTACAGCACCCGGCCCACACGTCACTTTGCCTTTGGAAGATTTGGAAGATTTCTGCCCAGATTCCAAGGTACCACTAGCCCAACATCAGCCCCAGCGAGGGCTCTGCAGCCAGAGAGAACCAACTGGTTTGTAAAGTCAGAACAAATGACTCTGGAGTTCACACAGAACTGGAACAGGATTTTTATTTTTTTTTTTTTATGGGATCAGTTACAGTTGAGTATAGAATCGTCCAGGTTGGAAGGGACCTTTAAGATCATCTAATCCAATCATCAACCTAACTCTGATAAAAAAAATAAAAAAAAACCATACAAAGAAAAAAACCCCCACATTACTAAACTAGGTCTCTAAGCACCATGTCAATCTGTCTTTTGAACACCTCCAGGGATGGTGCCTCAACCCCTTCCCTGAGCAGCCCGTTCCAAGGCTTAATAACCCTTTCCGTGTAAAAATTTTTCCTAATATCCAACCTGAACTTCCCCTGGTGCAACTGGAGGCCGTTTCCTCTTGTCCCATCCTCGGGACAAGAGACCAACCCCCCCTGGCTACACCCTCCTTTCAGGTAGAGAGCCTTCTTTTCTCCAGGCTGAACACCCCCAGCTCCCTCAGCCTCTCCTCACAAGACTTGTTCTCCAGACCCCTCACCAGCTCCGTTGCCCTTCTCTGGACCCGCTCCAGCACCTCAATGTCTTTTTTTGTGGGAAGGGGCCCAAAACTGGACACAGCACTTGAGGTGGGGCCTCCCCAGTGCCCAGTGCAGGGGGACAATCACCTCTGGAGTCCTACTCACCATGCTGTATCATCCACAAGTCCCCCATGACTGCACGTGTGGGACCCTAACCTGCTGTATTTCCCAGTGATTTGGGGAAGACTCACCAGTCAATAATCAAGTCCAACCTTGACAGTGCGGATTTTAATCCAAAACCTGAAGCTGGTCACTCTCCGAGACAGCTCCTGATCCTTAAGCACACGCAGAAGGCTTTGCTGTAGGAACTCAACTGTGACGACCGCTGCGGCCTTTAGATGAAGTTCCAGTTTGAGTTACTCAGCTCCCAGGAGGCCACCTCTCCCTGAACTGCCTTCAGCTGGGAAGCCAGCTCACAGAGCTTCAGAGTTTCTGCCGCCCCCCCTACAGCAAAATCCCCTCGGGGCTGGGCCCGCCGCTGCCCATCATACCATTAACTTGACACATCTTACAGTTAAAAGTATTAATTAGTTCCTCAGCAAAAAAGAGGAAGTGGAAGCACAGCACAAAGCACAGCAAAGCTCCAGGTGTCCGGCCTAAAGGCCAAATTGAACTCAACTCCTGCCATTACAGCCATGAACTAGATGTCCCAAAAGCTACAAAACTTGCACAAGAAACTGACATTTGGGCTCCAAAAGTAAATTTAATTGTGGTTTAAGTCCCCAACAAAACAAATCCCTGCTCAGGTGTCCCAGGAGAGCATTTTAAGGATGATGGAGCACGCTTATGCCAAGTGGTGCTTCCCAAGTCAGGGAAGGCATCAGCTGCCAGCCAGGCCTGGGGAAACACGGGGACGCCAGTGCCACAAGTGTCACTCAGAGCCAGCAGTCACTACGCTGCATTTTAGATGCCTCTTGATCAAGGAGTTCACAACCTGCACAAGAAGTTTTTAAAGCATGATCAAACACAAGTGTTTTAAGTCTTACCTGAAAGTTTAACCCTGCAGATGTTTCAAGTTATAATTAGTTTTAATTGTAAACTCCGAAGACATGTTAGAGAAGTTCAAATTTATTCCTCTAGAGAACAATTCCCTCCCTAGTCTAACATGTTCCTGCTAAGAACTTTTCTGTCCGGAAGACTAGTTTTAAGGACTAAATTAATACAGCCTTTAGTAAGAATAACCAACGTAACTGGCAACATCAAGAAGCCAATCAAGCAGGTAAAAGCCAGCATCCTCCAGCAGTCAGTTCCAGCTATTTTAATAAACCTTGTAGAGAGTTCCCCCAATACACCCCCAAGACACTACATGTGCGCCTCCAACCAGTCAAAGATTATCCAAAGTCCCTTTAGGCTGGACTCCATAGTTTTTCCTCCCTACTCCAGTTTGAGCTGCAATTTAGTCAGAGACCACACCACCAGCTTGATTATAGGCCTAATTTTTGCTTCAGGTTGCTGGTGTAAGCTTTTAATCTGACTTTAGCAAGTTTATTTGCCTGCAGCCCCCAAACCCTTGGTGACAAGCAGTCCAGGACTATGTCACAAAATCATGATTTATGTAACCAAAACGGAATTTCCAGCTATGAGGTGTTCGTGGCTTTCGGGGGAGCAGTGCCAGGCAACAGGGAATGAGGACCAAATTCAAACCGGCAGGACCACAGCCCAAGGAGGGTGGATGGAGACGCCAGGTTGGGTGAGAACCTGCTACATGTTCCTTGGGCCAGAGGGTTCCACACCTCTGCCCATCGCTGACAGCGCTGCGTTGGGGGCAGGTGAGGGCCTGTACCCACATGCTCTTGGCTGGGCTCTGCTCTCCCCTTGCCAAGCTGTACCTGTGCCAGGCAGTGCCCACACATCACACCAAGGTCAGATCACTGGCTCCCTACAGCATCCACAGCTGCCCTCCTGCCCTACAGGACCTTTGTGATCGCTACTACCCCTGGTAACAGAAGCATTTTAATCTTCAGAAAGATTTTAATCCCTTCCCTCTGACAGAATCTGCTTTTTCAGTGCTTGAAACGGCTAAGAACCATTAACTTTGAGTCCTTACAAGACTTGGCAAAAGTTAGAAGGGAAGCAGTTAAGTGAGCAGCACGAGAAGAGGCAAGCTGTGTGAAATAGAGGAATAACCGAGGTACACGTTATAAACAAGCTCTGATCTAACAGACACCTTTTTTTTTTTTTCTTCTTTCTTTTAAAAAGCCTGAATAGCAAGACCAAAGCAACATCTAACTTCCTCCTGGTGTGAAAGCAGCTCTGGCTACCAGAAGCGTAACCAGCATTCTCTGTGCTAGCGAGGCACGAGAGATTTAACACAGATGGGCCGCGCTGGCAGCTCCACGAACGCAGTGAGAGGCCCCAACGGAAGAACCAAGTTGTTCCCAGCGGCTGCCGTGCAGCAGAACTGGTAGCCCAGAAACAGCACAAAGTTTGCTCGGCGCAGGTAGCGTGTGTACATCTGGGTGAACACACACGTCCTTCAACCGGCCAGAGCCTCCCCATCCTGCCCACGAGCACTCATCATTTTGGCAGAAGGGACACTTGAGCACCTCAGGAGGTCAAGCGGCTCCAGGCTACAGGCAAAATCCATCGTCTTCTGCAGCTCAACAGGGACATCACTACGGAACACAAAGTTTAGTTCTGCAAAGCGTTACCTGGCATTTGGTACGCGCGGTGACAAGTCACCATTCCTCTGCTATAAGAGGATGGTTTGGCTTCAGCAGGGCCGGAGCATGGCTTCGATTTCCCCGTCCCCCTGAGCACCGGGTCCATCAAGCAGTTCATACGGGAGAACCCAGAGAAGAGAGTGAACCAGCCTTTCACAGGCTCTCCCATTCCAAGAGCTCCAAACGGTGCCCTGGTTATTCCGTTAGAGGCACCGCACTTCCTAGAGACAAGCGCCACAGCTGGAGATGGGGCTCAATCCAAAGTGCTTTGGCTTAAACCTTAAAAGGGAAGCCATTCATTATAGCCCTCCAGTATCACCACCCCCATTCCACCCCGGGTATCTTCACATTGCCTTTCTTATAAACATCTATCCAGGAGAAAATAGACCATTGTTATATATATATATAAACAACAATGAAGTTGTTACACTTCATTCTTATCCCCACACCTCACGGGGGTGTCTCATCTGGCTGCCATCATTGCCCAAACATTTCTCACAGAACAGGAGTTCCAAGTTTCAGGCTTGAGGCCCGAAGCACCCAAGGAGAAGTAAGACCACCACTGTCTGAAAGGCTGCGGTGAGGAACCCGAGCAGCAACCTGACGGCAGGTCTCAGGTCCCAGCTCTTTGGGAGCATCTGCCTAAAGAACAGGTGCTGCAGACACGTTATCCCAGCCAGAGTCTCTGGACATCCCCAGGAGCAGCCGGGCCACCAGAGACACGCTGGGATGGACCGTGCCGGTTCTCACACCACCAGTCCTTACCCAGCTGCAAAAACTACCTTGTTCTGCCCCTCTCCCAGCCCAGAGGAGCTCAACAGGCAAGAGGCCGGTTCAGGTTAACACCGAGGTTTGCTTTCTGCTTGTTTCCGAGTTCTCATCCCTACCTTATCCAAGGACACAAAAGTTTTGGAGAAAACCTCACAGTCTGCAGTCAAGCATAAAACCCCAACTGCCAAGCACAAGAGCCAGCGGCAGGACTGAGACCTGAACACTGGTATCGAGACCGATAATACTCTCCAGAAATGCCTGAGCAGCAGCTTTCCTTCCCATCGCTTCTTCGTACTCAAGTCTGTTGGGATTATTCTGACTTGATCCACATTCTGCAGGCTTTTGTTCCTGCCACAAGGTGCTACAGCGAAGGTCAGAAACTTGCTGTTCCCCTCCTTGTCCCTTGACAGGGACGGTCACTAACCGCTGCTGTTCCCAGAGACCAGAACCAAAACAAGCTGATGATATGAACGCTCTCCACGGGGTTTAAAATAGCCAGCGTAAACAACCAGTGATTACTACTTAAGTAGTTAAGCGAGACAACCACAGTAACTCAAATTAAGAGTGCTCCTTTCTAGTCTGTAGCTCAACTCCCATCTAACTTTTAAAGCACCCAGACTGCCAGAACAAGCAGTTTTATTCCCCTTCACACACTTTGTTGGAAACGCTGCCTACAGCCCTACCATCCTCCTCCTCCTCCTCAACAGCCACCACAGTTACTCCAGTGAAATAACGGGTACTTTGCAGAGCTCAATACACAGCACTGCTCTGGCGATGCTCTCACTACTTCCCAAGGCTTCCAGAGACTCTCGTAACCGGACACAGTCTCCATTATCCCTCAGGACTCTTTATCTTTGAAAAGCAGCGCTAAGAACCGCTCCACGAGTGCCCAACGTTAACAAAGACTCGACACACTCGGCTCCTCTCCTGTTAAAAACCACAGACTAGAAACAGGAGTGCTCTGAGAGAGCGTTGAATCCTGAACCTCAGCACACGCTGAACTACAATAAAGCAGTTTTTCCTGCTTCCCAAGTTACCCGATAGAAGATGCACCCCCCCACAAAAAGCCCTGTACGATCTGTGTGCCCCCCATGCCCCCAGCAGCCACATTCACCCTGCTCTGCATTCGCTGCCCTGTCCCCTGGATCCGTTCTGAGGGCTGGCACAGGACCCGCTCCCTGGGAGGAAGTGCTTTGGGAACACCTGGGAGGCCACAAAGGAGCTGGGGAACAGTCTCCACAGTGTAGTGAGTGTCACTAAAGTGACAGAATGTTGCAGATAAGCGATACCCAGCTGGAGCACAACTTCCTTCTGCAACCCACTGCCGTACCCTTCCCTGGAAATTTCAATACACTGAAATTATACTCCAAATCCTTCCCTTTCAGGCTCTACTTATTCCACCCCTTTCAAGCTCTACTTATTCCACAGGCATACATGAGCCTTCAAGCTCTCTTCAATTTTCTTCTCCACCTTAGCTTTAATTTGATCAGCACGACACACCAAGCTTCACAAAAACTTCAAGATAACCTACAATCAAAGCAAAGATGTTAACACATAACCCAAATCTGACACTACCTACAAAACAGAACTGGCAAACTGATCTTAAATATTAGGTAGCATGTTCACACTTGGTTCTAGATAAAAATTAGATTCACACAGTAATCAAGAGCAGAAACCCTACGAGAGGACAGCCTTCTACACCTGAACCTTACATGGACACTCCAAACTGACAGCTACATGTTTTGCAGGAAAAGGATATAAATTCCCTGCCTGAGTCACCAAGATAAAAGTATACTTCACTAATCCTCCCCTCTTTTTTTTTCCCTGGTAAGAGACACTACGATGATCAAACAAAGCAGGGTTCCCAGCCCGCAGGGGGGTCAGCAGCAGCGTTCTTCTAGAAGGCCAGGGCACCAAGTGCGGTGGCCCAGGAGGAGAGGGCACCTCGCACGCCTCCCCTGCGGGTGCACTCCATGACTCGGGCTGTGGAGCACCGCCGGCCCCATTAAAACAAAAGAAGACCCCAAAAAATCCCGTTGTTTTGACCAGTTGAAGGTGACGGGTTCGCTACGCTCAGCCCCACCGAGGCCCTGGCTCCTCCGGGAGGGAGAAGCGGCCCCCGGAGGAGCTGATGCCAGAACCCGCAGGCGGGCACAGCGCTCCGCGCCTCCGGGCTCCTTCTCCGGAGACCGCCGCCCCCCGCCCCGGAGCGCTTCCCCGGGCAGCCCCCGAAGCCGCTGCCCACCCCCGGCCCC
>VXAK01002915.1:45908-92309 GCA_013399435.1 Arenaria interpres | reverse complement strand
TGTGAGGGTGGTGAGAGCCTGGCCCAGGTTGCCCAGAGAAGCTGTGGCTGCCCCATCCCTGGAGGGGTTCAAGGCCAGGTTGGAGGGGGCTTGGAGCAACCTGGTGTGGTGGGAGGTGTCCCTACCCAGGGTGGGGGGTGGCACTGGGGGGGCTTTACTGTCCCTTCCCATCCAAAGCATTCCGTGATTCAATGACATCACACTGGGAGGAGTGAGCGAAGGGCTGTGTGGTGTTTAGCTGCTGCCAGGTTAAACGAAAGGTGAGACTGAACTGGAAAATGAAAAAAAACCCCACACTTTACCAATGTCGGGCAGACACTAGTGGGCAAGGTACAAATTAAAAAACCTCTAGAAAAATGGACCTGAAGGAGTGGAGAAAGTGGAGCGAAGGGTTGGGGAGAAGAAGGCTCTGCCTCTGCCCCTTGGCAAACAACAAAGGACCCACATCCCTTTCTGCAGCCATGAACTGAGGAGAATTGCTTTTCTCTGGAGCTACTAAAACCTCATGTCTTTAAAGAACAGATTCTGAGGCCATTTTCTGCCCTTCTGGTCAGAGTTTCCTCCAGGAGCAGCTGGAGCCCCGTCCACTGAAGAGGCAGAAGAGCTGATGTAGTGACAGCTCTTCTCAGCACAGCTCCTGTCCCAGAGTTGCTCTGCCCAGCAGTACAACCCGAATGTACAATTTCACGCAAATTCTTCCCTCTGTTACCCCCTGCAGAGTCACTACCCAATGGGAGAGTGAGCTGAGGTCCAGTCTGGTTCATCTGCAGAAGCAGGAGCCATGGTAATCCCGGTGCAGAAGCTTGCAGACCGTGGGGTGAGTTGGCCGGGGAAGCAGCTAAAAGCCTCTCAGGCTCAGAGGGGATTCGGTGGCACCTCAGTTGTAGAATCGTAGAATGGTTTGGGTTGGAATGGACCTTAAAGCCCATCTAGTGCCACCCCCTGCCCTGGGCAGGGACACCTCCCACCAGACCAGGTTGCTCCAAGCCCCCTCCAACCTGGCCTTGAACCCCTCCAGGGATGGGGCAGCCACAGCGTCTCTGGGCAACCTGGGCCAGGCTCTCACCACCCTCACAGCAAACAAGTTCAAAGCATTTTTAAAAAAAACCCAGCTTGTGGGCTGAACTTAAGACACGCAAGTTGCGATGTATGTCACATGGAGACTCCCACCAGATAAAACACACTTTTTCCTTCTCCAGCTGCCAGTCCTAGGCTCGGCTGTGCTCAGGTGCCAGGGCAACCTCTAAACCAGCTGTAGTGTTTTTTCTCCGTCCTCCTCTCCATCGAGAGACCAGACCCATCAGTATCCACAGCAACAGTTCTCCAGGAGCTAATTCTGTGGATTTTCAGCCCAGGTAAAGAGCTCTAGAAATGCTCTTGGCCCAATCCTGCCAATTACGTGTCCAAGACCATGTGTCAGTGGAAGGTGGGAGATCACAACCAGGAAGAAAATACGCGGAATCATTCCCAGATGTGAGTTTTGAGATCTGAAGATGTGTTTTACTATAAAATGATTGGACTCCGTTCACAATCGGAATCAGAAACCTGGGGACAGTCAGGGAGCCCTGAGTTTGTGGTGTTACACGGCAGGAAGGTGAAACTTGAGCCCAACAGAGGCGCCCTCCATCACCCACCGAGGCAACAGAGCGGCGAGGTCTCTGCCAATCTGTCCTATGGCACCAGCTGTCCCAGGCTCGAACATGGGAGTCATTTCAACCCTCAAACATGACCAAGAGATTGCTGAGACTGGGAACATGGAAGGTGGGATTTCTCATAACACGTCAACAAAGGGCAAATGGAGCTGGTGAGGGGTCTGGAGCACAAGTCTTGTGAGGAGCGGCTGAGGGAGCTGGGGGTGTTCAGCCTGGAGAAAAGGAGGCTGAGGGGAGACCTTATTGCTCTCTCCAACTCCCTGAAAGGAGGGTGTAGCCAGGGGGGTCGGTCTCTTCTCCCAAGGAACAGGCAATGGGACAAGAGGGAACAGCCTCAAGTTGCACCAGGGGAGGTTTAGGATGGATATTGGGGAAAAATTCTTTACTGAAAGGGTTATCAGGCACTGGAACAGGCTGCCCAGGGCAGTGGTGGAGTCACCATCCCTGGAGGTATTTAAAAGCTGGGCAGACGTGGTGCTGAGGGACATGAGTTAGTGATGGGTTTTGTCAGAGTTAGGTTGATGGTTGGACTTGATGATCTGAAAGGTACCTTTCAACTGAGACAATTCTATGAATCTGTGACCATTATAAACTCTTCCAATCCGGTATCCTGCCACAGAACAACCTGGGATCTTCAGCTTCAGGGAAAGGCAAAGAATAAACTGAAACAACCACAAAGGAAAATCCAGGAGTTACCACCACCACCTTGTCCACAAGAGAATTCCCAGCAGGCAACACCGTGCTGTGGGCTGAAGGCATCAGAACTGTCAATCTCAGTGACGCTGCCTTTGATGTCACAGAAGAGGCACAGCGCCCATCTCTCGCTCGCTTGGGACTCTGCATATCCTGGGTATGTAACAAGCTTCTCCTGGCAGGACAGAACCCTTCTCCTTGTGTATTACGATGTGGTCTGATCTCTGGCATTGGAGGCAGAAGATACAAATTCACAAATGGCTTGAAGTCGTCTAGATACAAACTGTTGCTGTAAGAAGCGGTTCTGCCCCCCCGCACCAGGAAGCAAATGTTCTCCGACATGCAGCTGTGCTTCAATGGCATCACCTGACCCAACTAGAAGTAACTTCCAGAACTCTGAGCTGAGCTGGTTCTTTTTGAAATCACTCATGCCGACACAAGGAAACAGACTGGAGGACGCCCCCCAGAAGACGACAAAACCATCTCTTTCACTGGGCAGCATTGCCTGAAAATTCAGGCAATGCAATGAGGAGCACTGCGGACCTTCCTCAGCTGCACTTCAGGCTGCGTGGAGGTGTCCCAGAGAAGGTTCCCGTCAGCAGCCACCAAACCTGCCATTCACCCGCCAAGTCCGGTTTGTGAAAGCAGAGCCAGGAGCTGAGCCCCAGCACACACCGTGCACCCGGGACTGCTCCTGGAGCTGAGACACCTTCCTCCTCACCAGCTCTGCCAGCTCTGAAGACTCCTCCCTCCCTCCCTTCCTTCCTTCCTTCTCTTTCCTTCCTTCCTTCCTTCCTTCCTTCTCCTTCCTTCCTTTCCTTCCTTCCTTCCTTCTCCTTCCTTCTCCTTCCTTCTCCTTCCTTCCTTCCTTCCTTCCTTCCTTCTCTTTCCTTCCTTCCTTCCTTCCTTCCTTCCTNTCCTCCCTTCCTTCCTCCCTCTCATTGCCCCCCATTACCTTTCACTGTGCCCTTTCCTGTACCTTCACTCTCTGTGTGGTCTCCTCAGACCCTCACCATGTTGTCACCTGCCCTCCCCAGGAGCAGTGGCTCTGCTGGGGGTGCAGACCATCTCCCCACCTTCTTGTCCCCCTTGGACTGTCTGGGTTAGAGGTGCTGGAGCAGCTGCTGGAGCTCCTCACGCAGATCCAGTGGTTTTTTCCACTGCAGAGGGGCTGGATTCGGACCCCAGCAGCAGAAGTCCAGCAGTGGCCAAACAAGTTGGAGGGTCTTTAACAAGCCCCATGGTGTCACCTGCCCCTGCTCCAAAGTGATTTTCCTTTTCCATGTCTAGAGTCCTTTGCCGTTTGCTGAATGAATCAAACCCAGGACTGGCATAATTTTAAAACCTAACGGAAGTAGCTTTTAAGGTGACTTGTTCTTAATTCTCAGTTAAATGCGTCTAAACCTAAGTCAGTCCAGAAATTGCATATTATTTTTTCTTTAGATAAAGCAGGGAGTGAAGTGTTCGGGTTTTTTTTTATTTTTAAACTTCATGGGTTTTTCTACAAGAAAAAAAAGTGCAAAAAGATCCAAGCCTGAAAAAGTATTGCTGGATTTTACAGGTTCCCAAGGCTTGTCTTACTGTTTTGCTGGTGGGGCTTTTGGTTTTGATATTTACCACCCTGTCTTCTCCCAAATTCCAGTATTTTTTTTGCAGGCTTTTGCTGGTTTTGGTGTAAACGTGGGTGTAGCTGACAGCACAGCCCCACAAACAGCTCTGACCACGGTGGGGACACCTCAGCCTGCCCCCTGCCACCACGTGGGATGCAGGACACGAATACCAAGACTTGGCTTGACCAAGAGGGTCAAAAGCTTCCCCATCGCTCAAGATCGGACCCATCCTCTCCAGCTCCCCTCCTCCAGGTGCAGGTTTCTGGAGCGAGCAATCGCAGAGTCCGGCCCCGCTTCTGGCCGTGCCAGTCTCGGCAGGAGGCTGGGGATCGGCATCGGAGGCAGGAAATAAAAGAAGAGGGGTAGAGCCAGGGCTTCTAGCCCAGGCCCAGGCAAGTAACTTGCTGGGAAGTTCAACCATTCCAGACAAAAAGAAACAACAGGAGCTTTTTGGGCAGAAATCCAGGCAGTGCTGACGGCTAAAGGCAGGCCCTGAATTGTTCATTCCCGTGTTCCCAGCTTGCTAAAAACTTCCTGGGCAGTTTGGGCTTCCGTGGGTGTCCGAGGGACCATCCCAGCTTGCATCTCCACCACTCGCCATCATAAATCAGAGACTTCTGTGTTATGCCCCAGGTCTACCTGCCTGTGCTGCGGGGACAGGCTCCTGTAAATCCCTCCCTGGCCACGAGAGCGCCAGTAAATCTCCCTCGGACGCACATCCTGACCACGGAGGCGACAAGAAATTTCCTGTAAGTTGTTGAGAGAGGAGGAACAAGGAAAGAAACAGGGTATTTACACGTGTCATTGCACCTGCTCGCATGGAGAAAGCAAGCCTGGCACCTCCCTCTGGCAGCCGGCCTCTGCTTTCCACCCCGCCACTGCCCCTTCTTCCCACCTCAGGGGCTGCCCCACTCAGCCCCCACCGTGTGCCTACTGCCCTCCCAGGCACTGTCCCAGCTCACCCCTGCTCTCCTCACCTCTGGACAGCATCTCCTCAATGTGGCCTCCTCCTGCTCAGGAGCTCACAGAGGGAATCTCCGGGAGCTCCGAGCGCAGTTCCCAGGCTGCTCCCTGCCGCACTCACCTCCCCAAAGTACTTTCTTCAGAGAGACAACCTCCCTCCGTCCCACACGCTCACCTCCTCCTCCTCTCTTCATCCCCGGGTTGTGTTATCTCCCGTTCATCCTCCATGGCTGTATGAATGGCAGTCTCCTAGGGTCAGCTGCCAGGTCTTCTGCACCTTTCCAGCACTGCCCTGCTGGGGTCTGGCCAGGGTTGGGGTTTCTGTGCTGTCCTGTTGTGTGGGACAATCCCAGCAGAGCTGTGAGCCACCTGCTGTGGAGGAAGGGGGAACGCTGTCACCAAAAAGTGTGTTCAGGTGAGACCCGCTGTTTTACTGGAGGTCTCACACCCAGTTCAGAAGATGCTCTGTTGGCTCCTGGGGCTCCCCAGATCCTGTCTGCAAAGACTGTCCCCTCCTTTGCTGCAGAAGCAGGACTCCATGCGTCAGGGCAAGAACAGCTTTCCCTAGGAAAAGGGAAGGTCAGTCCCTGGGACTGCAGTGCCGACCAGCCACTGGCTTCCAGCAAGCTTTTGGTGGCTCTGTCCCCAGAGCCAGCTTTGCTTGTCCTGCAGGCTGGAAGATACCTGTAAACATGACCCCAAAGCGACCAAAAGGCGTGCATGTATATGGCCATTTATTCTGTTATAGAATCATAGAATCATCTAGGTTGGAAGGGACCTTCAAGGTCATCGAGCCCAACCATCAACCTAACTGACAAAAAAACATCACTAAACCATGTCCCCCCACACCATGTCAACCCATCTTTTGAGCACCTCCAGGGATGGTGCCTCAACCCCTTCCCTGGGCAGCCCATTCCAAGGCTTAATAACCCTTTCCTTGTAAAAATTGTTCCTAATATCCAACCTGAACCTCCCCTGGTGCAACTGGAGGCCGTTTCCTCTTGTCCCATCGCCTGTTCCTTGGGAGAAGAGACCGACCCCCCTGGCTACACCCTCCTTTCAGGGAGCTGTAGAGGGCAATGAGGTCTCCCCTCAGCCTCCTTTTCTCCAGGCTGAACACCCCCAGCTCCCTCAGCCTCTCCTCACAAGACTTGTGCTCCAGACCCCTCACCAGCTCCGTTGCCCTTCTCTGGACCCGCTCCAGCCCCTCAATGTCTGTTTTGTGGTGAGGGGCCCAAAACTGGAGACACAGCCCTCAAGGTGGGGCCTCCCCAGTGCCCAGTACAGGGGGACAATCACCTCTGGAGTCACTCATCACACTGTTCCTGATCCAGGCCAGGATGCTGGTGGCCTTCTTGGCCACCTGGGCACACTGCTGGCTCACGTTCAGCCGACAGTCGACCAACACCCCCAGGTCCTTTTCTGCCAGGCAGCTTCAGCCACTCTGGCCCCAGCCTGGAGCGCTGCAGGGAGTTGGTGTGACCCAAGTGCAGGACCCAGCACTTGGCCTTGTTGAACCTCATCCTGTTGGTCTCAGCCTGTTTCGCTTGTTCTCATCTCAGCCCGGCTGGGTCCCCAGGGCACATGTGGTGGGTGGCCAGAGGAGATACAGCCACCCACTTCCCTTTCCGCAGCCTCAGTGCCAGGGGGACTGGTGACAAAGGGCAGGAGAGTACGTGCCTGCTGGAGGACAGAGAGCAAGAGCACCCGTGTGTGTGAGCGGAGGGGGCCCAGCAGGAGCCCCCCCCAGGGATCTGGGCTGAGACCTGGAAGGGTCAGACCTGGAGGGGACAGGGAGGAGCTATTCAAAGCATTTTGACCAGCACAATCAAGTAGACAACAGCTTCTTTTTGAAGAACAACTGAGTACTTGGGATGCTCCAGCCTGGGAAAGAGATGGCTGAGGTCAGAAGCCATCAGTGATCTGGAGGGAAGGAAAGGGTGGGTGGTTCATGTCTCTTGCAGCACAAGAACAGCTGCACCTGAAACAGCTCTGGCCTGTCATGGCTTCAAAACAAGCAAAAATGACTTCTCCACCCAAGGTGTAATCGGGGCCGTGGTGCCACAGAATGCCACGGTTGCTGAGAGTCTACAGGGGATCAAAAGAAAACTGCATAAATCACAGACTGACCCACTAGCGCTTATTAAATGGATAAAATCTCTGGCGCCACAGAGGAAGGAAGAGCCCTAATGGGTAAGGGGCACGCAGCCCTCAGAGCAGCACCATGACGGTCCGTGCTGCTGTCGGGATTTTAAACTCATCGTTGCTGAAGGGTCAGGGTCAGGCAAAGGCTCTCCCAAGCTGGGCACATGGCTGGAAAGGCTCCCGATCTCCATGTGGACTTCCTGAGGGAAGATCAGGACCCTGCACAATCTGAAGACGAGGGGGGCAATTACCAAATCCTTTGGCCAAGACTGTCACCTCTTTTGTCCTGCAACGAAACTGCTTTGCTGAACGAGTGAGAGACAACGTGTGCTCGGGAGCTGGAGGAAGCAGCGTGCCTGCTGCTGCAAGATTGCACCTGGCACATGGATGGCTCCTCACCACACCAGAGGGTGAGCCAGTTCGTGCAGCCCCGTGCAACACAGAATCACAGAATGATATGGGGTTGGAAGGGACCTCTGGAGATCATCTAGTCCAACCCCCTGCCAGAGCAGGTCCACGCAAGGCAGGTCCCACAGGAACATGTCCAGGGGGGGTTTGAATGTCTCCAGAGGAGACTCCACCACCTCTCTGGGCAGCCTCTGCCAGGGCTCTGCTACCCTCACAGGAAAGAAGTTCCTCCTCATGTTTAGGTGGAACTTCTCATACTCAAGTTTGTGCCCATTTCCTCTTGTCCTGTCCCTGGGCACCACTGAAAAAAGACCGTCCCTGTCCTCTTGACACCCACCCTTTAAGTATTTATAGGCATTGATCAGATCCCCCCTCAGCCTTCTCTTCTCCAGACTAAAAAGACCCAAGTCCCTCAGCCTCTCCTCGTAGGAGAGATGGTCCAGGCCCCTCATCATCTTTGTGGCCCTCTGCTGTCCCCTCTCCAGCAGTTCCCTGTCCTTCCGGAACTGGGGATCCCAGAACTGGACCCAGTGCTCCAGATGGGGCCTATCACACAGCACTCTATTTTCACTAGGGTGGGCAATAAAGCAAGCCCTGTCAGCGTGCAGGACCTCTGGGGGGACACAGGGGGTGCAATTGCAGCTTTGGAAACACCATCTGCTGCACTTTTTTAGCCAAGGGACCCAAGCCACTTCTAACACCAGCCTGGCATCCAAGCCCCGTCCCCACAGGTGTCCCCGGTGTAAAGCTGTCACTGGGCAGCCTGCCTTTTGGCTGCAGCTCTGCCGGCTTTTGCGGGGCAACAGCACATGATGCAAAAAAAACCCAAGGAGTGAGCGCTGCTGCAGGGGCCATCAGGGCTCGTTACGCCTGGAGCCTGCCCCGCTCGCCAGGAGCAGTCCTTCACCCAGCAGAGACCAGGGAACGCACCGTGTTCCTGGCCTGGCTTTTGGTTGGGGACGTCACCTGCTCCCAACCACCTTCAACCTCACACAGCTCCTGGAGTAATCCACCTCATACGTAAGGTGTATGGAGGTGGATGAAGGCCACGAAGATGATCAGAGGGCTGGAGCACCTCTCCTATGAAGACAGGCTGAGAGAGCTGGGGTTGTTCAGCCTGGAGAAGGGAAGGCTCCGGGGAGACCTTATAGCAGCCTTCCAATATCTGAAGGGGCTACAGGAGAGCTGGGGAGGGACTCTTTGTCAGGGAGTGCAGTGACAGGACAAGGGGTAACGGTTTTAAATTGGAAGAGGGGAGATTTGGATTAGATATTAGGAAGAAATTCTTCCCTGTGAGGGTGGTGAGACACTGGAACAGGTTGCCCAGAGAAGCTGTGGCTGCACCATCCCTGGAGGGGTTCAAGGCCAGGCTGGATGGGGCTTTGAGCAACCTGGTCTGGTGGGAGGTGTCCCTGCCCAGGGCAGGGGGGTTCTAACTAGATGATCTTTAAGGTCCATTCCAACTCTAATCATTTTATGGTTCTATGATTCTATAAGTCACCTCATACAGAGCGACCAGTGGGCCTCCAGCGGTGGGGGAGACTTCAAGAGAATTCACAGCGTCTGGGGACCTGCAGGGGATCTCACCTCCTGTCACTGCAGGATTTTTACATTGTTTTTCCAGGCTATTACTTCAACCATTCCAGATCTCAGGCCTGAGAAACCTCAGGGTTTCTCTCTGAAACCCTTCCCCGCCTAAGCCAAGTCTACAGATGTCCACTCGGCCCATGACCACTGGCATGTCATGAGAGGCTGATCCCTGCCCCAGCCCCAACCAGCACACCAAGGCCCTCCTAGAAAACAGCCCATGTTGTGTTATGGGCCAGCTCAGCTCTTCTGGATGATCCCAAGGATGGAAGTTATCGTGCTCTATGTTAAGGAGAACCTTGCACGTATAGAAGTCAACTACGGCAACTGTGAAAGGCTTGGCCTCTGGGCCAAGATCAGAGGGGTTGTCTCCGAGGGGGACCTTACAAGTAGGTATCTGCTACTGACCTCCAAAGCAAGACAATAAGGCCAAAAAAGCAATACTTGCATCACTTAAGCGAGCTTCGCGTCAACAGGACCTGGTTCTTAAGGGTGATTTCAACTACCCAGACATTTGTTGGAAGAACAACACAGTTCCTGGAATGCGTAGAGGGCTGCTTCTCATACAAACGTTAGATGTGCCAAACAGGAATGAGGCACCACTGGATCCACTACTAACACCCCAGGAAACCTTAAACCAGGACACCTGCTTTGTAAGATCTCGGTTAGCGATAGCCTTGGCTGCAGCAATCACAGTATTTTTTGTCACCTCTTACTAGAGGAAAGACATTGAGGGGCTGGAGCGGGTCCAGAGAAGGGCAACGGAGCTGGTGAGGGGTCTGGAGCAGAAGTCTTGTGAGGAGCAGCTGAGGGAGCTAGGGGTGTTCAGCCTGGAGAAAAGGAGGCTAAGGGGGGGCCTTCTCGCTCCCTACAACTCCCTGAAAGGAGGGTGTAGCCCGGGGGAGATCAGTCTCTTCTCCCAAGGAACAGGCAATGGGACAAGAGGAAACAGCCTCAAGTTGCACCAGGGGAGGTTTAGGATGGATATTGGGGAAAAATTCTTTACTGAAAGGGTTCTCAGGCACTGGAACAGGCTGCCCAGGGCAGTGGTGGAATCGCCTACCAGCTGTCTGTAGCTTTCCCATCAGCTTTCCCTTCCTGATCCCGTGGCCTGTAGCAAACACCCACAAGTGTCTCTCATATTAACCTGCCCCTTAATTCTTACCCATAAGCTCTCAACACATTCTTAATCCAACCCTGGGGCAGAACTTGGTTCCAGCTGCTCTCTCACATAAAGAGCGACTCCACCACCTCGCCTTCTGGCCTGTCTTTCCTAAAAAGCCATCAATTCCAGCCACATGAGCTCTCCCACCACGTCTCTGTAACTGCAGTGAGATGCCAGCCAGCCCTGTGACCACACGCAGATCTCTAGTTCTTCCCGTTTGCTCCCCACTCTGCATGCCTTGGGGCACAGGCATCTCAGGGAGGTGGTGGAGCGTGTGGGTTCCCCCGGAGCGGCGCATCCCCTTACCCAGCCTGCGTCTGCCCAGTCTGGCTACACAGAGCCCATGGCTGACCACGCTGCAAGCTTTGCTGAAGTGGAGGTTCTCCCCTCATCCACACGGCCACTTATCTCTCCTCATAAGGCAGTCGGGTGGGTCGATGTGATGTGCTCTCCGTAAATCCCTGGCTGTTCCCATCTCATCCTTCAGGTGCTCGGCAGTGATTGCCTGGAGGATTTGCTCCGTCACCTTCCCAGGGACAGAGGTGACATTGGGCAGGCTGTAGTTCAGCAGGCCCTCTTTCTCACCCAGCTCAAAGTTGTGTGTCATGTTTGCCTTCTCCCACTCATCAGGAACCTCATGATTGCTATGAGCTTCTGAAGAGGTCAGAGAGGAGCCTTGCCCTGGCATCAGCCAGCTCCCTCAGCATCTTCAAGTGCTGCTCACATGGTCCTGTTGGCTTCTGTGTGTGCCCCAAGCTGATATTCCTCTAGGATGGGTGACACCTCACCGCTGCAGACTTTGCTGCTCCGACCAGGGACCTGGGAGACTTGAGGGCAAACACCAGCAGTAACAGCTGGGTCAAAGGCGGCCTTGAATTCCTCAGCTGCTCGGTGTCTGTGGTCACTAGGACCTGAGGGGTTTGAGGGCCTCCTGGCCAGCACCTCCTGGAGCTGCGCAGGGTGGGGGAAGCCAGGGTGAGTCACCCTCTCTGCTTAGAAAGAACGTACTTCTGTTTTGCCTCTGGAAAACCACTGCACTTAGTAAATTCCATCATCTCAATAAATTCTGCTCTCCTTCCTCGTTCCAGCTCAGCTCAGCCCCGCTATGACCTGACAGATTCGGTGCCAGCTCAGGGATGTCGAAACCTGCCACATCCGCCCAGCGCTGCCCGGGAGACCTCAGGGTCCCCCGTGGGAGGGCTCTGGTGCTTTCTGCCAGCGCCTGGCAGCCGCCAAACCCACTTTCGATTTCATTTTTCTCCGTGCTGGTAAGTGTGCGGCTCCACCCGTGGCACCAGAAGCCCGTATGGTGGCAGGGGCTCCGAGTCTCTGCGGCGGCAGCGGCCTCCGAGAAGAGCGTGGCTGCCCCGGCTGGACCACGGAGACCATTAACAGCTGTGCGGGACACGCAGGTGGTGGCCAGTCTCGCAGCTGGTAACCGCTCCGGTGAGTGCAGCAAGAGGAAGGATGGAGGAGCAGGGGGGGCTGGCATCAACCTGGGAGCAGGGTGGCCAGCCAGGCTGCATCTTGCCTAGCCCATGTGGGCACAGGGGGCAGCCCTGAAGTGGCCCGGCCAGCGCGCCAGGGAACCTCCCCAGAAGCGGCTGCACGCTGGCAGCTGGCAGAGGAAGGGACGGCTCTGCTGCGCGCTCTGGGGTGCCCAGCCAGCGCGGGATGTGCAGGATTGTCCTCCTTCTCCACTCCCCGCAGGGCTGCTGTGGGCGCTGGGGCCAATAATTGCTGCCGGTCTCCCCTCTCTGCTGCAGATGTCTCAGGAATCGTGGCGGCCAAGTCACGCCACCGCCCTGCTCATCCCCAGGGCCCGGGGAGGGCGAGCGCGGGTTGCCACCTTCCTGCTGCTGGCCCTGTGTGCCACGGCGCTGTACCTGGCCGGGGAGCCCCTCCTGCCTGCTGCCCGCAGCCTCACCTTCCACTTCGTGGCCCTGGAGATCAGGGCCCTGCTCAAGGGTATCTGCTACCTGGCTGAGGAGATCTTCCACCTCCAATCCAGGTGAGCCATCTCCTGGGCTCCTGGAACCACCCTGGGGACAAGGGCAGAGCAGTCTCTGGGGGTTGTGGGGGGATCTGCTCCTTGGCTCTACCCCCACTCTGTGCCAATGCTCTGCTGTGCCCCAGCAGCACCCGCTGCTCTCCATTACCTTCCTGTCTCTTCCATCCTCTTCCTCCCTCTCCTCCTTTCCCCCTCTCCTGCCTGCACAGATCTATGGACCTCGTGCTCTCCCCTCCGTAGTCGCTCCCTAGTGTTCCCTTTCCCTAGGGAACACATCTCAGCCCCCAGCCTCTCCCCACCATCCAGTGCCAGAGGGCATGAGGCTGTTGGAGATGGTCCTCCCCTGCTGTCCAGGGCAACATGGCATCTTCTCCCCTCCCCTCTGAGACCCTTGGGTGCAGCGAGAGAGCCAAGCCTTTTCCTGGCTGGGGGCACCCTGGGTGCGCTGAGCAGGGTCCCGTGGGGCTCCTCGGCTCCGCACTGCTCAGGGAGGCCAATGGCACTGGCAGGTATGCGGGAGCACCCCCTGGCCAGTGCCCCATGGGCTGCAGATGGGGATGGCAGGCAGGTGGCCACCAGCCTGTCCCCTGTCTCTCCCACTCAGGCACCGCGGCAGCTTCTGGAGGGCGCTGAGCGCCTGCTTCTCCCTGCACTGGCACGGGCCCATGCTGCTCATCTGCGGCTCAGCCTACGTGGCTCTTCTCCATGGAGATGGGCAGCCGCTCGGCCTCCACCTCGGCCTGGCCAGCCTCTGCGAGCTCCTCATCCTCGCTCTGGGGCTCCAGGTAAGGCACCAGCACCTCTAGCCCAGCCACCTTCCCAGGGAACACTTCAGCTGTCAGCAGCCGTGGGGACACGTGGCCCGGCTCTGCATGCCCCCGGCCACGTACAGCCCCACGGTGGGAGAAACGCTCTCGTTAGCTCAACTCTGAGGAGCTGATCTCCTCGGCCCCACGCTGCCACGAGCGCCAGCGGGAGGGACAGGCTGCCTTTTAATGAGCACAGAGCCCCGGGGCGCTGGCAGCAGCCACAGCCCAGCTGACAGACAAAAAAACAGGGTATTTTTAAATCTGTCAGTCAAGCTGGTGCTTGAGGGGAGAGAGGAGCCTGTCTGGTCTCCAAAGGGTTAATTAGCCAAGCTCCAGGTACCTCTGCAGCACTGGGAGGGTTCTGCTGTCCCCCAGCAGAGCTGGAAGGGGAGAGGGGTCACAAAGGTGCTTTGAGGAGGGCAGTTGTCAGGTGCCTGTGGGGACTCAACACCCATTTCCACCTAAATGAACACACAGAGCTGGCAGGGGCCACTGGTGGCCCTGGAAATCCCACCATGAGGTGCTGGGATGTCTCTTCCCACATGCTGGAAGCACTGGGACACGCAGTCCCCATGGAGGGGGGCAGCCAAAGACGCCTGGCTCACCCCAGCGTCAGCCTCATCTGCAGGGGCTGTATGGGCTACTAAGGGCTCTTGGCCCCGCGGCCCAAAGTGGTGGTGGAAGGGGGCAGCAGGGCTGCTTGCTCTCCAGATCTCTTTGAAGATGGCAGCTGGTCTCCAGCCCCTGTAGAGAACCGAGGGCTGAAGAAGAGCCCAGGCGGCTGCTTTCATCACTGCCCATCTGTCTGTCCTTCCCTCCACAGAAGCCCTCAGCGGTGGAAATGTCTGAGATGTCTGAGAGGTCCAAGCAGAATGTCGCTCATGGGCTTGCCTGGTCTTATTATGTTGGGTACCTAAAAATAGTCCTGCCACGTACGTAGCTGTTTCCCTGCATTATCCTGCCTACGGATAGAAATAGCTCCTAATAATGATCCTCCCACTTTTACAGTGTTAGCAGGGAAACGGGAACACGGTAGAAGGCAGCTGTACTCACATCAGGCACCTCTGCCCGGTGCTCTCTTCCACCAGGGGTGAAAAAGGCGATGGAGGAATTCAGCAGAGCCAACCCCAACGTGCTGACCCGCAGGGAGACCTGGAAGCTCCACATCTTGGTCCCTCTGAGCTGTGACATCTATGATGACCTGGAGAAAGCTGACAGCAACATCCAGTACCTGACAGACCTCAGTGAAACCACCCTGACTCGAGCTGGCACTAAAAAAAGGGTCTACAAGCACAGCCTCTATATGATCAGGGATGAAGACAAGGTAAAGGTGAAGTGGGGAGAGCAGTCAGCATGCATCAGCTCAAAGGTCTCCCTGGCCTCAGATCCCAGCCCAGAAGTGGCCAATGGGCAGGACAGTGTTCCCCCCTCCTATTTGGTACTCCCAGGTTTCAGCAGGTTTCTGCAAGATGGAGAGGTCCTGTCCATGCCGGCCACCTGCATCCCTTCCTCCTGGCTGCCTCCTCCCAGGCTCAGCCCTTGCAGGGATGTTAGGCTCCACTTAACCCCTCCTGGAGTTGATTTAAATCTGGAAAACAGCAGAAAACTGAGCAGAAAAAAGCACATACGGCGTCCAGAGCATCATTTCCCAGGGGACGAATGAATATTTCCTTTTGTTGTGAAGAGGTGCTTGAAAACGTTTCTGTGAGTCATATAAATTTGACTCTCTCCCCCCAGTCACCTCCTCTGGGCTGACGAGACCTAAATCCCTCCGTCTCACATCGAATTCATCTCCATCCACATCTCCAGGCAGATGGGCCTCTGCCCCTGCACCCTTGGAGGAGGGAACCCATTGGTCCTGCTGACACGGCCGTGGACGGAGGTGTTGGCAAGAGCGATGCTCCTCACCTGGGTCTCCCTAACTTGCCCTTTGATGATGGCTGAGCGCTGAGCTGCGGCTTCTAAAGCCCTTTCTGCAGGGACTCCAGAGCCTCTTTCCTGGCCCTGCTCCTGGGGAAGTACAGTCAGCGCCGGGTTTTTCCTGCTACGATGCTGTGTTTCATCTGCCAGTCTCCTGCTGAGTCACTCGGCACCGAGTGAGCTCCAGCAGCTCTGCAGCCTGGACCTGTCCTGACCCACTGCGTGTTGTCAGTGAAAGCTGTCCCTGCGCTTGCTGCCCGGTGGCGGGTGAGCCCGTGCAGGGTGGCGATGCCAGCTCCCATCCTTGGCACCTTCCCCCCGAGGCTGGTAGCTCTTCCTGCTACACTGCCTTTACCCAGGGATCCCGCCGCTCTTCCTTTCAATGCACTTCATTAAACTTTCCAGTTTGGCCATTATAAGACTTACTGGTAACCCTGCTCCTCCCTGGAATTTTTATGGCCTTAACAAATCTCTCGTTTGTTTGCTCAGCCTCTTTCTGGCTGTGCATTCACCTTCACAGCCTTTATCCTCTTCAGTTCTCCTACTCTCCATTACGATGCTCAGACCTCCTCTCCTCTAGCAGAAAAGTCACCAGGAAGGTGAGGTCAGACACGGGCAAGGGGCACCTCCACAAAGGACCAAACTTCACGGGGAATATCGCTCCCCAGGCCGTGGCTCGGGAGTGCTGCCAAAGCCGGTGGCTGCACCCTGGGGTCCTGCGGGAGGGAGCTTCCTGAGCCCACCCGACACGTGGGGCACGGCCGTGCCCACCTCACTGAGAGAAGAGTCTCTCAATACAGGGCAGTGTCCCTGTCCCAGGGGTGCAGTGCAGGGCAGGCCACGGCGCTGCTGAGGGGTCTTAAGGGCTCAGCAACAGCGTCCTCCAGCAGCCCTTTGCCAGGTGCTTGGTCCGCCTGCCCCCACTTCTTTTTCTTCCATCCTTGCAGCTCTGGCCCTGCGCAGTGGAGTATGCCACCCCGCTGCAGTCCCTCTACGCCATGTCCCAAGATGAGTGTGCTGCCTTCAGCCGGGAGGACCGCCTGGAGCAGGCCAAGCTTTTCTACAGGACTTTGGAGGAGATCCTGAAGGGCTCCAAGGAGTGTGCGGGTACCTACCGGCTCATTGCGTACCAGGGTGAGTGAAGAAGGGAAGAGGGTAGGGGTGCGCAGCACCGCAGCTCTGCTCCCCCAGCCTTGGAGTGACCTCGGATCGGGGCAAAGAAGGGGAAGGAGGGCAGGATCTGTGGAGCACTTGGCTGATATCCCCACTCACATGGGCACGGGGGCCCCTGCCCTGCTGCTTCCCTACACAGATGGACTTCTTGCCGTGGGTCTCAGAGGAGTGGGGAGGATGCTGGCAGAGCTGGACCCCATTGAAGTCCCCAGAGGCACCCACAGAACCACAGAATGGTTGGGGTTGGAAGGGAACTTCAGAGATCCTCTAGTCCAACTCCCTGCCAGAGCAGGGTCACCCAGAGCAGTTGGACAGGGAAGCATCCAGGCGGGTTTGGAATGTCTCCAGAGAAGGAGACCCCACACCCTCTCTGGGCAGCCTCTTCCAGGGCTCTGCCACCCTCACAAGAAAGAAGTTGTTTTCTCATGTTGTGATAGAATTTCCCGTGTCCCATTTCATGCCCGTTGCCCCTTGTCCTGTCCCTGGGCACCACTGAGAAGAGTCGGGCCCCATCCTCTTGCCACCCGCCCTTTAGCTATTGCTCAGCATCGATGAGATCCCCTCTCAGTCTGCTCTTCTCCAGCTGAACAGTCCCAGGGCTCTCAGCCTTTCCTCAGCAGAGAGATGCTCCAGTCCCTCATCATCCTCACAGCCTCTGCTGTACCCTCTCCAGCAGTTCCTCTTCTGCAACTGGGGAGCCCAGAACTGGTCCCATTGCTATAGATGTGGCCTCACTAGGGCAGAGCAAAGGGGGAGGATGACCTCCCTCCACCCACTGGCCATGCTCTTTTGAATGCCCGCCAGGAGACCATTGGCCTTCTGGGCCACCAGGGCACATTGTTGCTCCTGGTCAACTTGTTGTCCACGAGGACTCCTAAGTCTTTTCCACAGAGCTGCTCTCCAGCAGATCAGCTCCTAATCTGTACTGGTGTATGGGATTGTTCCTTCCCTGGTGCAGGATCTGAGACAAGAAATCTTCTGCTGTGGCAGCAAGAAAGCTCCCTCAAGGATTAAGTACAACCAGCAGGTCTCCAGGCGAAGGAGCAGCTTCCTTCCCTGCTGGTGTTCCTGAGAAAAATGTCTGGGGCCGTCAAGCCCTCCCCAGCACTGGGACAGGTGTTGGGGTGTGCTGGTTGGTGGCATTCCGCCTGACAGGGGACGAGCAGGAGCCGGGCTGTCTCTTCTTCCTCTTAATTTCCCTTCTCCTCGCCTCTGCCAGAGCAGCAGGGCTTGAAAACAGCTTGCTGTTTCTTGCTGAAATGAATCTCATTGTTTTTCAGAGGAAATGCAGTGCTCTCCCTGATGGGGAGAAGCATTTCTATCCAGCGAGGTTGTTCCCATCACAACAAGCACTGCTGGGAAATCAGCACAGTCCCTGTATTTAACCCTCCCTCCTGCACTTTGTGTTGTATTTTCTTTCTTCTGGCATGCTGGAAGGGGGAAGTAAGAACCGTATTTTGACTTCTCGGGAAGTTCTGCATATTTTGGGGCATCTCCCAGAGACTCTGCTCTGCTCCCTGCCCAGAGCCCTGCCTCAGGCCAGACCAGCGAAGGTGGGTTTTGTCTTTCTCCTCTTGCAGAGTTGGGCGAAGCAGAGACCCACTCCTTGTCCAGAGAGATCCTCTGGCACCTGCGGGAGCAGTGTCAGGAGTACGCTGTGTACGAGGAGAACCAGCCGCACAACCCATCCGCGACCCTCAGCTCAACAGAGCTCGACCTCCAGATAAGTGACTCAGACCTGCCACAGCCTCTGCGAAGCGACGGCTTCTAAGGCACCAGCGCTGCCCAGCCCCTCACTGCCGCCTCGGGGCTCCGCTGTCCCTTCCCCAAGCCCCTTCCTCTGGCAGCAAGTGCTGACCGTGGCAGCGATCCCCAAACTCCTGCAGGAACTGCCCACCAAAACCTCTTCTGCCTCATGTTTACTGGGAACAGCTGACTCAAACCGCAGTCCTGTGACATACTTCCCATTTTCTTTGTTGTATGTATCTCATATATGAATATCTGGGTGTTTTTTTTCCATCTGCTTTGATTCATATCATATAAAGCATTTTCCTCTGGAGTAAGGTGCATTATCCTGAATCTTGGGCATGATGTCTGCCCTTGGACATCCTGCGGTGTTGGAAGGGGCTTTAGAAATCCCAGCCATGAGCGTGTAAGTGTGCACTGGGTCCAACACATCCAGCGTGGCCTGGCTAATCCAACGGCTTCTGCGGGGACAGGGAGTATGCACAGGACTCCCAGGGCACCCTCCAGCCTGATGGACCCACTGTGCAGTCACACATGAGCATCCTCACTTCCAAACCACTCGGGATGTCATGGTGGAGGAAGAGGCAGTCAGGCCTGGGGAGCTCTGCCGTTCGGTGGCCCCATGGCGCAGGAAGCCTCCCTGACTTTGCTCCATCCAGTAATTTCACACCGAGAGCCATCTGCAGTGCCTGCTGAGGCCCTTCATGCCCACATTCTGCCCAAGCACCCCGCAGAAGTGTTTCTCCAGCCCCAAAGGATGTGCCAGACCCCCTCGAGCTGTGGGAAAGGGGCAGGGTGCAGTCCTGGGACAACTTGCATGGGGGTTTTCGGTGCAAGACATCACATGTCTGCTCAGCCCTCCATGCCTGGAGGTGAGGTACCTCCAACAAGCCCAGCAGGCCAGGCCCTCCCAGCCTACTTGGGTCCCATGTGGTCAGGCAGAAGCAGGGCAGAGGACACGCGCGGCTCTGAGACAGATGATTTCTTGGCTCTGCCCATCTAGATGCTCCTCCAGCATCTGCCTGGAGATGCCTAGGCTGAAAAAGTTGCTGTAGCCATGCCAGCCCCAATGACTGGGCACCCCACATAAGGCCACACTTGCCTGAGAGCCCCAGCTTGTGAGGGACAGAGCCTGCTCCCAAGGGACTGCCAGGGTCTGCCAAGCAGCTGAGAAATACTCCCCATGGTGGGAAGCTGGGAAGACAGCAAAGTCCAAAAGGTGCCCCACATGACCAGGGCCAGCCATGGGGCAGGGAAGCCAGCCAGTCCCTCAGGCAACCAAGCATGAGTGACGCAGCATGGCCAGAGCTGTGTGCCACAGGGCAGAACAGTCAACCCAGGGCTCGTCGCTTGCCAGAGATCATGGTAGAGCTTTGCTGGGGTGCAGCTCAGCAAGGCCACAGAGCAGGGGCCAGAGCTCTGCACCCACTGGCCCATGCCTCAGTTTCCCCTTTTGCCAAGAGCTGAAGGAGAATCTGGCCAGCCAGTTCTGCCCTAGGAGGGAAAGGGAGGCAGGAGGCAACTCAATTGTCTCGTTACCCTCTGATGTTGCGACACCCTTATGTGGATGTGATCCCTTTGGTCCCTCCCAACTCCCAAGGCTTTGGCAAAAGAATTGAGGCCCCTTGAGAACTCCCATTTGCTCTCAGCCTGAACTTCCAGCACTTGGGCCCCGCCACAGCTGTGGCCACCCCCAAGGGGATTGTGGAGTCCAGGGACCCAGAGGAGGTGACCTGGCCAAATGGCTGAGGATGGCAACGAGATTCCTGTGCCTGGTTCTCTCCTGGCTCCACTCACAGCTTCCTCGGTGACTATGCCTGGATCCAGACACACCAAAGTCCCAAGATGCTGCCACCTCTGTGGACACTGGTGGGTCTCCAGCTAAACCAGCCTTTCCTGCTGCTATTTTTCCAATGTGGTTTAGGGTCTCCCTCAAGTCCTGCCTGGACCTGGTGGCTGATGGCCTGGTGCCAGGTACGCAATCTCTTTAACAGCAGTTTCAGGCTCCTCACAGAGCCATGGCTACCCAGCCTCACCATGTCCCTGCCACATGACTCATGCCAGCAGCACCCAGCAAGCTGCTCCTTCCAGAAGCCCAGCTTCCACCGGTCTGAGCGTGCACGGCCTGTGCGAGGGCCGCGATGCACTGCAAGGGTAAAAAAACCAGCCAAGAGCACGGAGCCAACCATGGCTGCTGGGATCACGGCAGGGCACTGGGTTTCTTTGTCACTGCCAGGCCAAGGTGACAGTGTTTGTGGCTGCACAGGCTCACCCAGGACACTGGTGGGAAGGGCTGGGTGGGCACAGGCTGGGGCTGACATGACAGTGCTGCTTCAGCCTTGTTTCCTCCAAAAAGAGCTCACTGGGTTCCTCTCAGAAGCATGGCCACACCACCCAAGGTTCCCCTGCGAGTGGAAGGAGAAAAACCTGGCTGGACTATTTTGAACAGATGGATGAAAGCTTGGATGATTGCAATTTCTGCTGGGAAAATGGCAGCCTGGAAAACCCTCGTGCTGCAGTCAGCCACCACCAGCGACCACCAGCTCAGCCACATGAAGCCTGCAGAGCTGAGCACTTTACAACTGCCCAAAGAGACTCAGACCAAGGCACAGAGAGCCTCTAACTCAGCTCCTTGACCACCCTTTGAAGCCTCTGGGATTCAAAAGGGCCCTGGGACCTGCTCAGGCTCCCGAGCAACAAGCCCAGGGGCAGTGAGTGCCTGGACATCCTTTCCCTCATGCAGCGCCAGTGTTGCAAGGCGCGAGCCCTCTGAGCCCTGTAGGACAGTTTGCTGGCCCTCACAGGCTGGTAGCACTCTCCTGGCCTGGAAGTATACTTTGAGCTGAGACCTTCTGCCCACAGTGTGACCCTGAGTAAAGATGGATCAGCTACAACTTACTCCTCTCCCACCTAAAGCCTCTCACAAACCAGCTCCATTTCTCTCCCAACCTTTCCTTCCCAGGGTAAAGCCACTCTTACCTGGCAGCTGCCTCTCAGCAAAGCACCCCGTGTGAGTAACAGGGCTCCACCTTTCATGCACGTGGGAGAACATGGTGGGAGATGCCACTCCCTGGCTCCAGCCCAGCGAGCTTACAGAGGAGATTTGACCGCACGTTGGTCCTGCTGGGACTGGGAACTGGAACCCATCTCAGGATTCAGTAAAGCCTTAATCTGCAGCCTAATCTCTGGGTACTGCATCTGTGCAAAAGACAAAAACGACAGATGAAAGGGCTGTTAAGGGAGGGTTTGTGACAGCAAAGGCCACTGCAAAGAGCCAGCTCTTCTTGGCCTGCTGGTTTGCAGAAGTTGTCAGGGGTCTTTGTCAAGGCCTCTGGGATGTGCCGAGTGCCTGGTGCTGCTCAGGCTGGAGAGGTGGGAGCAGGCAAGGGACCTCTTGCTCGTGGTAGGAGACATCTACCCCTGGGTGCAGGGAGCAGAGTGCTGTGCCCGAGGGGTCTGGCCCTGGGGCATGGGTCCTCATCACCCACCTCCTCTTTTGGAGCAGCATTCCCAAGGGCACAGAGCAAACACTGCTGAGATTGAAGGTATATGCACGGCATCAGGGCTGAACTCAGCAACACGGGAACAGCCAGAGGCAGCTGCCTGAGCACCGAAGTCAGCACCACCGCAGTCCCTGAGGGTTTGCACCTTCAAATCCACCGAGGCACAAGCACCATCTCCTTCCTGACTCCCTGCTCCCTTCCCACATGGGCACCTCTTATCTTGCCCATCACCCAGTCAGGTTGGGCTTAGGACGGTTGACGAGCTCAGCCCACATTAGCAGAAAGACAGGCACAAGCCCAGAGGAAACCTGACAGCACAACCTTGTTCTGGCAGGAACCGCGCTGCCAGCCCGAGGCTCAGCTCCCGCCACGGCTCAAGGGCAAAGCCAGGACCAAGCAAATGGCAAGGGGAAAGCTTTTGTGAGCAGAGTGAATCGCAGGCAGAGCTGAATCAGAGCAGCAGAAGAATCAAACCTCAGAAGAAGTGGAATCTTGCTGCCCAAGCTGGCAAAGAGAAGACAACCAGTTTCCCCTTGGGCTCCCCAACAGCACAAATCAGCTCACTTTGTGCCAATTGCAGCGTTCCACATCAGACCGGACCCAGGACTCCTCACCTTTTGGGGTGGTTGGAGGTGCCACGGGGCAGCAGCAGCACAGGGGCAGCCTGGCCACTGCTGGGATGCACCAGGGCAGCCCATGCCCCACTGTGCCCACCGCCATGACAAGACAAAATCCCCAGATGTCCCTGGTCATCACACAGTGCTCGGGCCCATGTGCCATGGCTGCCAGGGGAGGCAAAAGTGTGTGAGGGGCACAGGCACAACCTCAACCTGGAGCTAAACATGGAGGGACCACCAGGGCCGTGAGGGCTGATGAGCACATTTAGGGGGCATCTTCAACCTCAGCCCCCCGAGCACACGCTGTGGGAGACAGGAGCATGGCCCCAAGCCCAACCATCATGGAAAGGTGCCTGACACAGGGCTACTAGCCCCAGCTCTGGCTTATCCCTGGAAGAAGCACACAGCCATGGGGATTACTCATAGAGGTGCTCGGTGCATCAGTGAGAGGTGGCTGGCACTGCTCTTGCCCTACTTCTTTCTCTCTCTGCTGCTTCTCCAGTTGGTGAGGATGTGTGGGATGAGGAGCTGAGCTCTCTCCAGCCAGCTCTGCAGTGGGTTCCAGGCATCCAGGCCTCAAAGAGCTAAAGACCAAGCCAGTCACAGCCCACCAGCCCCACCAGCAGCAGGCTGGTCTTGCTGATCCCAACACCTGGAATGCTCCATACCCTCAGAAGCTCTTCCCTGCCCTCAGGATGAAGGACAGGCCTTATGGAGAGATCCACAGCTGAGCCCCAGGGAGCAGCAATGCCACACCACCTCAGCAAGGTGAGCTGAGCCGGCCCAAGGTCCTCCACCACCATCCAGCAACAATGAGGCAGGTCCAAGGGGGAGCGGGGATGCAGGTTCACAGCCGGGGGAGCGGGGAGGCAGATTCACAGCCAGGGTCCGGGTGAGAAAGGCACAGAGCCAGGCACATCACGGCTGCACCTTCCCTCCAGCCAGGGCTGAGCGTGGACGCAGCAAACACAAGGCTTCTCACAGCTCTTCCTCATATCTTAGCTGGTTTCCCATCAGGTTTTGCCCATGCCATTTGGGTGTAAAAAAGCCCATTTCCTGTTGGTTTGCACCTTCGGAGTTAGCCAGGTCAGCAGCCCTTTCTGAGGCAGACTTTGGTCTTTCCCCCTTGTGTGTGACCAGAAATCACTATTAACTGCCTGCAGTGATCCATCCATATCCATCCTGCTCCATACAGCAAGGAGGAGACTTATTTTTTAACCTCAGGGTGGCTGATAGGTGAGTTGTCTCAAAGACCTGTTGCAGACCAGGTGTTTTTACCATGAGCTTAGAAAAACTGATCTTCAATTTTTCTGCAAGAGATGCAGGTGCCTGTTACAAGACTGTCTTTACTCCTGCTCTTGCACATCTTCTCCTTTACCTGAGATGAAAAGCCTTCAGTGCAGACTGACCTGCCACTTGCATGAACTGTCTGGGACAGAGGGGTGGGGAGGATGGAGGCAGAGTGCTCCCCGATTCTTGCCTTTTCATTTGGGAATGGTGAATTTAGGATTTAATTTTATGGAGGTCGCATTCCCCTTACCGCCTAAAATCTCTCTGGACTCTGAACAGTTTATTCTCAGGAGGGATGAGTGTATTAAAGATCACTGTACTGAAGTCCTGGGAATTTTCAGGATGACTCCAGCTACGTGGACCAATATTTAAAGAAGGGGGCGGAGCTGAAAGTTGCCTTTTTCTTGCTAGGTTCAGGATGAGAAGTGCTTTGGAGGCTGCAGTTTGCTGAGAGCAGAGCAGCACCTCCAAGGAGCTGCCTTTCCCAGATGTCCTTTTGGATGAGTTTTTTAACTTTTTTTTTAAATTTTTTTTTTAACTTAACCTCTTTTGCATGCAACTCCCAGCTGATGCTGACATCTTTGTGACTCTGGGTTTAAGGAAAGAGAGTTCCTCTGCCTCTGTTTTACTGCTGGGTTTTGGGGTTGAGAGGTAAGGGTCTGTGTGACCCTCAAGAGCTCATCTCTGTAAATGACAGTAGTATCAGCCACCATCATTCAGCTCAATGCTAAATAACTTCAAGAACAATTATTGGTAACCAAAAGATGCCCTGTGCCATCCAGATTCCTGCCTTCCAGTTTCTTTCAATGGCACAAAAAAAGTGCTGGAGCATCAGCAGAGAATTTTCCTTGCAGTTTTTTCTCCTTTGCTTTGAAGAAATAGGAATGGTCTCATCCCTCTGTTGGCAAATGTTTGCTTGGTGTGGAAGTACGGGGTTCCCTTCCGCCACCGTCAGCTGCTGGTCTCCAGGAAGAGGCACCAGTCTGTCATTGCTGTTTGACCCCAGCAAACCTGGTCACCCATCTGGGCTCCGGTTCATATGAAAGATAGTGATATGTCATCTTCATTGCAGGTACCTGCTTGTTTTAACTGTCCAGTTTCCACTTTCAATGCGTCATGACTGAAGATACCAAATCCCCTCAAAGAGGCGGTGGTGCAGAGCTGCTGTTCAACCTACACTACACAGGACCTGCATTTCAAGGAAGAAACTGTTGCTCGTGTGGCAGATGCTCCTGGGAAGCAGAATCAGAGCAGCGTCACACGTGGCCACAGCATCCAGTTTACTGTGCCTCCATGGCACCCTGCTCTGGCTGCTCTCTGTGAGAGACACAATGGTTTGGGAGCAGGAAACATCATCCACCTCTTCAGGGCAATCTTGTAGAAAATCTCATCCATTTTCTTGCTGATTTACGACACATGTTGGCATCTCAGACTTCTGCTTCTGCTCTACCACTGAATGGCAAGAAAACTTTAAGTTGCTCATCACCAACAAAATGTGGTCCTTACTGTAAACTGGTTCCTTCAGTCCGGTGACTCTTCTTGGCTGCCTTCAGCAGTGACTGTATTGAAGTCCTCTCAAACATGTCTAGGTATGAATTCCTTTGCATCCAGCATCACTTACAGTTTGAGCGTACATCACTATACACCATGTGGAAATGACCCTTTCTGTCTCCAGATTTAAGCCTTTGCACAGTTTCCCTAGCCCCAAGACTGGGCAGAAGTCACTGCTTCGCTCAAAATCAGAAAAAACTTACAGAGTCATTTAAATCCATTCAGTTTGTGGTGGGAACTGGAGTTGACCGAGTGCTGTACAAAATGCTTACGTGCTCACTTATCATTATCAGCAGCTTAAGGAAAGACGTGTGGCTTAGAAGGAGAAAAGATGCTGCATTCCTTGCTTGTGGCGATCCTCGCACTTACTCATGTGTGAATCCCAGCAGTTGTTCCAGACTTGCTCCCTCTTGCTCTTCCTGCCTGTGCTTGTGGGACCTTGTCCCCTCAAAGACTATTCTTAGAGACTCTTCTTATAATGCTGCTGGGTAGCAACAGGGTCATGGAGAATGTATTGAGATTTCTCATTTTTCGCTTCCATTCTTGGTAACTACTCTCTGCTGAAGTCTTATGCCAAGTATACACCTTGGCTGTAACCTCTCTTCCTAATGGAAAAGCCTGAGTCAATTTTGACTCTTTAAAAATTTTATGCAGAGGCTTAAATATAAATATTGACATTAACAAAACAGACCTTCTAGAAGACCTGACCCACTGCAAGGCCCTCTCTGGTGCTGAGAGGCAGGATTTCTTCTCAGCTTTGTTTGTGCTCCACTCCTGGGAGCTACAAACTCATCCTGAAACTTGGGCCCGGAGGCCTTTGGGCAGAAACTTTCTGATTATTTGACAAGGTGAAATTATGGAGCCTTGCAAATGCAGGATGCTTCTGTATCTGGGGCGGGGGGCAGAAGCCGCCAAAGGTAACTATTTCTGAAGTTTGTCAATAGCTAAAAAGATAGCCCAGGACCTACTTTTGTTTGTATCCTTCAATCTGGTAATGCTTCTTGGCTGCCTTCAGCAGTGACTTTAAAAAAAGCCCCCTCAAACATGTCTAGGTATCAACTCATTTGCATCCAGCATCACTTTGTTTGTGGGTACAAACTTTTATCCATGTACTTTCCAAAGAGCAGATGAGTTTGGTCCAGAGGAAAGAACTCTGTGCATGAAGATGCTTTACAACCAGCTTGTGCAGCGGAGGTCACTTTGTGAGGCTGAAATAAAACAAGTTTTTGGCAGAGAGGTCTGTGTGCCAGCCAGGGAGGGTGGTATGCTCCGATGGAGAGAAACACACACATCGTCTGCTGCAGAAAAGTGCTTGCAAGGCTGGCAATGGGTACAGTACACCTTCCAATGCAGAAACAGCTGCAGGAGGTGAGCAGCGAGGACTGCTCAGTGATGCCACGCTGCCCTCAAGTGTTGCTTTTTTAGCAATATCCAAATTTTCGAAGTCAGCCTCCACTGTTACACTTTTCAAGTTTTGTGGTTGTGCACCAAAAAAAACCCCTTGCAATCACACTGATATTTTTTTTTACCTTTCAAGTTGCAAAAATACTGCTTGAAAAGTGCACTCATTTGAAGCAGCCGAGGAAAAAGGCAGGTTCACTAAGTTGACACCTGTCTGTGGTTAACGCTTGGGCATCCTGCAAAGCAAGGAAAAGAGTGGCTCAGCTTCGGCTGTCGGCCAAGGCTGAACTCCCACATCTCTCCGACTTAATCTGGCTATTAATTAACCACCTCTGCTTTGTGCTGCACCCACTACTGACTCCACAGTCCTTCTCGTTTCCTCTTCCCAGGGGCTCAGTGGGAGCAGGATAATATAGAGAGAGGGTACGTATGAACTGAGAGCCAGCAGCCTGACAGTCCAGAAGCATTCACAGGGCTGTCCTGATGCTTTTGCATGCTGCCTGCTTTAGCACACAGCTGTGCACTAAAATTCTGCAAATCCACACCTTTCAATCCTTGAACCTTTAAGTCCTGGTGTAGCATCCATGGGGGTAACGTACAAGTAGAATTCAACATCCCAATTTTTAATTAAATGGTCAGCCAAGCATCTGAAACGTGCATTTCTCACCATTCCTCAGTCTTCCGTAGAGTTCCTTAGTGCCTGTTTCCCAAGCTGAAAGTGCTGCAGTTTGTGTTTCGCTGGCACCTTCAACAGATACATTAGATGGAACATGGTCCCCGGCACGACTGTGCAATACTTAAAAGTCTCACAGAAACACGTTAAAGGCCCGAGTAGGGAAGAATGGTTATTTCTGGGTGCCAGTCTGGGGTCGCAGGTGGCTCAGAGGTCCCACACAGGGTCCCTTCTTGTGGCAGCACTTTACTGAGCCAGAAAGAACTGCCAGCTCCAGCCCTTAGATCGTAACCTCAAGGTGTTAGTTTTAGGGAGTCGTTTTTGTTCTCTCCTCATCAATTTTGTTCTGGCCTCTGGTGCTGGGCTCTCCAATAAGAGCAGGAGCCAGCCTGCTGCTACCAACACAGCTGAGCATCCCCCTGGACTGGCACAAAGCTGTTCGGGACAGGAGTCACCTGGCTAATCGTGGCTACTCAGATGCAGAGAGGACGCCCTGAGTCACCCTGAGCAAAACAGCGCCAACATCTGAGCTGCTTCAGCCACTGAGGAACGAGTCTGCACAAACACACCCTGCTCATGAAAGGGAGAGGAAGAGAGGTTAATTAGGTTGGGACATGTTTTGTCTCTTTTTCCTGTGTCTGGTACTGCCCCTGGGCTGGATGCAGCCTCCTGAGGCCAGAGACCATTATCTCTGCCCTGAAACCAGCAGCAGGGAGAGCAGAGGGGGGCTGCCTCCACCCCTGACTGTTGGGAAAGGGATGGCTGGCTTGGCACTACAGCCCAGGGCCGGAAAGAGGGCAGGAGGGACCTCAAGCCACAGGAAGAGGCACCACAGTTGGGACCAAACACATCCTGCCACTTGTGCCTGACACCAGCCACGGGACCAGCCACCATCCACCAGGCCCACACCAGTGCTCCTGGGCAAGCACTGGCCACCAGACTGGGAGCAGAGATAGGACATGGACTCAAGCCCTGAATATTTTGGTACGGATCCCAATGCTAGAAGCTGCCTTCTACCCTCTTGTGCTCTACACCTCTTGAGGAACTGCACGAGCATACATTCACCCGCACACAGCTTTTCACTAACACCCTGCAAACAGCAATCCCCAGGGACCGCACACCCTCACCAGCCTGGGCTGTGGGGACAGCACACTCCTCCTGGCCACCCCATGGGGCGAGTCTCTCCATCACCTGCGCTGGTGGTACAAGGACTGCACACACACCAACAACTGTCTGCCACCTTCAGGGGGTCACCTTTGGTGGCCTTTGGCTTTTCTCTGTGTCCTGGATTGAGTGACACAGGACTAACTTCTCTTCTAATGCTTGGGAGAACTCCACTTTTAGAAGACTCTAGTGTCTGAATTAGTGAAAATATTTACTTTATAGCCAGCCAGGCTATGTTGGATTCAAGGTCTCACTGTTTTCGAGCCTTGCCAGGTGTGGGGATGAGAAGGAGCAAGACCCAGGCACTTGACCCAAGCTGCTAACAGGATTACTTCATACCATGAACGGCACTTTCAATATAAAGTGGAAAGTCTGCTGAGGAGTTTCTCTCTCCCTAGATGGTGGTAGTCCAGAGAACTCCTTGCCCCAGTGCTGGAGCCCTGAGCCCTGCCCTTCCTCCTGAATCTGCAGCGCTCGCGGTGTCCCACATTGGCTGTCCCTGCTGGGAGTGCACAGCTTCCCACTGAGGAATGGGCTGCATATAATTCTTGTGTATCTTCTATTAGTATAGGGATTAATACTGGTTCTTTGGTATTATTGTTAATTATTTAGTCTCACCCTATTAAATTTATTTGTATTTCAACCCTTGGGTTTCCTTGTTTTCTCTGGTTTCCCTTCCCAGGTGGGGAGGGGTCATCGTGTGATAGAATAATTATCTAAATGACAACACATGGTTATGAGTTTTCTCAAACCATAACACTGTGCTGGCCCAGAGTGCCCGGAGGCACCACAGCACATGCAGATAGAGAGGGGTCCCCAACTCTGTAGCTTCCTAGAGCTCCCCTCTGAGGAGGTGCTCAAGTGCTGTAAACTCCCTTTTACCTGTGAGGGGATCAACTCAGAGACGGTATTTATTAGAAGATCTTTGAGAAGGTCCATTGGAAGACCATTAAGCATTTGCTACTGACAGACTGAAGCTGGTAAGAACCACAGAAAACTAGCCCCACAGTACAGCCACCGAGCCACAAGCATCACTCACACCCGCTCATGCAGCAAGAGCTGGATGCTGGCCCCAGCTGCGCCCCAGAGTGCAGCGATGCTCTGACACACCACAGCCCAATGGGAAGGTGCTCACCATGTCTCTCAGAAGGGCTCTTCTCTCACCAAATGCTGTATAAAACCCTGCTGCGTGCAATGGACCTGGCCCAGGATACACGATCCCCAGCTAATTCTCGCCTGTGCCAGGAGCACTGTGGTGGATTCAAAACAGCTCCTGCGGATTCAAAACCACTGCCACCTCCTGTCTCTCACCAGTTCTTGGAGAGCTGTGGGGCTGGCAGGGGAAGGCTGTTCCCACACTAGGCTGTAGTTTGTCCTCCACCAGTAGGCTACAAACCATCGTACCCCTCACAGGCCTTCCTGCCCATCTGCTGCTGTTCCCTCCCCAGACTTGAACACTTAGTCTCAGCATGTGTCCGTCCCACTGGGCTGTGACTGGGACCCCAAGCCCAAGGCAGAGCTTTGCCCGTGTGGGCAAAGAGGGCATGCAGGGGAAGCAGAGGGCAACAGTATTTGCAGCCACTCCAACACTGCAGCCAACCCAACACCATGGCAGCATCTCCTGGGATAGAGACAAGGGGGCTCCCGAGTACTGAGCTCCAACAAACACTCTACCAAGCCGTGGTAAGCCAGATGGACACCTCCGTGCCAGGCCAGGGAGGAGGGAACGCCCCGTGCTGCCCAGGGCGGGTGTTGGGATGATCCTTGGACATTCACAACAGCAACCGCCATGCAAAGGGATCCCTCTCAGAACACAGACACAGGCATATGCACCCATCCTGAGTAGGAGGTGTCCCTGCCCACGGCAGGGGGTTGGAACTAGTTGATCTTTAAGGTCTCTTCCAAGTTAAACCATTCTATGAATCCACCCTGAGCTGAAGGCCCCTGTGCCCTAGCCATCTCAAGGCAGTGATCAAACACATGCCCCCAGGAGCTGCCCTGAGGGCCACGAGCACAGCGGGCACAGCCCCCCTCCACCCCTGTCAAGGCCCTTCCCTCCCACACACACAGGCCAAACAGCTCCTCTCGGGGTCTCCTTCCCCAGCACCAGCCACCGCTCCCCAGACCCCGGGGTCCCACCAGCAGCTGCCAGCGCTCCGCTGCAGCATCCTCCACCCCCACAGTCGGGACAGGGCCGGCCCTCAGAGGGGAGGCGACGTCCCCGCCATCATGGCGGCGCCCAGCGAACCCCCGCCTCAAGATGGCGCCGAGCGGGCGGGCGGCGGGGAGGAGGTGGGAGGGGCGCGCGACGGCGTCACGTGCGCCCCCCGCGGGCCAATCAGCGGCGGGCGGCGCCTGCGCGGTGGGCGGTGCCTGCGCTAAGATGGCGGACGATAAGGTGAGCGGGGAGGGCAGGGCCCGGACGGGCCTGGCGGGGAGGGACCGGGGCTGAGGGGCCACCCGGGCCGGTCCCCTGTTCCCGGGCGCTGCCGGGCATCATCCTGTGTGTCTCCCCCAGGACCCGCTGCCCAAGCTGAAGGACCTCGCCTTCCTGAAGAACCAGCTGGAGAGCCTGCAGCGCCGAGTGGAGGACGAGGTGCACGCCGGTGTGGGGCAGGTGAGGCGGTTCCCTGGCCTGTGCCCTGGCCTGCCTGCCTCGGGGTTGACCAGGCGCCCGTTTTGGGGGTGCTTCGTTAAAGAAAATCCCCTGGGGCACGTGCCTGGTCTGCATTCCCCGTGCAAGCCCACCCTGCCTGGTGTCTCACTCTTGGCTCTTCTCCACAGGATGGCTCCCTGCTGGCCTCGCCCTTTCTCAAAGGCTTCCTGGCAGGCTACCTGGTAGCCAAACTTCGGTTCTCGGCCGTCCTGGGATTCGTGGCTGGGACCTGCACAGGGATATATGCTGCCCAGAACTATGCTGTCCCCAATGTTGAAAAGACAATCCGGGACTATTTGAGCTCGCTGAAAAAAGGTCGGGACTAGCAAGAAGTCCTTTGGCAGCGGTGACTGTAGGAACGGTACTCCTTAGTTAGCAGGCGCAGAAGATTCCTAGGGCTTTCAGAGGCGCGTCACCTGCATCGTTATTTTCCACTGGAAAAGGGCTTTACAGCACATCATTGCGAGGCATCAGCGGGTCTGGTTACGGAGTGTTTTTAGAGCACCGTGACAGCAGTGATCACTCCACTAACCCACGGTAGCTTGGAAGCATCGGTGGCTGATGGTTTGCCAGCTGCCTTTTCCCCTCACCGCTCTCCCCATGCCCCTGTGGACTGAAAGGCTGCCTGTGACATGTCCTCACACTTGCCACCCGTTTGCCCTTCCACCCAGCGCACGCTTTGCCCTAGGAACATGCTTTGTGTGGCTTCCTGGGGAGCCTTGTAGTTCTCTTCCTAATGAAAGACAAAACCATTCTCTTCCACTGCATCAGAAATGTAGCAGGTGACATCGTGCTTTAACCAGGCTCATTAAATTAACGGTATTTGGTCTCTTCTTGAATGTTCTAGGTTGCGAGTCTGTCTAGCCTGTCTGCACTGACAGCAGCTCGCCCTTGCTGCCTGAAAATGGTGATGTTTGGTAACGCTGCTGGCTCTGCAAAGCGGGTGCTCCGTAGGGGGCTGTGGGGACTGATGCTGGTCCTGTCCGTAGCCATATACGGCTCTCACGCTCCCCTCCTGACCCTGTGCAAGGTGGACGGGATGATTCCCTTCAGCTCTGCATCCGTCGTGGTTCTCGTTGAGCTGACAAAACTGGTGTTCTCCTTCCTCTTCCTGCTGACCTGGGACCGGGAGCTGCTGGGAGTTGCTGTGTCGTGGCGCCACGTGGCCCCCTTCGCCCTCTCTGCCCTCCTCTACGCTGCCAACAACAACCTGGTGGTTCACATGCAGCTCTTCATGGATCCCAGCACCTACCAGGTCTTGAGTAACTTGAAGATCGTCAGCACCGCGCTCCTCTACAGCCTCTTCCTGCGCCAGAGACTCAGCGTGCGCAAGTGGCTGGCTCTCTTCTTGCTGGTGGCCGCTGGGGTGAGCTACAGCTGTGGTGGCCTGCAGGACCCTGGTAGCCCCTCTGTGATGCGGCTCCACATCACCCTGGTGGGCTTGTTGCTGATCTCGGTGTACTGCCTGATATCGGGCTTGTCTGCCGTCTACACAGAAGCCATCCTGAAAACCCAGGCGTTGCCCCTCAGCCTTCAGAACCTCTTCCTTTACTTCTTTGGGGTCCTGCTCAACTTGATCGGCTACTTCTGGAGCAGCACAGAGGGCGGTTTCTTGGAGGGCTTCTCCTCCTGGGTGCTAGTGATTGTGGTCAGCCAGGCTGTGAACGGCTTGATCATGTCTGTGGTCATGAAGCACAGCAGTAATATCACCAGGCTCTTCGTGATCTCCTGCTCCATCCTGGTCAACGCCCTCCTGTCCGTCGCCCTCTTCAACCTGCAACTCACCCTCCTCTTCTTCGTTGCCGTCTCGTGCATCGGCCTCGCTGTTCACTTGTACTATGGGGTCAGGTAGCTGCTGCCTCCCTGCCCCGCCTGTGCCGGGGCTGTCTTTAGTTGTTCCTCAGGGGTGCTTAGTGCTGGGGCTGGCATTGGAAGCGGAGCTCTACTCCCTTCCCCGCTGTTCGCAGGGAGTTGTTACTGGTGGGTGAACGCAAGACCAGCCCTGGAGGAGGTCAGCTGAGGGGGAGAGCATCCTATCCTCATTCCCTGGGTGGGAGGGAAAGGAAACTGGACCCCATTCCGGTCCAGCTGGGGTCTGTGCCACCAGGTTCCTGCATGATCGGGTGGGTTCTGAGCACCTTGTTCATGCGACTTACTGCATTCTCAAGCTGCTTCCCCTACCTTCCCCACACCAAAGAGCCCACCCGTTTTGTGCCTGTAAACGCTGCTGCGGTGGTTTGCTCCACTGTGCTGTGGGCTCCGCTGCACGGTCGCTGCCTTGGTCTAAGGCTATTTCAGCTCCTGTGGATGGTGCTTTCCTGTGACAGGGGCCCACATCCATCCAAAGTGCCCAGCTGATGCCCAGCCCATGGTTTCAGGGCAGCCTGGGCGCTGCAGGAGGTGACTCCTGCTGGCCTGTGACCCCTCTGAGCACCCGGTGAGGTGGGGAAGAGGGTTTCTCCCTCTGGGTCTGTGGAGGTACCAGCCCTCTGCCTGCCTGGACAGCCTCCTGCCACAGCCAGAGGTGTTTCTCCCACACCTCTCTGAGGTTTTTAACCACGTGCCCCAGCCCCTGACTCAGGGCTGTCCTCCTTAAGGCCCCGTTTCCCCCTCTCAGGAGCAGTATCGGTCCATGCGGAGCAGATGAGGAATGGGGGGATGTGGGAACCGTTTCATGTGGTCCCCAAAAGGGAGAATTTGTACCCAGATTTGTACTGGTGCTGTGGCTACTGAGTTCCTGGCAGGCAGAAGTCGCCGCTGGCTGTGACTGAGGCTATTAAAGTTGCGGTTGGACAGCAGCGTGTGTCTGTCCTCCCTGCAGGAAGGGCGCTGTTTTGCGTGGCAGAGGTTTGGGGGCCGGGGACACATTTGAGCCTGACAACACCCATCTCAGTGAAGGGGCTCACGCTTTATTCCATGTGGCAGCAGCCTGGGGACCACCAGCCCTCCCACTGTGCCCACTCCTGCGGGGCTGTGCCTGAGCCCGTGCTCCTGCAGGTGCATGCCCAGTGGCAGAGCAGGGTTTTCCCGGTGGGGGCAGAGGGTGAAGTGCTTCCCCCCCACCCCCCCAGCCAGGTTTCAGCAGGCAGGGTGGGAGGCTTTGTTTTAGCTGGATCTGGCCTGTCCCCTGCCATCAGGGCTGGTGGGCTGCTCCAGGGAGTGGGCATTGAGGTGACGGGGGTCCTGCTGGGGCAGCAGTAGGTGGCTCAGGGCGTCTGTGTGGTGGCATCAGCTGAGCCCAGCCCTCTGGCCTCCCGCAGCTGCTGGTTGCGTGCGGCGAGCTCCACTGCGTCCCGCAGCACCTCCTGCAGCAGCTCCCGGTACCGCCGGTCCAGGGCCTCCCTCTGCTCCTCTGCCAGGCGCTGCTGGTCCCCAAGCACCTAAAGGAACACCTGGTGCTGCCTGGCATGGCCCGGGCAGCCTGGAGGTTTGTCCCCAGCCCTCCCTGCCCACCTGCAGCAGGCGCTGCCTGCAGGCCTGCCTCTCCTGCTGGTGGCTCTGCAGCGAGGCCTCCAGGTCCCACTCAGCCGCCTCTTGCTTCCTCTGCGCTGCCTCCAGCCTCAGGCCCAGCATGGCCACCTCCTGCTGCCAGCGAGCTGTGTCCCACTGCAGGGGGCAGGGACGAGGGAAGGGCAGAGCCAGGGAAGGAGGAGGAGAGCCTGGAGCCCATGGTGATGGACTCTCTCCCCATGCTTCACCTCCTGGCCTGGCGCTGCCCTGTCCCCGAGCTCTGGCTGGAGGCGCAGGCAGTGCTGGGCCCGCAGCCGCTGCCTCTGTGCCCTGGCCAGGGCACGCTGGACCTCCAGGGATGGGCACGGCCGGCACTGGCTCCCGGCCTGGTGGAGAGCATGGCCAGCTTGGGCAGCCTGATGACTGCCAAGTGTCCCCCCAGTGCAGGGGACAGCAGGCTGTGGGTGCTGCCCCTGCCCAGGAGTGGCAGCTGGGGACCCAGTAGGCTCCCACTCACCGTGTCACCCCCAGTCAGTGGCCGTGGTGGTGGCCCTTTGCTCGGCGAGCCCTGCCCTGCGCTCACCGGGGCCGGCCTGTCCCCTCCCCGGCTGCTGTCACTCGTAGCTGATCCTGGGTGGGGAGAGGGAAGGGGAATGAGTGTGATCGGGCTGAATAAAGCCATTTAAATGAAGAACTGAGGCCTCTCCTGGCCCTACCAAAGCCACTTCCCACCATGTAAAGACATGGTCCGTGCCCACATATCGGCCACCCAGGAGTGGGACGCCTGCCTGTCCCCACGCTCCCGACCTGCCGGCTCCAGGCTGGCACTGGTTGGGGACGTTTGGGTCCCAGGCTGCTGGCCCAGCCCTGCGTTCCCTGCGGAGATCTGGTCCTGTGGGAGCAGAAGACGTTATGGGCATTCAGGGCTTCTCCTGCCACAGGGTTGTCCCTGGACACGGCTTGACCTGTGCCCACCTCGGCACTGGGCTGATGTATCTGGCTTGTCCTGAGCTCCTCAGCGGCTGCCTGCTTCTTCTCCCACCTTTGGCTCTTTAGCACCTGCAAAAAGGGGCTGAGGGTCCTTGCTGGGGTGCTGAAGACCTCCAGGCATGGCACAGGTCCAGGGACACCTCCCACTGCCACTGTCTCACCCCCCAGGCAAGCAGCCCCCAGCCCCTGCCCTCAGTGATGGACAAGGATGGAGCCCAGACCTCATCTGAACCAGGGAATCAGTGCCACCCTGGTCCCATCCGGTCGCCAGGACCGTTTCCCCACCTGCAGCTCCTGCAGGGCTCTCCGCAGCCGGGCCACGGCCATCTTCTGCTCGGGGAGGCCGGCTCCAGCCAGCAGCTCCGTCCGCAGCCCTCGGATCTCCCTCCGACGTGCCGTGACCTCTTGCGCAGGGTCCCAGAGGGTGATTGAGATGGTCTTGGCCAGTGCCTTCACCCGCTGGGCCAGCCCCAGGGCCGCCAGGATCTCTGCTCTGGAGGTGTCTGGGCCAGCAGCAACCCCTGGGCGGGAGCCACGAGGGTCCACCAGCACAGGGACATCCCTGGCACGGGGTCAGGGCTGGTGGGGACGAGCGGAGCTTCCGATGGCTGCAGGTGTCTGTCCCTGGGCAGTGGCCAGGGACCGAGTGCTGGGTGTGGGGCAGGGGAAGGGGGAAACCTGAGGGAAGGGGGACCCCAAAGCAGCGTCCCGGTCCCAGGGGCTACCTGGCAGTGTCACACACAGCAGCAGGAACGTCAGGCTGTTCCCTTCCAGCAGCCGCTCAACGACCCAGGGCAGGCACCCGGTGTCAGGCAGGGGGTGGCCAGCGGCCGGTGCCCTGCGTGTGGGGCAGGAGAGGGATGGGGCTGGGACCTTCACGCAGGAGAGCCTGGGGATGGGTTAGCCACACCGGGAACAAGCCCGCGTCCCTGAGGGGTGGCAGCAACCCCTTGGCTCCCAGTTGGGATCTTCAGGTCCCTCCTGCTTCACCCCCAGGTGCTGAATCCCACCCCGGCCCCACAGCAGCACCAGAGGGGTGACAGAGAGGGGACCCGTCTCCCTACGTACGGCTCAGGACAGGGCCCCACAGCCCTAGGGCACGCCAGGATCCGGAGAGCTGAGCGCTGGCGCCTGCCGCCTCCCATCTCCCGCTCCACGGTGAGGGTGAAGAGGCTGCTGGCTCTGGGGGGAAGCCAGAGGCGTGAGTGGCGGCTGTGGTGGTGCCTGGAGATGGCCCCGTCCTTCCCCACCCTGTGGAATATCGGCCGTATCCCTCACCCCCGTGTGGCCCAGCACCCATCGGTGGGGGCTGGGAGGGCACCCAGCCCCCGGGTGTAGACACCAATGGCAGCTTGGGCATCGGGGACAGCGATTTCCATTGCCTCCTCCACCACCCTGGAAGCAGAGGGAGATGAGCGAGTGAGGAGGATCATGTCCAGCCCCTCTCCTGCACGCCCAGCCCCTGAGGGATGTTCCTGGCTGTCCTCGGGCTGGACACCATGCTCCCCCCCAGGGACCATGCTCAGAGTTGGGTTACCAGCCCCCCCCAAGGGCATCGGGGACCTACAGGCCCAGGGGCACAATGTCCATCACTTGCAGGGCTCGGCCGTCAGGACGCAGCAGGTCCCAGGCTTTGTCGTGGTCACTGACCTGGAACGGGGCTGTGTTAGGCATGGGGGGCAGAAAAAGAGGGCTGCTGGCACACACACACACACACACACCCCAGATTGCTGATGGCCACGCACAGGCTGGGGCTGGGAAGGGTGACATCTCAGGGACATTTCCAGCTTTTCCAGCCCCGGGGCCAGGGAAGGACAGAGCCCTGGGAACGCCCGAGCCTGGTGTGGAGCTTGGCAGGTCCCATCCCAGAGCTGAAGGGCAGGACCCAGCCTGGTGGGAGGAGATGGCATCGCTCCTGTGCCAACCTGGCACACGCTGGAGCCATGCCCAGCCATGCCAAGGTGTTAGAGGGCTCCCCCATTCCCACCAAGCTGCTGGGAGATGCCCCATGGGCAGCTCAGGCTTCCCACCCCTGGGAAGTCCTGCAAAGAGGTGAGAAAACCAGGGATCTGAAGGAATCCAGCTCCCGGTCACCCTCTGGCACAGGGGACTGGGTGCCGGGACTGGGGCAGCACATCCCCCTCGGCCCAGCAGGGTCCGGCCAGAGGCAGAGGGGGGACAGGACCCCCACCCCACAGCATCCTGGGCAGCCCTGCTCCTGCCCTACCTGGACCAAGCTGACAGTTTGCAGGCTCTGGGCATCGCCCCCCACGGCCTCCAGTTCTCGGAAGACGGTGTCGATGACCTGGGGACAAGCTGGTCAAGCTGGGAGCCTTTGGCCCTTCTCACAGCCAGACCAGCAGGACTGGGGGCAGTTGGACCACCCGGGAGCCCAGCACTGTGCAGATGCGCTGTCACCTCTCCCTGTCACCTCTCCCCTGCCATGTCCTCACCTGGCAGACCATGCTCTGGAACGGCAGCTGGGTCCCAGGGCCATGGGGGGCCCACAGCAGCAGGGACACGCTGTAGCCAAGGGGGATCAGGGCCAGCTGGGGTCTTGCCAGCTCCAGGATCTTCTCCTGGTAGGAGAGACGTAGCCAGCAGAGCAGGGACGGCGTGGCACGAACAGCACGGGGCAGGTGGCCCAGCCCAGAGGGCATTGGCATGGATGGGCCAGCACAACACAGATGGTATGGAACCCATAGCACGGCACAGGTATGGATGGCACGGTGCAGGTGCACAGCATGGATGGCATGTCACAGCGGTCACAGCACGGGCAGTGAGGCACAGATGGCACGTCCCACAGGGCAGCCACGTCCCAGCACGCAAGAGGAAACAGGGAAGGGGTGAGAAACACCCGCGGAGCCACAAGCCACACACAGGACCAAGCCCCGGGTCCCCAGCACTGCCCGGGACACCCGAGGAGCTGGCAGTGGTGCCCAGTGACTCCGGGACCTCAGCTGGGTGCCCTAGCCCCTGGCATGGGCCAGCACATCCCCGGCTTGCACGGCTGGGGACAGGGGTGCAGAAGAAGGACTTGGGGCCCACGATACCTGTCCTGCATCCAAGCGGAAGATGCCATCAACAGTCAAGCAGCTCTCCTGGTACGAGGGAGGGAGGGTGACAATTCTCAGCTTTCCCCCATCCCAGTATGACCAGTGCAGGCTAAAGGAGGGACTGGGCACACTGGGATGGAGATGGCAGGGGTGGTATGGAGGGCCTGGCACAGGCAGGGGTGGGGGGACGCCTCCTCCCTTCCCCTGCTACCTGGTAACCTCCAGGAGCCCCTGACAAGAGAGAGCCCCATGGGGCTGTGGGGCAGGATCAGCCTGAGACCTCGGCACCCATCTGGGCCCAGGTGGCTGGAACAGGGTCCTCTGCTCCCGCCTGGTTCCCTGGGGACCCTCGTCCCCTCCATGCCCATATCCCCGCCACTCTCACCTGGAGCTCCTTCCCAGCGAAGAGAAGCTGCAGAGGGTCTTCGCTGCTGGATGGCCAGCTCTCCCCCAGCCCTGAGAACACTGAGCGTGAGGTGGTGCAGGGGGGTCATCCCCACCTGCCCCAGCTCTGCACCCTCCTGCAGCCTGGGGACACATCCCTGAGCCCTCCTGCTATGACCACGGTGCTCAGAGCCACCAGGGTGGGGGGGCACCACTGCCCAGGTCAACCCCACCAGCATGGCCACTGGTCCCAGTGCCACCATGGCTGTGGCTGCCACCCTCGCCCCATTCCCTGGGGTGGGGGTTTGGGCTGAAGGCAGGTGTCCCCAGCTCTACCTGCTGCCTGGTGGAATCCCACGGCTGCTCGTACGGAGACATCCTGCTCGGCCTGTCGGGACACAGGGCAGAGGGGGAAGGAGCTGGGTTCTGCTTCAGGCACCCAGCATTGACCCAGAGCTGGATCAGCCCCTGGGGAGCTGGGCAGGGTCTGGCCATGGCCATGCCACACCGAAGGCAGGGGACAGAGCCTCCCAAAGCACCCCATGCTGTCCCCCAGAATGGTTCTCACCTCCCCGGCATCCATGGCGAGCTCAGCACCGACGGCTCTTGAGCTGCTGTTTGGGACAGGGCAGGGGATGGAGTTACATCTAATCAGGAAGGGCATCGTGTTCTCCTGCATCATTAATGGTGTCGGGCTCAGCTGCATGGGCAGAGCCCAGCAGGGACAGAGTCCAGCCTGGAGGCACCATGTTCTGGAGGCTGAGTCCCCTTTGGCCAAGAAGTCAGAGGGGCTGTGGGGGGCAGGTGGGTGCTGGGACCCACTTACACCATTGGTGTGCTCCTGGCTCCAAGAGGGACATCTTTGCAAACCGGGGAAAGGAGGTGGAGGGACCTTGGACTATCATGAAGGTTTTTCTAGACACCAGAAGCAACCACAAACCACAGAGATCAGTCAGATGGAAAAGCACGAAAGGAAATGCTGAAGCTGAGGATCTGTGTGGTCTGTGGAAATGCAGACTGTGGGAGAGAGGTCCCAGGACAACCCCTGCCCCTGGCGTTCGGACAGGACCAGGCGCAACGAGGAGATGCACACGTGCCCCTCCATCTGCCATCGTTCTTCCTACGGAATGAGACTGCAATGCTGGCCCTGCCTCCCCATCCAAATGTCTGGAGGCGTGAGGGTGATGCCAGGCTGGACACAAGCCATGGTGGCACCTGGGGCTCCATCTGGAGCAGAGCTCGGGGTGGGATGTGCCTTAGGGTGGCTGCGAAGGGAAAGCAAATCCTCAGGTTTGAAGACACGGGGATTTCTTCTTCTTCGTCCATCAGACAGCAGTTGCTGCTCCCCGTTCCCAGGTCCGGCCAGCAGCAGGGCTGAGCACCAGTCCCCGAGGTGCAGAAGCAGAGACCTGGTGTACACAGGTCCCCGTGGGCCAGCACAAGCAGAGCAGAGCCTTTGCTGGCACCCACCTAACCACCAACGGCGCTCCACGAACACAGCGCCCAGGCGGCGCAGCGCCAGCCCTCCCCTCCAGCTCCTCGGGGCTGACACGGGCTGGTGGCACAACCCTCCACCTGCCCGTGTGCCCTCCGGCAGGCAGCAGACCCCAAGTCCATCACAGACCCACGGCTGGACCCTGTTTGGCCCCTCTCCCGCTCCAGCCTTGCATCTTTCCACACTGGTTTCCCACCCGCCCCCGCTGTTCCAGCCTGCGTTTGCCCGCAGGGCACGTGCGCATGGGGACAAACAGAGCAGAGTGAGGTGACACAGAAATTACCCAGGAAGAGAATTTAATGAGAAGGCAGGACAGGCCACGGGGACGAAGCACCGGCCGGGCAAGCACTGCCTGCCTACGACCAGCCCCCTTCTTTCTCCTCCCCATTTTCCCATCCTTGTTCCTTCCCCACGCACCCATCGTGATCCTCCCTTTGATCCTTCCCCTACTCATTCCCCCGATCTCCCTCAGCATCCCATAAGCAATTTTCTCTTTCCTATGAGACCTTTTCTGAATAACGCAGAATGAACCCGGGTTCTTCTTATCAGTTAAAACATTTCTGGTGGAACCTCTTTGAGATCACACCTGAGGGGTTCGTCCACCAATGCCTTGAGAGCTTGGGTCTTGGTTGCAGCCTCTGTTACCTCCCGCTCGTCAGTGTTTGTGTATGGGGGTGTCTCATTTATTTGTCTTCCTGTCTTTTGTGGTTTTTCTCTCATGCTGAAAGGCAGTTAAGCAGACAGCCTCACAAACCAGGCGTCCTCACAGCCGTGGCCCAGGTGAAGAGAGGTGGAGGATCAGCAGAAGGGCCATGTGCTGGGGGGCAACAGGGCTACAAGATGGTGGTGGGGCCCTGGGGAGGGGACCACCAGACCCCAGGGAGGCCTGGGACATCTGAGCGCCGCCCGCAGCGGTGCAGACGGAACCGAACTCCTCTTGTTCAGGGCAGATGACCCCACGGGGCAATGAGTGCATATTGGGGCTGGGGGAGTTGGAGTTGGCCACAAGGAAAGCAGAGGGGGGGGGCAGAGCAAGGAGAGGGGCTTTGCTTGTGGGTGTCCCCAAAAATTGGATGGGCAAAGCCACAGCCACTGTGGGATAAATGCTTGGGACAGTTCTGCTCAACAGAGAAGCCTGGACTGGGGACACCAAGAGAGCCCCTCACCAGCACTTGAGGGTCCTGTGAATCTTCCCGTGGAGCTCCCGGGGCTGCTCCCCTGCGGGGAAGCGCTGGTGGGAATGGTCACACCTCCCCTTCACACGCTGCAGCAGGGACGGAGCAGCCCGGGCCTGGACCTGACCAGCCAGACTGCCCCGGCCACCCCGAGCAGGGCCAGGGCAACGCAGATGGGGGCAATCACCGCGGCGCTGTTACACCGCAGCACCGAGACTGGCACCTCCTCCACCAGCCTGCCCTGGTAGTCAGGGGGCGAGTGACACGTGTAGTCCTGGGGCCAGCCCTGCCCAAGGTGCCCCGCGGCCGCCAGCGCCTGAAGCCCCCCGGCCCCGGAGCAGGAGCAACTGAAGGGGTTACCAGCTGCAGACACGTTCTGCAAGTGCTTCACCTCGTTCCACGGCAGCTCTGTCATCTGGTTGTGGTCCAGGTGGAGGGTGTCCAACATGGGGTAATTCCTGATGGAGGGGACAGCCCGCAGCATGTTTTGGCTCAGGAAGAGCTTCTTCAGGGAGCGGAGGGAGATGTCTACGGTGTGGAGGTGGTTGCAGCTCACGTCCAGCACTTCTAGACCGGGAGGCAGCGGTGTGAGGACTTCATCCAAGCCAGTGTCGGACAAGTTAAAAATTTGGAGGGACGCTGGCCACTGGCAGGAAGAGGATGGGTCTGCCATGAGCTTGTTCTGGCTGAGATCTAGGTGCTGAAGCCCATGCAGCAGCTGCACGCTCTCACACAGGCTGTGGTAGGATCTCAGGTGGTTGTGTCGCAGACTCAGCACCCGGAGCTGAGGGAAAGCCCCGCTACAGAAGGCGGACACCAAGCTCTCATCCCCAAGGCTGTTTTGTGCCACATCCAGGGAGTGCAGAGCTCCGAACACCTTTCCGATGCCACAGGGCAAGCTGGTGACATGGGAAGCAGTGACAGCCAGCTCCTGCAGGGTCCCCAGCCAGCTGCTCAGGTGGGAGAAGTCCTGCTCGCGGCCCGTCAGCGGGGACGATGTCACGTTGTGGAAACGCAGGGACAATATGGGCAAGTCCTTGTTGGCCATTTCCTCCCAGTTGCCTCTCCCCTCGAAAATGCAGCTTTCAAACACCAGCTCCTGCACCTTAGTGTAGGAGAAGAACCTCAAGACTCGGGCGAGGAGTATCTCAGGCACCAGGAGATCCCCCAAAATTATTTTTCTGATGACAAGGGAGCCCAGCATATCAATGGTAGGGGGGTCCAGATCACTGATGGGGAAGGCTACGTATCTCTCCAGGTCTCCTCCCCGAAACTCCACGACGGAGGCCGCGAGGCACTGGATGATGCTGCTTACGGTTTCCTCGGAGAGGTGGTAGCACACACAGTACTCCTGAGTGCGGTTGAAGAAACACCTGCCATCCGCCTCCGCAAACCCCAGCCCCAGGAGGAGGAGGACAGCCACGCTCATGGTGAACAACCTAGAAACGAGGAGAGCAGGGGTGAAAGGCAGCACTGGTGGCAGAGGAGGGGGACCGTTCAGAGCCAGACGGCTTGGGCAGGTTCAGCCACGGAGAGCCACCACCACATTGCCCTCATCCCTCCTGCCCAACTGCCCTTCGCGTGGGTCCAGCGCAGCCCATCAGCACCCGCCTGGCTGCTGCGACGTGACTCAGGGCGAAGCTCGGATCACTGGACAAACACCCAGGAGCTGCGCCAGCTCCTCGGCAGGGGAGCTGGTGGCACTGGTCCCACCCCACCCCAAAAGCAGGGTTTTTCAGCAAGGCTTCTCCCGAGGCGGCAGCCGCCGGGCTCTGCGCTTTCCTGCCTGGGCTGCCCTTGCCGCAGGCTCCCGTTCCCAAGCCACCAGGAAACCCCACGGATCAGAGGAACTTGCAATGTGGAGTTAGAGACAGCGAAGCCGCAGCCTGACCGCAGGGTGGGAAAGCCGCAGCTCTGTTTGCTTCTCTGCGTGGCAGGCGCTGTAATCTGGGGCAGGAAATTGCAACAGGCAGCTTCATATTTTCCTTTCCCAGTAACCCGATTCATTACCAGCCTCCAAAGGGACAGGAGAAAATAATTCCTGGGGGTCTGTACAAATCCCTGTCAGCATCAGGTACCGCTTTGCTGTCCCGCTGACAGGAAAGTCTTATCAACAGGTTGCAAAGAAGCAGCAAGCAAAGATTAACGGCTCCTAAGGATGTGCTGACTCAGCTCTGTCCGAGCACCCAGACGGGGCGGTGGCGAGGAGCCTTTGGGGGTCTCCAGCCCAACCTCCTGCTCTGAGCAGGACTGTTGCCAGCACTAGTCCCAATCAGCCACAGCTTTTTTCTGGCTGTGTCTCAAAAACCTCGTAAGATGGAGCTCTCCTTACCTCTCCATGCTGTCCCTCCTGGGAAGAAGCTCTCCTCCAGCCCCGGCGGCAAGTTCCCCTCGCTGAGGGCAGCGCGGAGCTGGGGTGGATTTGCCCAGTGACTCACCAACCACCTCACGCCGAAACCTTACCTTGCCCTGCGGCTGTTTCCTCCAACCACTGCCAAATCCAGGGCTGGGGTGCCCAGCTCCCTCCCGTGTCCGGTCCTGTCCTGCCTCCGGCCGGAGGACACCTCGCTGCCTGCAGGTGTCTTCCTGCAGCTCGTCCTGCCGGCGTTCATGTCCCCGCCGGCAGGGAGCTGGTGGCCGGCTCCCAGGCACATTCGTGTCTCCTGCCGGGTGACTTCCTGAGCGGGACTGGGACAGCTCTGCCACGGGAAGCCACGCGCTGCGCCGCAGCCGCCCCAGTCACTTCTGCTTCGCTGCCCTGCAGCAAGGGGACCCTGCAGCTGTGGGCTGGGGAGGACTGCGGCCTGGGTGCCCATGCTCCTCGCCTTCCCAGGGAGGATGAGGGAAGAGAGTGCCATCACAGAGCCCTAAATGCGCTCCCAGGACCAGCCCCAACACACCTTTGCTTCCAGATGCTCTGGGCTTGCTGTGCCTCAGAGCCCACCGGGGGCTGAGCAATGCAGAAGGACACGGGGCTGTCATACCCCGTATCCAAACCATCGCCAATACCCGTGTCCCATGTAGGACGGGGACGGGACAAATTCCCATCTGCTGTGGAACGGTGATTATTCACCCAAGGTCGGCTTCCTTGGCAAGCGAGCTACTCGGCTTGGCTGAGGAACTTACACATCACTTGCCCCGTGCTCCTCTGGCAGTTGGTGGCTCTGCCGACACCAAGATGTTAGCGTTCTCCGTCAGCAAGTGGAGACCAACAGGCACTTGGGAAGACCTGCCAGGGATTTTTAATTCCTCAGGGATTTCTCTGCCCAGGGTCGTTTTCAGAAGGTGCTTCAGGAAGGCAACAAAGCTGCACGGCGGGAAGATGCAATTCCCAGTTTGTTGTTGTTGATGCAGCATTATGGAGAGACATCACCACTGTGACAGCAGCTCCGGCGGGAGCTGCCTGTCCCACGCGCTCTGCTGGTGGGACAGGTGAAGAGAAGGTCTCCTCTTGGTGATTACACCTCCTGCAGCTTGTTTCCTTGTTCCTGGTGCCTCCGGCAGTGCCCTGAGCTGCTTCGCTGCCTTGCCTCGGGCAATTCCTTGTGCAGAGGGGTTCAGCAATTCCCTCATTCCTCTTCTCTGTCCTCGGGATACACCAACCTACTGCTGCGTGCGCCAGGAAGAAGTTGCAGCCGCCTTTCCAGGTTCTCCTGGCTACTCCTTTTGGTGAGGTCAGCAGCTCTGACCGGGCCTGGTACCTTTTCATTGCTCATTCCCGGCCACCAGAGGCAAACGCCTTTCTGGGGAAAAATGAGCTGTTCTGTTTCCCTGGTGGCCAAGCACACTCCGCTTCAAAGACAAGTGGTTTTGGAGACTTTCTTCTTCCCGTTGCCACCGTGGAAGACCCCAGGACACTGAGACCTGTCGTTTTACGTCTCTGGTGAGCCTCTGGGCTTTTTTGGCTCCGACAAACATGCAGCCCAGCCGTGACTGCGCGCAGAAACCTGGCCTGAGCCTGAAGATCGGCTGGTTTGAGCCCTGCAAGGCTGTCACGGTTTGAAGAACCCACAACAATTCATTGCCGTTTAGACAATTCCATCACCCCATGGCCCCTCCCCACCCGGGAAGAGGAATCGGGCAAAAATAAGGAAACACAAGGGTTGAAACATTTAATAGGTTAAGACTAGATAATTCATAACACTAAAGAACCAGTATTGATCCTGATATCAATATAAACCACCAAGGACTATCCCCAGCCCATTCCCCAGCAGAAGCCGTGCACTCCCCGCAGGGACAGCCAGTGTGGGACCCTGCGAGCGCTGCGGCTTCAGGAGGAAGGGAAGGGCTCAGGGCTCCGGCACCGGGGCAAGGGGTTCTCAGGATCCCAGCCATCAAGGGAGAGAGAGAGAACTCCTCAGCAAACATTCTACTTTATATTGAATGTCGATGTTGGTCGACTGTTGGCTGAACATGAGCCAGCAGTGTGCCCAGGTGGCCAAGAAGGCCACCAGCATCCTGGCCTGGATCAGGAACAGCGTGGGGAGTAGGACTCGGGAGGTGATCGTCCCCCTGGACTGGGCACTGGTGAGGCCCCACCTCGAGTGCTGTGTCCAGNTGGAGGTGTTCAAAAGACGGGTTGATGTGGTGCTGGGAGATACAGTTTAGTGATGGTGTTTCTTTTTGTTTGTTGTGTGTGGGTTTATTTTTGTCAAAATTAGGTTGACGGTTGGACAAGATGATCTTTAAGGTCCCTTCCAACCTGGAAGATTCTGTGATTCTGTGAATGTGATGTTCATGGCATGAAATAACCCTGTTGGCAGCCTGGGTTGAGTGCCCGGGTCTTGCTCCTCCTTGTCCCCGCACCCGGGGAGCTCAGAAACACCCGAGACCTTCAAACCCGCCCCCTAGAGCTGCTGTAAAGTAAGTATTTTCGCTAATTCAGACACCAGAGTCTTCTGAAAGTGCACTTTTCCCCAGCATTAGAAGAGATTTTATTCCTGCATGGCCCAAACCAGGGCACGGGCTGGAGAAGCTCGTCCTCGGGCTGGTCCCCGTCTGTCTCCCCGTGTCTGGGCCCTGCGCCCCGTCCATGTCCCCGCACCCACCGGGGCCGGCCGTGATCCCTCCCGCGGCGGGGGTGCCCCGGCAGGGCCCCGGGGAGGGCCCACCCC
>VXAK01002915.1:0-22504 GCA_013399435.1 Arenaria interpres | reverse complement strand
AGAGGGGGAGGATGATCTCCCTCCACCTGCTGGACACACTCTTCTTAATGCGCCCCAGGAGACCATTGGCCTTTTTGGCCACAAGAGCAGAAGAAGGTCCTTGGATTGCTGGGTGGCAGAGCGGTGGGTGCCAGCCGGTCCCTGCTGCGCAGGGTGATTGGTGACCCTGGCTAGATGCAGCACTGTCCCCACACCCACCAGCTGCTCCACATGCCATCTCTGATGGGCCAGATGTGCCCAGCTGTTGAGCATCTCCAGATAAGCAAGGCTCTGGGTACAGCAAGGGGGTCACTGCCAGCACGCAGCTCTCCTTCCCTTGCAGCCCGGCTCCCGGTGGCATCAACGTTCTTCTTGACCCAACAAGGGCCATGTGGTTGACCAGCTTGGAGAAGAGTATGGTGCTGGTGCAAGCAGCTGTGAGCATCCAGCAGCTCTTCAATGCCAACACTGAGTCCAACTTGTCCTTGTGCCATCAGGAGGCAGGGACTCTGGGACACCATGGGTTACAGGGTGGCCTGATGGGCAGTGTGGACTGGGAGAAGGGCACGTGGGTCTGCAGCATGACATACCATCTTGTGCCATCCATGTCCTGTTGAGATCCTGGCCAACACCATGGGCACCTCCAACCTGAGGACCCCTGACTGTGTTCTTCTTGATGGCAATGAGATGCCATTGAAACCTTCCACATCACCTATCTGCACTGGGTACCCAAAACCCAAAGCATGGTCTTCAGGGCTCTCCAAGCTGGTATGTGCCCCCAGCCAGCACAGGAGATGTGACTGAGGGTCTCACACACTGCCCTTGCCCAGGCTGCCGTCATGTTCCTGCTAGGAGGATCAGCAGCACCACCCCCATCACCCCCCAGGCAGCACCTGGGTGGGGTGACCAGGGCCAATGAGGAGGAATTGGCCCATGTCATCAGCACAGACCAGCATATCAGCAACCACTTCCTCAAGGACAGAGTGGGTGGATCCTGCACCCTCTGTCCCCATCCGTGAACTATGTTCAGGCTGTCCCTGCTGCTCTATCCTGGGAAGCACATGGAGTGCCTCTGGTCCCCACCAGCATCCAGGCTGGGACACCATTTAGCCTGATGAGACCATTTGCGTGACCAACCTAGTGGCCCCCTAAGATGAAGTGACTACATCTGTGGGCAAGGGAAGAGTTCTGGATGTTGTCTATCTGGATTTCTGTAAGGCCTCTGACACGGTCCCCCACAACATCCTTCTCTCTGAATTGGAGAGATAGGGGTTTCATGGATGAGGTTCAGTGGATGAGGAATTGGCTAGATGGTCGCTTCCAGAGTTTAGTGGTCAATGGCTCAATGTCCAGATGGAGATCAGTGATGAATGGTCTCCCTCAAGGGTCTGTACTGGGACCAGCACTGTTCAGTATCTTCATCAATGACACAGTCAGTGGGATCAAGGGCACCCTTAGTTTATTTGCAGATGGCACCAAGCCTGAGGGACTTGAAGAAGGTTGAGAAATGGGCCAATGTGAACCTCATGAGGTTCAACAAGGCCAAGTGCAGGGTCCTCCACCTGAGTCAGGGCAACCCCTGGTATCAATACAGGCTGGGGAATGGAGGGATGGAAAGCAGCCCTGGCCTTGTTGAACATCATGAGGTTCAGATCAACATCTGTGGTCTCAGGGTGACGAACAAGCAGATTATGCAGCACCTGTCCCACTTCATCAACACAGGCAGGGCCAACACACACCTGGGGTGGATGGGACCACAGTGCACTGGTGCTCCCCAGCATCAAGGTTTGACGTAGGTTGCCAGTGCCACCCCAGGACTGGCAGCTGTGTCCCCGAGGGCATCATCCTGCTGTGACTGTGCTAGTTTCCATCTTGCCTGCTCTCCATTGCCCACCTGTACTGCATCTGGAATTCCAGGTTGGACTTGGTGTTGCCACTGAAGATCTCCTGGATGCTGTCCTCCTGAGATCTTGCTCAGCCTGGTCTCCATTGCCTCAGACCCCTACAAGACCTGCGTCAACACCCATGTTATCTGCACTGGTACATCTGTACATCAATGTCTTCAAGGTAAGATGCTCCCGTCTTGGCTGTGGTAGCCTTGGGGCTAGTCCTCTTGGATGTCAGCTCTGCTCATTTCCCTCTCCCGCTGTGCCCCATGGAGTCGCTACCTCATAATTACCTCCACCCTGGCTGCCATTGGGATTTTCCGCCCCATGGCCACTGTGGTCCAGGACTGCTCTCAGCCCCAGCTCCCACCCTTGGCAGCTCCCTTTGGGTGTTTTTCCAGGAGTTGGACTATGAGCAAATCTATTGGGCCATGCTGGTGCCGCCAAGCTCTTGATGGCTTGTGCTTCAGGTAGAAACCATCATCGAGAGGATCAGGCACCACCACCATCATCCAGCTCTATGTCCAGGCTACTCCCGTGAAGAAGATAAAGCTATGACGTTTCTGCAGATACATCCTAAGACAGGTATAAGGATGTGGCGTATCTGGATGCAGTGGGTGCTGCTGACCATGGATGCAGATGGGGGGGCTTCCCAGGGAGTGAGTCCCTCTCTTCCAGGGCACCCACTGAAGCCAGGCTCGTGTCTCATTCCAGACTGTCCTCATAAAAAGACTTGGCTGCTTTGCAAGATGGGGTGACCCTTCTTCCAGCCCTGCTCCTGGGCAATCATGAACTCCTACATGGTCCTGAGCGACACCAAGGCTGGGAGACATCCCAAGGGCCAGCACAGCCCTGCAGGTCTTTGTGGTGCTTCCAAAGGCACTGGTAGACCTTGGGGGGGGAATGGACACTGAAGTCCCAGAGGAGGGTGTCACAAGAAAATCCACACTGCAGCCCCTGCAGTGCAATGAGATGCACTTCGAAGATATCAAACTTCACTCTGACACTCTTGTGGATGCACAGAGACAGTGAGGGTCCTGGTGCACGTCAGGGCGGACGCACAGACCTCCAAAGAGCACAAAAAGGCTCCTGTGGAACCATATGAGGGTGTATCAAAAGGCTCTTGCAGGATTGCCCCTGGGCACGTCCAACAGAAACAAAGACGTCACTCAGGTGCTGCCAACCAGAGCTGGAGGGTCCAGATGCACGTCGGAAAGTACTGGTAGAGCTCTGGGAAGCGGCCATTTGAGGTGCACCAAATGAACTCAGCCCCATGGGCCACATCTTAATGCTCTAGGAGTCCTCTGCGGCACATCAAAAGGCACTGGTCAACGGTGTTGGGCACAGAATGGCCCTGGGAAGACATGCGAAGGCACTTCAGAGTCCCCCTGCGTTGGCACTGCAAAGCACCTGGAGGCACGTGGGCAGCACAGAATGACACACGGAGTCCCCTCAGGTGCACCAAAGTGCACGGGGGACCCTGGTAAGCACAATAAGACCCTTGGAGGCCACCAGGGGCCTTTGCACAGCAAGGTCCTTTGCACAGAAGAGACTGTACTCGGGGGCTCTTAGGTGTGACCCAAAATGCACTTGGAAACCACTCGTTCCCCTGGCCATGCTGAAAGGCCCTCGGAGGCCCCAGAGAAGAGCAGAAAGGTGCTACCACAGCCCAGAGGTGCATCCAAAGGCAGTCAAAGACCTCTGAGGGCCCATCAAGAGGTGCTCAGAGGAGCCTGGGGCACACCAAAAGGCAGTGAGAAAGACCCAGGTGAGAAGGCGGAGACACAAATCTCTGGGTGCCAGGAGCGGCTGCTTTCAGGTGCCCGGCCTGCCCTTCTCCTGCCACTGGAGAACACAGGGTTCCTGGTGCTTGTGGAGAGCACTGGGATGGTGCTGGACAGGTAGGGAGCTGAGGATGTGGCAGCAAAACACGACATGACGCAGCTGGTGCTTTCCAGGCTACTTTAATACCAAAAGAACAGCATGATCTGGACCTCCTGGTCCTGAGGAATCATTCATAGGCAGCTGGGAACCCCCAGCTGCTGCCCCATAGCCCTACACCTCCCAGAGCCCGCAGACATTCCCCTTGTTAAAAAGCAGCTCCACCAGCCTACGGGACGTCCTCCCACTCACCAGGACTGTCCCCATGTGTGGCCCTGTCCTCACCGGAGGCCATTCCTCAGGGCAGCTGTGGCCATGCATGGTCCCCTGGTGAGCCCAGGCCAGCCCCTCCGTCACTCCACTTCCTCCAAGCAGCTGCTTCTTCTCCCAGGACCTGCATCGGGGCCCCTCCACCACAGGAGAGCAACACAAACCAACTTAAAAGAAGCCAAACTTGGCAGATAACCCCCAAAAAAACCAGAACTGTCCCCAAAGGCCAGCTTGCGGTAGGGCAGCTGTCACGGACCAGGCCAGCAGCCCTGTCCTCCGGAGCCAGCTCTCCAAACAAACCCAAACAACTCAAAGCAAAGCTGAAACAGGACCAGGTCCCCAGCGGGGCTCACGTGCCGCTCCTGCGGCTGGGCTTCAACTCCTGGCTGGGGCAGAAGGGCTGGCTACGTCAGCTGGCACCCTGCAGCAGAGAGGACAGGATGGAGAGGACAGCAGCACCCCAAAAACCCCTTCCCCTCGCCTCCTCTGCTTCCAACCAGGCATCCCAGCTGCAGCTCAGAGCCACCGGCTGGGGAGGTGACAGTGTTTCAGCCTGGGCTCCCCCCCACTAGATGCACCGCAGCTCCAAGCTCCCAGGAGACGCTCTGTTACTTTGGGAAAGGCAGGGGGTTGGCACCGATGCCCCGCGAGGACTCACCCAGCACCTGGAGAACCTGCAGAGCCATCGCGACCTTCGCCTCCTCGTGCCCGCTCCTGCCTGGCCCATCCGGCTGGACCCACGTGAACCCGTTGAAAGGCACGGGGCACCCCGGGATGACCACCCGGCACCAGAACCGCAGCCACCCATTGGGGTTTGCCTGGACGCACTTGGTGAGGAAGAGTGGGGTGCCCAGGTACTGCCTCTGGCACAGGACGTTCAGCCGGTCCAGGGCGTTGTGCAGCACTGGGGACGGGGGTGCAGGCTTGGGGACCCCCGGGCGCTTGCCCCCTTGCACCTGGTTGGACAACGGCTTCTCCTCACGCAACTGCAGCTTCTGCTTCAGGTCGGGGTTCAACCAGTTCACCCTTATCTCCAACCCACTGAGCTTCGTGTTCCCTAGGAGAAACCCATGGCAGCTGGCACGAGACGCTCACGCAACAGCCCTCCAGGATCATCCCATCCCGTCCCCCAGCACACGGCACAGCAATCCCCAGGGGTGTGTGACCCACAGGATCCTTTCCTTGCCTCCACCACCCCTCACGCAGCTGCAGGGCAGCTCCTCCTCCATCTCCTGTTGCCATCGAGGTGGGCTCAGGGCAGCAAAGCTCAGAGGACTTTAGGGGCCACCTGCCTTTAGGGACAAGAGCAAAGAAATGTCAAGGCCAAATGCTTCTCAGCTGGGCAGAAACGGGTACAAATCAGGACTTTGGAGGTTCCAGTTGGATGTCTGGGAAATGTGTTCCACTGGAGCATAGTGCAATCACGGGATGGGGAACTAGGGGTAGGGCATCTCCATCGCAAGGGTTTAATAACTTGGCCAAAGCTCTGGATGCCCCGGACTGGTACTGGTGATGTTTCTGCTCCAAGCAGGCAGCTGCCTGGAGACCTCCAGCGGCCCATTTACCACTAGGTCTGCACAAGGACTGGGGATCAGCCCCCCTGAGGACAGTTACCCTCCCAGGGGACACAGGGAGAGAACAAGGGCTGTCTCAAAGCTGAAGTCACCCTGCAGTTGAATGTGGAGCTGGGATCAGTCCTTCCTTAGAGACACCGGGAAGACCAGTCCAAGCAGCACCCAGACCTCCCACTTACCCTCCATCAGGGTCTTCTTGGCCATGGCAGCAGCCTGGTGCGAGCTGTACTTCAGCACAGCGAGCTGGGCCCGTTTTTGGGATGGACTAGTGTAGAGGGTGATGCTGAGGACCCCCTCCGTGATCCGCCGCAGCGTGGCTTCCAGCTCCTGCTGGCCCACCGAGGTGGCCAGGCCATCCATGCTCAGCTCGCGCTTCTCCATGCTCTTGCAGACCACGATGGTGTAGCCCTGCCGCACCTCAAAGTTGTTGAAGGTTGCAATGGCCTCCTTGGCGCCGCGGCGGTTGCTGTACTTCGCGTAGGCAAAGCCCCGGTTGAGGCCGCTGAAGGTCATCATGAGGCGGAACTCATAGAGCTTCCCCACGCTCTGGAAGAGTGGGATCAGCACGTTCTCATAGACGTCCTGTGGCAGCTTCCCGATGAACACCTCCGTGCCAGCCGGCGGGGGGTTGCCCACCCAACCTGTGGGCACACAGAGACGTGGTGGATGTGGGGTGAGATCCACCCTGCCTCCGTGCCTCCCGGGTCCCCTATGTTCTGTGCTCCCAGGGCACCATAGCGCTGAGATGCTCTTCTCACCTACCTGGTGGGGGGCCACCATATCGCCTCTGCCCGTTGACCTGCACGAGATCAATGCCAGTTTCTTTTGCCCAGGCATGCAGGGCCTTTTTATTTTCCTGGTTGATGCTGTTGGTCCACATCTGAGAAGGGAGATGAGGGTGGCGTGTGGCTGGCAAAGTTTCCAACCTCCCTTCCATCCAGACCCCATGAAGCAACTGCAAGGCCCAGCCGCAGCCAGCACATGGAGGAGCAAACGCTGAACCCCTCTGCCCTCAGAAAACCTGAAAAGCCTCTCAAAACTGCACACCCAAAGGACTACCCTGCCCACCATCCAAGCCTGCTCCATATGACTAGGTCCTGCAATTTTGGTAGAGCAGAAGGACATCGAGTTCCCCTGGGGATGCCTCCAAAGTCTTTGAAAGCCAGCATCTGGTTGGCGTGGCAAGAGGCGGCTGGAGCACAGAGCCAAGGTGGTCCATCACATCGTGAGGAGTGTGCCCCAAGGCAGACAACATCCCTTCTGCCAGCATCTCCTCAGGCTTCTGAGGACAACAAGGACGGTCTGGAAATACCATCCACGTGGCAATACCATCCCGGTTTAGCTCATTAAGTAGCGCAAAGTCTGATCAGGGCCTCTGAAACTGTTTGCTGGGTGGGATTAGCTCTAACTCAGCCTGAAATGCAGTCTGGCTGCACCTTCACCTGGTGCATCTCCAGGTGCACCACCTTGGCACCTTCCTACCTCCAAGGGCTTTCATCTTTCCCAGATGACCAGAAAAGACCTCTGGGTGAAGGTGGGGACCCATTTACGGGAAATCTGCACTGAGAGGGCGCGGAAAGACCAACACAAACCCTCCTGCCATGGCCCTGCACCTCCCGGGGCTGGGTCCCAGCACAGGGCACCTCCTCGCCCCCCGGGCCGGGGGGGTGCGGGGCGGGGAGGTCCCGGGGCTCCCGGGACCGGCAGGACCCGGCTCTTCCCCAGCAGCCCCCGCCGAGCAGGCGCTGCGTGTGTTCATCCTCATCCTCACCCCCACCCCCACCTCACCGCGGGGGGGTCCCCATGCCGGGGATGGCACCGGGGGCTCCCCGAAAGAAACACCCCCCNTGCGTGTGGGGGAGCAGCGAGGGCACCCCGAACCCCCTCCTTCCACCCGGGGCTGGGGGAGCCCACCCACGCTTGGGGGGCTCTTCGCCCGGCTGGTGGGGGCTTCGCGGGGGCCGGGGAGGGAGCCCCATCCCCAGCAACGTTTATAAATGGCCGGGAGGCGGGTAAGTAAATCCCCGTCCCGAGGGGAAAGCAGCAGGAGCCGGGGAGCGGGAGACACGGATTTATTGTGTTTCTGGGAGCGGCGCCTTTACATCGCGCTCGGGAAAAGGTCACCTCCCCGCGGCCGGAGCGGAGGGACGGGATGGTCATTCAAAGCGACGGGGACAAGAAGCTGCAGCCAAGACCCCCGGGGGGGGGGTCTGCTGCCAGCCCGGGGCTCCACGTGTCACCGCAGCGGTGGCAGGCGGAGGCTGGCGTTGGCCGGAGCCACTTGAAAACGTCTTTCCGGCGACATCCCAGAGGGCCAGGGGACATCCTGGAGGACGGGGCACCTCCTGGGAGCGGGTGCAGCCCCTCTGCCCCCGCCGGGACAGGGAGGGCGCGAGACAAGAATAAATACAGCTTTCAAAGGACCCCCCCGGCCCCGCACCCGCTGCCACGTGGCCCGGCGGAGGCATTTACAGGAGGAAACGTGTCAGCTGGAATCCAGCAAACCAAGGAGACGTGTCCCCAGGGGCGCTCAGGGCCGGCTCGTTCGCATCCTGATCTCCTCAACCAGGCTCTCCCTGCGAACGTTGACCTGCAACAGGGGAGGGCAAAGTTGCTTTGGTACAACGCAAGCGGCTTGACGTACTGTGACCTTCTCTGGTCCCAGAGGGATGTCCCCCACTGCTTTCGTGGCCCTGTGTCTCGGGAGGTCACACTGTGGTGCTATCACCGGTCCCTCTTCGGAGACCAGGGGGGCTGCAGCACACACAGAGCTCAACCTGTGAGAGCAAGCACCCCACCGAGCCCTCTCCTGCCCATCCACCACAAGAGTGACACTCTTCCCAGTCTTTCCTACTGGTTCCAAAGCCAAAGACCAGAGCACACTTGAGCACTCGTCCTGCTTGTTGTGACAGAGCGCCTCCAGGACCATCAGTGGTGGTCCCATGTCCTGGCTGGAAAGCAGGAGCAGCCCACAGGCTCCTGAACTGAGAAATAACTGGGAGTTCAAGGAGGCCACATGATGGGAGAGTCTCCAGATCTGGAGACAACAGTGCTCCACAGCTCCAGGAAACTGCACAGGGTGAGGAACTGGACCGTGGGGTGTCACAGAACTCCCTGGAGAGACCACTGCTTGGAAAAAAATCTAACAACAAAGCCAATGTAGAAAATCCTGAGCACCTGTTATAGGGGGCTCAGCGGCAAACTGACACCAGGGCATGTGCTCCATAGGCTGAGGAAACCCACCTCACCCCATCTCCAAAAGTGGCCCACAAGGCCACCACCATCAGCCCATAGGTCTCATCTCCCATCTGCCAGCCCTGCTGTGTGGAGAACCTTCCCTTTGCCACATCATCTGATCTGCGTCAGCAGCTTTGCTAAGCCTTGGAGGCTTGTCACATCGGGTGGAAGCACCTTGCTCCTCTGATGTTCTCTTTGGGCACTACACTCCAGATTTGGGACAGCAAAGCCACCTTGCCCTGTATAACCTCAGGGGTACGGATGGGTCTGGGGGGCTGGCCTGAGCTGGGATGAAGGCTCAAGTAAGCCTTCCCCCATCACACCGAGCCACCATGGGCCCTCACCTCCTCCCTGGTGGCCACATCCCGCAGCTTGACGACTCCATCCTTGAGCTCCTGCTCACCCACGATGGCAACAAGGGGGATGCCTGTCTCCTCGCAGTACTGCAGCTGGTTCAGCAGCTTGGGGTTCTTCTTGTACAGCACTTCTGCCTGGAAGAGAACCAGGGCATGAGGTCACAATCAGCACTGGCCTGTTTCTCTGCACCCCCTCAACCAGGCTCTGCTGGGTCAACCTGCTAATTGGCATCTGCTGAGCGTGGGGGAGAAGATGGGCTACTGGAGAAGCCCAGGCATTACAGCTAACAGGTAACACAACACAGCTCAAAGGTGCTCACAAGACACTGCTTATCCTGGGAAGATGCCAGCTCATTAGCTCTAGTCTGTGTCAGAGCAGCGCTGACCCCCGTGGTGCCCCTACAGGGTCTGGAGCCCCACAGAGCACCCAGACATTCTCCTCTGCTCCGCCATGGTGACTTCTGCCCACAGCAGGCAGGGAGCAGGGCCTTCTGCCTGGTGAAGCCAGCCCAGGCTCCTCCTGGGCCCATTCTCCCCTCCTGGCACGGCTCCGTGGGGGTTTTGTATTATTTTTGTTAGAATCAACACAGTATCCCAGCTGCCAGGCAGCAGCGGCTGGAGTGTCGCCTGCTTTGGGAATCTGTCCAGAGATAACAGGCAGAGAGCAGCCCCTGCATTGTCACAGGGCTGACCAAGTCACACTGCCCAGCCCCTCCTGGAGAACATCTGATTCGGGACACCGAGAAGAGGCAGGCTCCATCCAGGAAGGCAGTCTGCTGCCCACCTTCTCCCCAAGATCCTTCCTCCCAAAGCAAAGCCAGATCTGGTCCATTCCTGGCACGGAGAGTGGACCAGGCAGCTCCTGACTTGACCATCGCCTGGTCATACCTTGATTCCAGCATCCCACAGCTCGGCAATGAGCTTCAGCCGCTCTTCAAGGAGCTTCTTTTGGGCAGAGGCCACCAGCACCTGTGTCTCCGTTGTCCTGATCTTTTCTTCAGAGGCCTAGAGAGGGGACAAGACTCAAAAGATGCCATGGACATACAGAGGTATGAGAGACCTGATGAGCAGGATGGGTCCCCAGCCCAGGCCCATGGATTTAGCGGTGAAGAGGACCAGGCTCAGTGGGATAAACAGCATAAACTCAGGAGAGACAGGGAGGCCCCACAGACCCCATCCTGGTGCAGAATCTCATCTTCTGCAGTTGTTCTGTGATGGGGGCTCCCATCTGTCCTGTGCCGCAGGTGTGTGGGCTGGAGGATGTGCTAAGAATGAAGAAATCCCCTGCCAGCATCTGCCTAGAGACTGCTCCTCCACACACAAGGGCTTCCCAGGGATCTGCTGCGAGCAGCTCCAGAGCAGCGGGCCCGGCAGAGGCAGGACAGAGGCTCTACAGGGTTAATCTAACTACGTCTGAGATTAACAGCAGGGAGCTGAGATGCTCCAGCGCTGTCAGCAGCCACCTGCTCCCGTGGCAGATGCTGGATACTCAAAGTGGCATTTTCCTGCCACTGCTTTTGCTGAAGGGAGAAGCCTTTAAAAGGTCACCTGCAGAGGGACAAACCTGGCCAGGGCTGTAGGTGGTGGGGGAAGAGTGGTGTTTCCACTTAGAAATACCGGTTGTGTCTCGCTGCAAAGACAGAGCTCCCCACAGGTCTCTTGTGGGGGGAGAAATGTGTGGTGGGGTTTTGGGAGCCTACAGAAGACCTATTTAAGATCCATTGACTGGGACGGAGGACAACGCATCGGTACCCCAACTCTGAGGAGGGGGGAAATAGGAAAAAAAGTAACTGGGAAATCCCCATAGGCACTGCAATCCCTGCCCTGGGACATCCAATCCCTGTCTGGTCTCAGCCTTGGGCAGGAGGAGCAGATGTGCACGGCTGCTGTCTCGGTGCCAGCATGCCAAGGGGAACATGGGGTCACATGGGTGCCTAAGGCAGTGGGGAACACCAGGGTCCCCCACCTGGGTACCGGGTACTGCTGAGGATTAAAGTGCCCCTCCAGATGCAGCTGAACAAGCCACCTCCAAGGGCTGATGGAAAAGGGATTTCATCTGCAGTGGAAGCCCTGGAGATCATCTCCCAAGCCAGAGAAAACAAGAGATGATCATGTCTTGGTTCTGACTCCTGCTGCAGAGCACAGCCAGCCCGGCTGGCTCCTCCACCAAAGGCTGCAGCAAGGGAGACTCGCTTCAGCATCTCCTGGACTGGGGGTATATGGGGAGGGTGTAAATCTTTGCTTGTTGTCCACGCTCAGTTGAGCACCAAAAGGCGCCTACCTCCACTCTCTGCTCTAGGATGGAGAAGATCCGCTCGATCCCAATGCTGACCCCCACACAGGGCACCTTCCGTCCCTTGGGATCAAACATCCCCACCAGCCCGTCGTAGCGACCGCCTCCAGCCACGCTCCCAACGCTGACCGACTCCTCCACGTGGTCGTTCTCCTGCTGCAGCAGGACAGCCTCAAAGATCACTCCCGTGTAATAGTCCAGACCCCGCGCCAGGCTCAGGTCAAAGGAGATCTGCAGGACACGAGGGAGCCCTGTCACTGGGTGCACTCGGGGGGCCCTGGGCTGCGCCCCCTCCTGCCTTCCCAGCTCCTCACCTTCCCTGTGATGCCAAACAGGGTCAGGTACTCAAACAGCAGCTTCATGTCCTCCAGCCCCTCCTTGGCCAGCTTGTTCTGGGACAGCTTGGGGTCCTGCAGAAGCTGCTCGATCAGGTCCAGGCCACCTGTGGAAACAAGATATGTCTCAGGGCAGCCAGCACAGCAGCACCCACGGCGATGGGCCCAGCCAGCACCTGTCTGTCACTTGCCCTGCCCGGCCTAGAAGGACAAGGCCAAGGGCTGGACCCCAGATGCTCACCGTGAAGCTGGACATACTCCCCGATGCGATCCGCAGCCTCGGGGGAGAGCCCCTTCTCTCCTACCATCTCGCTCCTCACTTCTTCCCACGGCATCTGTGAAGAGAGAGAAGAACATCACCCACTGCTTCAGGGTTGTGTTGTCTCCTGGGGAAGGTCTCTGGTGGCCCTGCCCAGTACAGATTAACAGACGTATCTGCCCTCAACACATCTTTACATGGCAGAACCCTATCATTGTCAGCATGGTTAACAAGTTGATGAGAGAAACAGCAGATCAAATGCTCTCAAGAGCATGGTCATGATTCCATTTCTTGTACCTCTGCACAGCCTGTTTGTTTCCCAACCCTGCAGTCAGCAAAGGTGCCCAAAAGCTTGAAGCCCTGGGACAAATACTTTGGTTTTGATTCTGGCCAGAATCGATCATCGGTACTGTAAAAGCACTGAGTCCGAGAGATATCTTGCTGCTCTGGTTTCCCTGGGCGGGTGCTTAGGCATAAACACCAGTCAAGAAAGCGTTGCTGGTCATGCCAGCACCTGGGAAGCCATGAGGAGATGGGCGATGCAAAAACCCAACGTTAAGCAGGACACGCTGCAGTTTTCCCACTGACCAAGTGGTCAAAGAGAACCAGAATCTTGATCACATCCAGCTGCACTGAGATAAATCATAACATTTAGGTATGAAAACAGGGAAATTACCCCACTCTAAAAAAGCCCAGTCCTCCCTTCCTATCGCTTTTCCACACATACACAGCCCCAAAACCTACACTTTGGTTTGCCTTTGCAATAGATCTCACTGCTAACGGGACTTTAAGTGAGCCTTCCTCTAGCTGACTTGATTTGATGAGGCCTCCGAGGGAAAATGCAGTTCATCCTTGAACGAAGCAAAGTGAACACAGGAGATGAGACACAAGGCTGCTTTGTTTAACAGAGTTTCGCGGGAGGGTTAGGAGCCCTCCCGTAAGCAGTCAGACCACACCATCCCCCACGTGACTCTGAACACAGAAATTCACCTCCAAATTCTGCTTTGGATCCCGAGCCAAGAAAACTGAGCTTTTAGATTGCACTTCATTTTAAGATTCCTCTTCCTTAGCTGTTAGCGGAGGACTGTATACACATTTATAGACTGATCTCCAGCATCTTTTTATCTGACTAGGGCCTATATTCAAGACAATCAGCTGCAAGTAAAAAGCTGTACCTACACCGACACCTTTCCCTCCTCCCAAAGGGCCACACAATGCCCCGAATCCCTTAGAGACCTTCACAGCAGCCAGTGCTCCTGAGGCACCTTGCTGAGTGCAAACCCTGTGGGTCCCTCCTGCCTGGTGTCTGACAGGAGCAGCTGCACACAGAGGTGGCTGTCCTGTGTCACACCAAACCTCAGCCCAGCCACACGAACAGCAATGTCTACACACCCAGATTCAGCAGAGGTGTGAATGAGGTGACCAGGAGATGTCACACACGTTGTCCCTGTGACCGTGTCCATCCCCAGGCCAGCCCCAAGGAACCCTGTTCCCAGCAAAACACGCTTGCACTGATGGCAGCCACAGAAGAGTGTGTGAAGACATGCTGTGGGGGCACACAGGGCAGCACACCACCAAATAGACCAGTCTTCCGGGGTTATTTTTCAGGTCTGTGTTTCTGATCTCTTACTCCTTCTCACTCCAAATCCTTTCCTCTTCTTCCAGGTAAAATACACCTCATCCACACGTGCCCACCTTGCTTCTCTTTGCTGTCTCCCTGCTGCTCCTCACCATCTCCTGAGGGTCCCACAAGCAGGCCAGAGGCACACACTGTCCAGCGGTGCCCTGATCACGCTGAAACAGCCTGGCCAGCAACGTCCATGTGCTCCAGACTGCGTGTCCTCAGCAGGGATGCTTGACATGGCATCGCCAATCAATAGCGCCAGTTTGCAGCACAGTATTTAGAAATAGGGTCCTGGACAACACAACAGCTCTGGAAGCCTGCTCACCTGTGGATTTCCATTTAACTCGGCCCTGTCATCTGCCAGCTAATTGCCTTACAGACTGCCACTTACAATTGCACTTCTCTGAAACTCCTGCATCACCACAGAGTTTTACCATTTCTGTCTCACCTTGCAACTGAAGTCTGAAATTCTAGTAAAGGTTGGACCAGATGGATCTTGTGGGATCCCTTCCAATCTGGGCTGTTCTACCCAGGACACAGCTGTGACTCCTCACACCACCCGACTGAACCTAACGCATTTGAAAAGGCTTTTCAATACCCTGGCCCAGTCTAGGGGCAGGTTTTCACGACCCTGGTTCATAAGCAGCAGCACCTTAAGAAGGCTGAGGTTTGGGGTATCAAAGAGCATTTGAAAAGCGTGTGAAGAGCATTTTTCCCCTCCCTCCTTTCCATTTGTCAGGACCTCATGGGATACTGGAGAAGGCGGCAAAGGATCCAGTTTTCCTACACGACTGCTGTGTCTGCGTGCCTCCAGAGAAATGGGGGAACAAGAACAACTCGATGTTTATCGGCATTTTCCAGCCAGTTCTCATGGACCCATAAGGACAAAGACTCACTGAAACTCCAGCAGCAGCAGTTGCAGCCTGGGACTCCAGCCCGTACCTTATCCAGTTTGTCAACGCTGGAGCAGATCGTTCGGAACTTGCTGTCTGGGACACCGCAAACTGCAAACATCCCATCAAGGATGCGCCGATCGTTGACCTGGGGGAGAGGGAGCAAGTCATTAACTATGAACTCAAACAGATGCTTCAGCCGTGTCCGGTTTCTCTCCTCTCTAGATTTAGGTCTCATCCCTGTTCCCGAGGAGCTAAGCTGCCAATCTGCCCACAGCAGGCAGCTAACGCAACTGACTTCTACCAAACCTGGGTAGAGCTCTCACATTCTTCTTCTACAGCCACAGGCTTCTCCACTCAACAGAGAAGAAAAAACAACGGGGCCTATGAGACTTCTCATGTGGAAACGTAAAAACAGCTCAGGAACAGACCACGGACTAAGGAGATGAATTCAGTGTGTTACCCTGCTCTCTCAGTGTAAGAACATCTGTTTATGTTAAAACCTCACTAAGGAATTTTTTGGTTTTTTGATAGTATAGCTTAATTATGGTCTGTAATAGTAGGTGATTGAGGCCAAAAGTTCAGTTGGATTCAATCTTTCCATGGGTAGTGAGAACATCTAAAATTAAATTAGACAGAAAGACTGCTCAGGAGTTTGCGATCCTCCAGCATCAACATGAACGGGACAGTAGCTCATGGAAGACAAGAATAACTGCAGGCAGGTTATTGTGCTGTCCCCTGTTGCAAAAGTGCCTTCTCATTGGCAAATGCATCCACTTCACCACTGCAAACACACAGTAGCTGGACAGGCAGTTCCTGTGCACAGCTCTTCACCTCATCCCAGATGGGTTCAAGGGCAGGTAACTGCCCTCCTTCCCAGTGGAGGCTGCACATCGGAGCACAACACCCAGCCCGCACTGCTCCCCTCCCCTGCAGAACTCAGCAATGGTCCAACTCTGCATCCCTCTCAGAGGTCCTACCTCCCTTCTGTACATCAGGCACTCCTACCCATCGCTCTCCTACCCCCTTCCCCTTCCCGGAGGGGTTCAAGGCCAGGCTGGACAGGGGTTTGAACAACCTGGTCTAGTGGGAGGTGTCCTTGCCCAGGGCAGGGGGTGGGACTGGATGATCTTTAAGGTCCCTTCCAACCCAACCCATTCTATGGTTCTGTGATTCCTGCCTGACCTGCACCATTTGCTGCCACACCAAAGTAACAGAGGTGTTTTGAAGCAAACCACAAGCTCAACCTACAGCAGGGCACCACTCTTCTTCTGGAAGAGGCCTCAGCCCCGGAAAGGATTTGGTGGGAAGGCAGGAGTCTGCAGACACCACAGCGCACACTGAGCAGACATCCCTATGAAGGGGGCTTGAGGAACCGGGACAAGGCAGGGACCCTGGACCAGAGCCTGCGCTCTACTGCAGGCAGGGAACGAGACAATCACCCAGGTAGTTGGCAGCTGGATGTTTTGCAAGGGACTGTGGTTAGCGCTAGAGAGAACTCTGCAGACTGCAGTCTCAGGAAACCTCCTTGCATTCCCAGCTAAAGGCAAGTCTGAGCTAAGGTCCAGCCTTTTAGCGTATACACCACGAGGAGGCAGAGAGGAGGAACGAACTGTGGCTTCTGGATCAGGTGTTAGAGTGGGAACAGGTGCCGCTGCATGAAACTACAGGAGCAACGACCACTGCTTCCCACCGTGGCACAGAGAAACCCGCCCGCTCTCACCTTAATGAGAAAGTCCCCAAGCTGCAGCTCACTCAGGATCTCGTGCACGATCTTCAGGCACTCAGCATCGGGAATCATCGGGTCGAACTGGCCGGCGATGTCAAAATCCTGGGGCACAGGAAAAGGCAGTGAGCAATTCATGATAGCTGGCCTGGCTGCAGCGACACAGCTTCAACTCCGCCGCTAACAGCAGTTTGTTTACAGAAAGTGACAGAAACGGGTGTAAGGAAGCGCTAGCACTCTCCAGGAGGATCCAGAGGGGGCAAGATGCGGGTTATGACCCTCTCTCATCGAAGGCAGCAGTGGTCTGTGTCCACTGCACTGCAAGGAGTTTGCACACTCTGTGGTGACCAGCGCAGGCAGTTTGTGAGAAGCCATTCTGCTTCTGGAGGTGCGTGACCTGCTCCCTGCCCCTGACACAGCAGTTTATGGTGTGATGTGCTTTGAAACAGAGATCCTTGACAAATGACAAAAAGGAGAGAGCAGACAGATCATCAGCAGTAAATAAATAGAACAAAGGAACCGGTAAGGGGAGGAGAAAACTACTTATTATTTGGTATGACCTAAATGCCACGTTTCATCTTGATTCTTAGGATATTATTTTTTTAATACACGTGCCAATCAAGTTAATGATCAGGGAAGAAAACGACAGAAGCAATCTCAACTGAGGCAAAACCAGTTTGAACTGCCAAGACGGGAAAAGAAATCAGAACGCCTGAGTGGTCTCCACCAGAGATTACGAGATGGACTAGCACGTAGGACTAAAGTACAACAGCAAGATGTTTTAATAGGCTGGTACCCCATGACTGGAAAATAGCAACACCAACATCAGCGTTTAGAGAGAAATACCATACAGAAGCAACAAGAGACCTCTTATTCAACTCTCATTTATGAATCCCCAGATGCAACGTCTTCGATGATATTTTGAGTACAAGAATCATTTTAATTAAATGGGTACCTTTCAGCTTCACTAAGCTTCCAAAATAAATTAGGGCAATGGAGGAAGAAAGAGATAAGATCACATCAGCTAATCCCCAATGAGCTGAGTGCAAGAAAGGCTGATGCAATCCCTGTGGAAGTTGGGCGAGGTCTGGTACAGTAAGGAAAGTGCCGCTACCGCTGTGCATGGCACAGGCGAAATCTCACTGGAAAAAACCCAACTAAGGGCTGGTGTATATTATATTTAAGAAAAGATGCAGACAAAGCTACTGGGCTGAGCAAAGAAGCAAAGCACCTCCAGGGAGAGAAGGTAACGGAGCTTGATTTACATGGCATAAGGAGGGGATGATCTCTCTAAACACTTCCCAAACGTTTATCTGGGAAGAATCCATATGAAGGGAGGACAGCTACCATTTAAAGAGCTGCACTGGCATAAGGAGAAGTAAACTATCAGACACAAGTAAAAGTAAACTATCAAACATGGGTAAGTTTATCCTGGGTATTAGAAGACTATTTCTAGCTACCCTAGGAGTGAGAGCTTGGAATAGTCTTTCAGATGAGACAGGAAGCAAAGACACCAAGTTATCTGGAAATAGGAATTCACCAAGCTGGAGCTGGAAGGCATCCACTGGAGTTGTACGCTGAATATTCTCAAACAGGAATTTAGAATATGATGCCCTGGGGACTGTGTTATTACAGCAGAACAAAGCCATTCCTTGGGGCTACCACACTCTGAGAAAGCCACAAAGGAAATTGCTTTCTAACCTGTTCTGTAATTTCACCTCTGGGTTTTTCCTTTCCTTTGAAATAAAGATTGACTAAGCACAGGACAGAAGCAGCATATCCTACAGTTGAGTCGCTTGCCTGGTTCCTGTGTCCTGCTCACACACCTGGGAATTCAACTGCTGCCAGATTTGGGATCAGAAGGAAATTCTTTCCCCTGCACCAGGCTGGGAAGCGCTGTGGGATGGAGCAAGGAGCCCGCTCCACAGTGTGAAGCGGACCTGGGGCACCTGGGAGCCGTATCACAAAGTTCCCCGATACACCAGCACCCCGTGTCCCGGCCATCGTCCTCACTCTCCCACTGTCACATTGATTTTCACACCCATAAGAGCATGCTAAGGAAACCAGTGCATCCTCCTGAGCTTTCCACAGCCACAGGGAAGGCCACTGCAGGGTAACACAGCCTTTGGTCCTACATTTTTATGGTGCTACATCCCCACAAGTGCTGCCCAACCTACAGCCCTGATCAGCAGCGTCGATGGCCAAACTCACACACTGGTAGAACTCCCTGTAGCGGCCCCTGGTCATGGCCGGGTTGTCCCGCCTGTAGACCTTAGCGATGTGGTAGCGCTTCATGTTGGTGATCTTGTTCATGGCCAAATAGCGAGCGAAGGGCACCTGAGATGGCAGGGTTAAGGATGGGAACAGGGAGGGACCACCCCACCCAGTTATCAGTCACAGGCAGTGCTAGGTCCTCACTATCTCCCCGGCACCCAGCACAGTGTGGCGCACATCCGCGGGGCAAAGCAACTGCTAAGAGATGGCTAGACTTGCCACAGCTCCCCGTGGTCTTCACAACTGTCCAAGATACAACCCACCAAGCTGCCATTAAGTGTCCCTTCAGGGATCTTCCAGGACCACCTGAGGTTGGATTTCGGTCTCACGTGGGCTGTGTACCCTGGGCACCCTGCTGAGGAGAAATCACACTCTACAGACCTTCCTTCCCTCCACGTACAAGCGTGACTTTGCCAAACAGAAGCAACGTCCAGTAAACAAATGAGCAAGGGTTCTGCACCCGCTGAACCACACTCCCTGTCAGCCAAGGGACTGTCCTCCCTCCTCATCCCCTTGCCCTCTGGACAGCGATGCCCCAAAAGGAGATGACAAGACCCCTCAGCAGCAGCTGTGGCAGGATACTGTCAGGTCATAGCGCAGGGACAGCAGCTCTCCTCCTTGATCTTTCAGGTCATAGATGAGCTTTGAGTCTTCACCATATTTCCCCGTCAGTGTCTCCTACAACAGAAGGACACACAAAGAAACGATATCTTCAGTGACAGGGCATCAGCCCTAGAAGATGCAGAAAACGTGGAGAGAAAGGGAGGACACAGAGGAGATGGAAGAATAAAACTCAGCCCTCAACACATCGCAAGCTTTCAACTGCAGAATCCTCGTCCGCTCAGCCAACGTGCTGCGTCCTCACTCACCTTCAGCTCAAACACTGGCGTATCAATGACTTCTGCTCCATGGCGCTTGAAGCAGGTGATGATGGCATTGAAGACTCTCTCACGAATGGCCATTTGCTTGGGGCTGTAGTCCCGCGTACCCTGGGGCCAGGTAAGGAAAAGAAAAGGACACGTTGGGTTAGAGGCATGCAGTGGAGAGAGATGTCAGAGGTGACGTGAAGAAGCCATCATACTATTAACAAAGCCAGAGAGATCAGGTCCAGACACCAGATATCAGGAGAGGTGGTAAAAAGCAGCACCAAAGAATAGTGGAAAACATCAGGACACAGCTCAGACATGCCGTGGTCTGCAGAGCTAAATCTGTTTCAGGAGTTTCACTACGCAGGAAACAAAGGAGCTAACACAGATCCAACACTCAGAGGGTTCAAAATTTCCGAGGACGACAACGCAGCTTAGATCTGTCCACAGCTGTAAGTCAAATGTATCAGCCAGACCCTTGCACAACGAGCCACTCGGGAGATGGAATCAGAGGACAGGCCTGTTTAGAAGCTGTGAAATAACCAGCAGGTCTACAATTTCCAAACACATACAGAGAAAAATCATCTTTTCAAAGCGCAATACCTGCAAAGTGCCCATCTACCGTGTGCTGGGATGCGCTCCCCTTCCATTTCTTTTCTGTCAAGAGTCAGTGAATTATTCCAATGTCCGCCTTTAGGCTCTCAGCAACACATAAATCCCTCCCCCTTTCATTTTTCTAGGGATTAGCAGTAAGGCAGGAGGAAGCAGAGAGCAGGCACCGGGTAACACCCCACCTGCAGGTTGCAGAGCACAGAGCAGCTCCCAGCCGTACACTGACGTGGCTGAGACCAGCTGGAAGCTCAGGCTGCATTTCCCTGGCACTCACAGAGCTGCAAAATCCTCTCTCCACATCTTTACACCCTGAAATACTCTTCCGCTTTCCAGGTCTCGCATCACAATTACATTTACCAAAAACATACGATAAAGGAAATGGACCAGGATAGTTTTGAGGCATTTCCTAAGTCAGTGGCACTAACATAACGTGGTTTATTTGTGAGGAGCATTCATAACTGTCTCCACACCACAGCATGGAAGTGCAGTTGGTCTCTAGTCAGCTGATAGTGACAAAACACTCAGGTTACAAAGAAGTGCAGCATAAATTGCATTACGGACACTATTTTCAGGGGCTTGGGGACTGAAAAGCTATCCCTGAAGGAAAGGTTCTTCTGCAAGAGGACACAAATAACATCAGCAGCTGGCCAGACCTGCTCAGTAAATGGGATTACCCACTTCCACAGACTAAGGCAAGACCAAAAGCCACAAGAACTCTCTTGCTCCTCATATTTCAACATGCGCTGAACATTTCTGACAAGCACTGCTGGGCATCTGAGTTTCTCTGGCTGGCTTATGCTTTGCAATTCCCCCGCAACGAGCCTCGCACCAGCAGAGCTGCACTTCACACCCAACCGACCAGCAGCTCCATCCAGGTTAACAGGGAACAGGACCTGCTTGAAGATCCTTGATCCACAAGAGCTAACGCTGCAGGGACTAGTGGGGTCAGTGCTACAAGAGCTGAAGAGTTCTAGCCCTAAACTCACTGGGGCAATGCAAGTCATGACCTTACTTCAAATAGCACAATCCAAGCAGATAAGAGACCTCTCACACTGGGCAGCTATGATAAAGCTTGCCCAAAAGGGAATTTAATTTCCTGACCACACCAGCTAGTGGGTGGCTTGTCACAGAAGCACCAGAAAGCCTTTAAGTTAGTAGGGTATCTGGGCCAGATGCTGTCAGGGATGTTTTCCCCTCTCTCTCTCCCCTGGTGCTAAAAGTGAAACAGAAATGAGAATAAAGACAGAAAAGTCTGTGCTGAGGTTCTGCAGGGGCAGGTGTGCAGGGGGTGCCGTGTGTGTGCACAGGAGCAGGTCGTGCACACAGGGATACACGCAAGTGCGTGCGCTCGAGGAAATTACCTTCGGGGTCTTGAGCACAAACTTGTGTTTTCCCTCATCTCCTCCCAGCTGCGCCTTCATCTCCAGCAGTTTTGCCACCTCCTTTGCAATCTGGGGAGGGAATAAGGAGGGAGTTGGGGGTAAGCCTACCTGCCAGGCCCAGCCCACAGGCCTTCCCCAATACCTTGAGCCTCAACATTCCAAGTACACACAGACTCCCCAGCCTCAATACATCCATTGTTCCCTGTCTCCAACAGCAACCAGAGGGGTACTCCCTGCTCCTCTCCGGTACTCCCCACTTCTGCTGCACTTCTGCTGCCCCAACCTCAGCATCTCCACCACCCCCCACCATCCTCTGACTCCCACAACCTTCATTACCCTCAACATCTGCCCCCACCCTGGGTCCCCACACCTCCTGTCCCACCAGGCTCTGCACCAGGCCCAGCACCACCAGCTCCTGCTACGTGTACCCCACCACTGGCAGTCTCCAGCACCCTCCTCCCAGTTGTAACATCCGCAAGCATCCTTCTCTCCAGTCTAACACCAGTGTCACCAGTCTCCCCAGACACCTCATCCCCTTGGCTCTCCAGTCCAGAGCGGTACTCCCATCCTCTCCAACACCCCTCTTCCCAATGCCACCACCCCTAGCCCAGCAACACTTACACCAACACTCCCAGTTCACCACAGCACCCTCCTTCTCAGCCCAGCAACCCCAAACACACCCTGGTCATCCCCTCCAGCCCAGCACCAGCTGGAGAGAGGTTCTTTACTGTGAGGGTGGTGGAGCACTGGAACAGGTTGCCCAGGGAGGTGGTTGAGGCCCCTTCCCTGGAGATATTCAAGGTGAGGCTCGACGAGGCCCTGGGCAACCTGGTCTAGTTGCGGGTGTCCCTGCTGACTGTGGGGAGGTCGGACTAGATGACCTTTGGAGGTCCCTTCCGGCCTGGACAATTCTATGATTCTATGATGAACCCCAGTTCCCCCCAAGCCCCTCTTCCCCATACCAACATCCTCAAAGCCCCAGCCCCCTCTCTCCAGGCCAGTTCCCCTGCTCCCAGCCACAGAACCAGAGAACAATTAGTGTTGGAAGGGACCTTAA
>VXAK01002914.1:49178-59288 GCA_013399435.1 Arenaria interpres | reverse complement strand
GCAGGGTCCTGCACCTGGGTTGGGGCAACCCCTGGTATCAATACAGGCTGGGGCATGAAGGGATTGAGAGCAGCCCTGAGGAGAAGGACTTGGGGTACTTGTGGATGAAAAGCTAGACATGAGCTGGCCATGTGCATTCACAGCCCACAAAGCCAACTATATTTGGGTCTGCATCAAAGGAAGTGTGGCCAGCAGGTCAAGGGAGGTGATTCTGCCCCTCTACTCCACTCTGGTGAAACCTTACCTGCAGTACTGTGTCCCGCTCTGGAACTCCCATGGAGCTGTTGAAGTGGGTCCAGAGGAAGGCCACAACAATGACCAGAGGGGTGGAATGCCTCTTCTGTAAAGAAAGACTGAGAGAGTTGGGGTTGTCAGACTGGAGAAGGGAAGGCTCTGGAGAGACCTTATTGTGGCCTTTCAGTAGCTAAAGGGGGCTTATAAGAAAGATGGGATAAGACTTTTCAGTAGGGCCTGTAGTGATAGGACAAGGGGTAACGGTTTTAAACTAAAAGAGGGCAGATTCAGACTAGACATAAGGAAGCAATTTTTTATGCTGAGAGCAGTGAAACACTGGAACAGGTTACCCAGAGAGGTGGTAGATGCCCCATCCCTGGAAATATTCAAGATCAGGCTGGATGGGGGTCTGAGCAACCTGATGCAGCTGAAGATGTCCCTGCTCGTTGCAGGGTTGGACTAAATAACCTTTAATGGTCCCTTCCAACCCAAACTATTGTGTGATTCTATGATTCTAAGTATTGACTCTTTGTAGCAAAGATGGCATCTGTTGTGTGCCTGCCACAATCAGTGGTTGATCAAATCCCTGATACAGAGCAGGCTCCTGAATTTGCTAAGGATAACCACTTTTTTTTCAGTTGTGCTATGAACCATTTGAGTTGTGTGCACATCATACTTCATTTAGCACTCAGACTAACCGGGATTAATTTTCAACTGCAGAATTAAACACGATGCATTATTAGCTCTTGATCATGCAAATGCGTGAAACTGTCTCTCTGTAACACAGAAGGTTAAACACCTGCCACCCTCTTGATTAAAAGAAGAAGATGCTGATAATTTTCAGAGGTATCAAGATTTAAAGGACTTGATTTAGAGGTTATGTAATGCTTATTTTGAAGATTTGCTTTGGTTAATTTAGTGTGTAGGGCGTTGTCACTTATAGAGTGTCCCTCTGCACCTCACCTTCTTCTGCAGCGTGAGCACCACCAGATTCATCTTTTTTGTCTCCTGGGCGGATGTTAAAGAATATGGTCAAGGATGAAGAACTGTTGACATGAATGAGGCTGCAGAGACTTTGCTGTTCACTTGCAACGCGACTTTTTATTTGACTTTGTAAGTGCCTGGGTGGTCTTGCCTACGCCTAGCTTAGTGTATCTAAGAAAGAAATGTTCCTGTTCAGAGACAGAGTGAACTTGCGTCCTTGTTTCTCTTAACACATTTTAGATATATGGCATCAAGCACCAAAAGCCAGCTACTTTCTGATGTCACTGTAGCATTTCCAGCCAGACTGATTTTGCCATAATCATTAATTTTGTAGGGCTATTTGCTGCCTTGCCCATAGACCTCGGTTATTTACACTTCAGAGACTCAAACTGGATTCCAAATCGCAATTTTGTTTTTCAAACAACAGAGGAGACCAAAACAAGTTTTGAGATTCATGATTAGATATGGTAATCTCTCATCTATTATTTTTAAAGCAGCTGCTATCCCCAGGACAAGGCACTTAATTGCTAGGGAGAACATCCAGGCAATGGTGAGTCTAGACAGATTTATGTGACACAGATCTAGAAATTCAGCAAAAGTGTTTCAGACAGTTTGTACTAACAACTGGTCTGACACTGATCATATTTAGCCTCATATGAATACATGTATCCATATGACTTAGAACAGTTAGTAAAATATGTTTAGCTCTCCAATTGTAGTTGGCCTTTTCTAGCTATCTTCTGCTTTTTTGAAAAATTTATGTATATATGAGAGAATAGCAAAGTTGCCAATAATATTTGATGTTTTTACATGCCTTCAGAAACATGAATATTCAAATGTGGTCTTCTGTGTGAGTCTTGGCATCAGCAATGATAACAGGCATTTCAGAGCCATGATTGTGCCCAGACGTGCGCTTACCTCCCCTGAGCGCAAGGGCTGTGGAGCAAGGTGTCAGAGACGTTTGCGTGAACACCTGCACTGGCTTAATTTTCCACTGTTTTGACAGAAAGTCCCAAATTTCCCTGGTAATTTGGGGAGGCGACAATTAGTACTGGTCCATATGGCCTCATCCCAAAAATCACTTTAAAAATAATTTCCAAATACTGTCTTTACAAGCAACAATTCTGGAAAAGTCTGGATAAGTGGTTTTATGAGGGACATTTGGCCATTGTGTATAAGGGACAAGCACCATATCAGGTTCTGTGTCAGTAGGAGAAAAGGAAATTTCAGTTTCCTGCACATCGAAAAAAATAATCTTCTCCTAAAGAAAGACAGAAAGGGATGATAAAATCGACAGCTTGGTGTAGCTTTAATTGACTTAAATGTCAAGGATTTCTTGAACTACTTAATTCTTTTTGCCCCAAAGGAATTTTATTCCACTGTCACAGTCATTTTGTTTTGTGGTTGAGGTTATCTCGCTAATGAGCCTGGAATTTGATTTCCCGTAGTGAACCAAGGCTCACTCAAAGTGATGTCTGTAAAACAGTAAAGAGAGGTATGGATGCAGCTGAGAAAACTTCCAGTAAGATGTCTCTCAAATGTTCATTATAATTTATTGTTATTCTTCCAGGCCTACTTAAGGTATAACTGTAAAAGATAAATATAATTTCCCAAAGGCATGAAGTTACAGTTCTCTTTTGGTTTCTTAATAACAGTAGTTTTCTGGAGAGATATTGTAGAATTACAATCAAGAACCAACATCTTCCTTTGCCTCAGATAGGACTTTACTAGTGCTTGCATGGGGTGATATTAATGTGCTGGGTGCTGGCCTTATAGAAGTCCAGATAGACGACATCCATAGCATATGGTCATTGTAGGGGCATTTAGACTAGATGACCTTTAAGGGTCCCTTCCAACCCAAACTATTCTATGATTCTATGATTCCAAGTGTTCTGTTCACATAGTTCACACTGCTGTTTAGCAAATGTGGAAGAGCTCAAGGTCTTTTGGAAGAAGGGAGATACTTACCTTCCCAAAACAGCTTCAACGGTGCAGATAAATGGTGCCTTCAATTTTTACAGGAAACTGGGACAGAAAAAATGTGAAGGAAATGAAAGAGATTACAGTTACTCAAAACAAGAATAGCAGACTTGGGAGAATGATAAAATCACACTTAGTATTTGTATTTAGCTTTTCAAAAAAGAAACAACAAAAACAACTACAACAACAGCAACAACAAAAACAAAAGCATAAAGGCAAGAAAACAGAAAATGTCCATAGTTTTACCACTGAATCGTATCTTTGTCTGGCAGCAATCTTACAGGAACCCACAACTACCCAGGCAAAAATAAATCTTAACATAACTGTAAATGCACTAGCACTACATATTTTAATAGAATAAGATCTGTCCTTCTTGCCATCCCCATTCCCTCAGAGGGAATTTTTTGTATATTTGTAACTCTACTGACGTTTTTCACTTTCTTCTGTCGGGGGATGAATGGCCTTGTTTCATCAAAAGAGTGGTTGTAAAAAAGGCTGCTTGCAAATGGAGTACTTTTAGTCATAAAAGAGAATCATTCCAGTTATGCATAACAACTCTATTTCAATGTAAGCAATTAATTTGCATCAAAAACTTAGTTTATATCAGACAAGACTTTTCACTGTAGCAAGTGGTTTGGTTGTGACAGCAGCTGCTACTTCTAAATATGTGCACTTTATCCGGGTATAAACGCTCTGCTATCATTTGGTTATAAGCAACAGCAGAAAAGAAATATGCCATCAGTCTACATTAACTAATCAAGCTACACTAACTAAGCTAACAACGAAATAAACGACGATACCCTTTCATATTCTTAAGAGTGCTTCATTGTAAGATAATAAACTAATATTGAAAATCATAAAAAATTTGGAGACCCTAACTGATATTACTACACAAGTGAATAGTTCTACAGCAAATCTGGAAAGAGCCTTGCTAACAGAAGAAGGAAAGACCACAGGAAAACTTCTTGTTTTTCAGAGACAGGAATTTCTGGTTATTGGTCTGGCTGAAGATAATCTATTTAAAAATGGCATCTGGTATTTAAATACCAAGTGAGATCATCCAATTTCAGGTATGCAGAAACCATGGCAAAATGTCCACAAGGACTTGTGTTAATATGCAGTTTCCCTACGGGTGGAAGTGTGCCTACCTCCCATAAAAAGCAAGGATGATTTATCAGCTGGACATGTGTAGGTAAGCAAGTATTCCACCCCCACCCCACCATCTTGAGCTTTTTCACAGGAAGGAAAGGAGAAATATTGTCCTCACAAGTAACAATTCTAGTTGTTTTGTTACTGTGCTCACATAAAATGTGTGACCAGAAACTGCCATTTTGGAGGGGCCTGGAGGGAAAGGAGTACTGCATACAGTTCTGGGCCCCCCAGTTCAAGAGGGACAGGGAACTACTAGATAGAGTCCAGCGTAGGGTAACAAAGATGATTAACGGATTAGAGCACCTCCCTTAAGAGGAAAGGCTCAAGGAGCTGGGACTCTTTAGCCTGGACAAGCGAAGGCTGAGGGGAGACCTCATCTATGTTTACAAGTTCCTAAAGGGTGGGTTGAAGGATGTTGGAGCTGGACTCTTTTCAGTGGTTTCCAGCGATAGGACGAGGGGCAACGGGCACAAGCTGGAACATAGGAAGTTCCATTCAAATATGAGGAAAAACTTCTTTAGGGTGAGGGTGACAGAGCACTGGAACAGGCTGCCCAGGGAGGTTGTGGAGTCCCCTTCTCTGGAGATCTTCAAGACCCGCCTGGATGCAGTCCTGAGTAATGTGCTCTAGGTGTTCCTGCTTTAGCAGGGGAGCTGGACCCGATGATCTCTAGAGGTCCCTTCCAACTCCGACAATTCTGTGATTCCGTGAAAGCTTGGGGACCCTTAGTCTTCACAAAGCCCAAACAAGCTTAGTCCTCAGCACTTGTAAGCCTATGTGTCAAACACATAGTTCTTCCTTTGCTTCCCCCTCTAGTAAATACATGGTAATGAAGATGGCTGATTAGTTTATTACTAATAGCAAAGAATGTACAACTGGACAAATTATTTTTGCTGCAACTTGCGTCTGCTTCTGCAGAGATGCCCAAGCTAGCCCCGAGGGAGCTGGTTCACACTCCTCAGCACAGGACCCCACAGTGGCCCAGTGCTTGCGCTGGCCCCCAGGACCTCTGTCTACCTCACCGCACAGTGACACACGAAGGGTCTGGGTCTGCAGTGGGACTCAGCCAGCAGTAGTGTCCCACAGAGCTGTGCCTGAGCACACTTCAGGATGTTAAACCACAGTATCTAAACTAGCCCTATTACTGTATGCGGCACACAGATAAACCTGCCTCCTCAGTTCCTTCTGCCACTTAATCTGTAGCATGTATGGCATGTGCAGTAGCTTAACTTTCAGCAGGAGCAGCTCCAGCATAATGTATGGGGCGCAGACAGGCTCCCTGAGATGTTTCTGCCTGTGCCTTGCTGTACTGGTGCCAGGAGCAGCCACAAGAGCCCACAGGGGCCCTGGCTGTCTTCAAGTACACTCATCTTTTCACAGGTACATTGAGCAACTAACACTGGTACCAAGCACAGCCTCAGGGGGCCCTTTTATGTCACAGGTTTCTGCAAGGTTGCTCTCCATTCCCACGGCATGTTGCTCTTATGTTCTTGGCGTTTCCTGCGGCAGGGTTAGTCCTGCCCTTAGAGTGGCTCCTGCTGAAACACTGTTTTGTAGTACTGTATTACCTTTGCCTTGAAAGTCTTCTCAGATCTGTCCTTTTTGTGGGAAATATTCTGGTGTGCTGATCTGAAAGCAGTGCCTTTAACTTCCCTCAAATTCCTCCTTGTGAACTATGAGGTATCTCCATCACACTGCCATATAGGGTTGGAGGAAGAGCAAGCCAATGTGATAATTTCCTAGGCAGAGTAAAAAAGGAAAATACTGTCAAGTGAGAGGTGCTGATATTTGGACACTTTGTTATTTCTCCAAACTGGGACAAAAAGTGACATTCTCTGATAATCTCCTTATGAAAAAACCCCACTTGTTTCTAAAAGTGGCATANGAGCAGCCACAAGAGCCCACAGGGGCCCTGGCTGTCTTCAAGTACACTCATCTTTTCACAGGTACATTGAGCAACTAACACTGGTACCAAGCACAGCCTCAGGGGGCCCTTTTATGTCACAGGTTTCTGCAAGGTTGCTCTCCATTCCCACGGCATGTTGCTCTTATGTTCTTGGCGTTTCCTGCGGCAGGGTTAGTCCTGCCCTTAGAGTGGCTCCTGCTGAAACACTGTTTTGTAGTACTGTATTACCTTTGCCTTGAAAGTCTTCTCAGATCTGTCCTTTTTGTGGGAAATATTCTGGTGTGCTGATCTGAAAGCAGTGCCTTTAACTTCCCTCAAATTCCTCCTTGTGAACTATGAGGTATCTCCATCACACTGCCATATAGGGTTGGAGGAAGAGCAAGCCAATGTGATAATTTCCTAGGCAGAGTAAAAAAGGAAAATACTGTCAAGTGAGAGGTGCTGATATTTGGACACTTTGTTATTTCTCCAAACTGGGACAAAAAGTGACATTCTCTGATAATCTCCTTATGAAAAAACCCCACTTGTTTCTAAAAGTGGCATAGAAATGGCTACCTTTGACTTTACTGTTTGCATCTATTACACAATATATTGCAGAAAAATGGAAGTTGCTATGCTGGCATTGGTATGAAATGTCCTGGCTCCTTCAAACCAAAGCATTTCTGTGGTCTCCTAGGACTGTCAGTAGTCACAAATTCTCATGGAGCATCTCAATTCAGTGTTGCTTCAATAGCATTCACAGATGGAAAACCACTCTCAGAATATCTTCAGCCATGGCTAAGCATAGGTGTCTCCGGTTGATTAAGGATTCTTTGACTCCGAGGCTTTTGTGGGTTTAATACAGTTTTACAAATGTACACAAAAGAGCCTAAGTCCATAGTTTTTTCTTTAAAGGCATTTCATACTACGAAACGTCCTATCAGTCTTCTCCCTCAAGACTAAAGTGTTTTTCCCTCATTAAAATTTGGGTCTGTGAGCAGTTTGGAGGTGGGATGCATCTCATACAGTTCAAGATTTCCAGGAAAGACCAAAAATTACACAGACCTAATGGCAGGCATTGCAAAATGATGTGACTTTCAGTGGGTGTTCTGCACGTCAGGACAAGAAAGGTGGTTGCATTAAGTCCACAAGAAAGAAAATATTATACTGTATTAACTTTTTAAATCTTGGATGGTCACTAAACTCTTGCAAATTCAAAGCAAACTCTCAGAAGTCATTGGGGCTATGCAAAAATAACTGAGGAAAAAAAGAAGGCAATCACACTCTTTATTTAAACTGGCACCTTGTGCGAATTTCAACATTTTATTGAAAGAAAGTGCTGCAGGGATCGTTATCCTGAGGTTCCCATCACATCTACTGTTTCACACAAAGCCTTGAAAACCCAGTCAAAGGTGTTGAAACAACTCAGGCTGGAAATTGGCAAAAATAGATGCAAAAATTGCAATAATTTCAACCCATGACCTGTCACTATTCTGCTGACACGGAGAAAAGCAGCTGCTCCAAGAGGAAGTAATGCCTCTTGCAGTCAGAAGAAGAGGTGGTTGACAGCGACCCCGGCAAGAGCAGAAATTTGCTTTTAGTCACAGCTAGTTCATTTTAGGAGACGGTGGCATTTTGCAGGCCAATCCCAGTGCTGTGGAAAAACATGATCCTGCTTGCAGTGTGTAATAATTCTGTGCTGTTTCTTAATGTGAGTCAGGCGTATCCAGATTTCTGGCATCAGCTGAGGTTCTCCCAGAAGGTCTATTCTGAGCTCCCTGTGCAATGAAGTAAGAGCTGTGCATATGTCAGTGTATTAAAGGTTCTGCATGCTGTGAAACCCAGTTAAGGAATTTTCTCACAGGCTCCCTATGCTTTTATATTTGGAGCTCCAGCAACCCTGCAATGGCACAAAAGTCTGGTGAGAAGTATGACTTTGATTTCAGCTGACAAGTAATAGAGGTGTAAGCCAAATTTACCTCTCTTTAAAGCACAATTTAGCAGATTGCTGTTCACTCCGGTTATTTCAGTGACGCAGAGTGGAAGACCTCCAATGCAAAGACCAGGAGCTGCCTAATTATGAACTCTTACTGAAATTTAAAATACTCCCAAAGCAATTAAAGGATGACTACTCAGATGTTGAAGTACAGATCACAAATAATGAAGCACAGGGAAATATTTCACACTCTGTATTATTGATAGCATATATACTTTCTGCACACCTTGAACTGCTAATAATTCAATATAAGCTCTCAAAGCTCAAGAATGCCTCTTTGAATCTCAGTGGTGATTAAGAGGATTTCATCCAAACATCACAGTCAGTTTTTCCAAAAACAGTTTTTCCACTGAACAACAGCTTAATTGACAAACATGTTTTAAAGATGATTACTCCCTGTCAAAGAGACTACAGTTTCAAGTGAGAAAAAGCATGTCGCGTGAATTTACTGATATACTATAATACATATTTCTAGATACTTCTGTTTTATTTACTTCCAGTCCTTCAGTGCATCTTGAGGTGGAAAGCTGGAATATCAGCTCTGGACACTGGAAGGCTGCATGCAGAATTAGAAGTGGCTAAAGAGGAAAACTCATCACATGAGAAAACTCATGCACTTTTATATGTCTCAAACCAACTCCAAATAGGTAAATTCTTGCAATTCAGGGTCCATTTATATCTTAGAGTCTCTCCTGTATCTGACAACAGGGATGTCAGTTGGCATCATGAGTTCAGAATATAGATGATTATCTACCAGAAAACACATATTTGACCTGACAAGGAAGGATTAAATTTTCTCACAGTAAAGTTGATTTTTTAAAAAATGATCTAAGGTCCTTGATAACTGTGATTAAGGTAACTATTTGCTCAGAAAAAACAATACTGCCAGAAAGACTGAATTCTAATTAAAAAGAAATATTTATGTTTGCATTCCAACGGATTTCTTCCTCAGCATTGCTGGGTTCTCACCCAAGAAGGAGAACAATAAGGTGTATTGGTAGATACCTTAGTCAACATTCAGAAAAGCTCAGATTTCAACTACACCCATTTAATGGTACTTGAGGATCAGAATAAACCAGCTAAGACTTAATTTCCTAGTAATTAAATGCCATTTTTCTTTACTCTAGAGCAATAAATAATAGACTGTTTTTAATGGTAAGTACTGTCTCCCTCTGGCTTCTTATTCATCAAAAAGCTATCAAAATGCCAAAGTCACTCTTATAACATTTCAAACTGAATGAATTATTGACATTAGGGAACAATCCATATAATTCTTCACTGCAGCAGTTTGCAGTTGAATGAAATGAGGACCCAATCCTAATGATGTTACCCATGTAAACTGGACCAATTTAACAATTATTTATTTCCAAAACTTGACCAACAGTGAAAAGTTTAGATCAGTAGCATTTTGTCAGAAAAACAGAACCTGATTTAAAAGTGGTTAACAGGCTGCAGATGTAACATCTCACCATACCTTGCACAAACACTATTTTCCCTAACAATGCCATAAATGGGCTACCTTTAAAATTAAAAAAGTTGCCTCCACAATATAAAATACAAAGGACAACTTATTATTGTTACAAACATGTTATTAATGAGGAAACTCAAGCATGATCTAAATGACTGTACTAATTCACAGCAGAAGACACTGTCAGATATAGGCTAGGCCTATAGCAGAAACGCTCCCTTGTTTGTGATCAGGTGAGTGGATTTGTATTTCTTGCTAACAGTATTTATTATTCTTTATCTATCTTTCTCACCTACAGCCCTCCAGAATTATTCAGTTATAGCAACAGAGACAGAAGTAGTATATGCTGACTTCCATTTGGATTCCAGTCAGTGTTATCAGGTTGGTTCAGATACAGCTTTAATGTCCTAT